>JANHMN010000006.1:19094000-19116955 GCA_030674055.1 Rhabdomys pumilio | reverse complement strand
TTATTCATGTATGTGAGTGTGTGCTTCCCCCCAGGGTTATCTTATTCATGTATGTGAGTGTGTGCTTCCCCCTGGGGTTATCTTATTCATGTATGTGAATGTGTGCTTCCCCCTGGGGTTATCTTATTCATGTATGTGAGTGTGTGCTTCCCCCCCCCAGGGTTATCTTATTCATGTATGTGAGTGTGTGCTTCCCCCAGGGTTATCTTATTCATGTATGTGAGTGTGTGCTTCCCCCTGGGGTTATCTTCTGACGGGTGGAAGAACCCATTTGTCTGATATTTCTAATTTTATCTTGAAAATTTCTTTATTGTCATCTCAATTTTTGAATCATGTTTCTATTGCATGTAGAATTCTGGGGTGTCCATTTCTTTTACTGTTTTAAAGATGTAACTTCACTGTTCTTGGTCATCATTGATCATCATTTTTTCATCTCCTCTTCCACTCTTCTTCTTCTCCCTCCTCCGTTTCCTCCTCCCTTTTTTTTCTTCCCACAGAGAAGTCAGTTGTCAGTTTATTGTTGGTCTGCTGAAGGTGCATGCCCTTTTCCCCTGCACACACTCTCTTCTTGGTTTCTGGCTTGCAGCATCCTGTTGGAATATTCTGAGGTACACTCCCTCCTTTCTCCTGTTGGGGGATCACAAGGAGCTTCTTGAGTCAGTTGTGGACTCCTCTTGGCAGTCATCCCAGCAAACAGTACTTTGTCTCGTTCCATCTCCCACCTCCTTCTGGATGTGTGAATGCCCATCTGCCAGACCTTTTTACTTTGTCTTGTTTGGCACAAACTCTCTTCCGTATTTTCCATTGTCATTTTTCCTTTTGCCTTTGGTGTGGAAACTTTCCAACCATCTCTCCCAGATCACTTTTTACCTTCTCTTCAGTGTCTTATTCATTAGTTTGTGGAGGCCTGGTTTCCGTAACATATGGCATATTCATTGTAAGGATGCAATCAATTCATTGATATTAGTTCAATTTATAGAGTTCTACATTGTTATCACTGTATAGCTTGAGGACATTTTGTGCCTTCCCAGAATGCTTTTGCATGGTTGCATGATCTCTGTTCCCACCTCTCACCTCAGACCCCACCCCCATCCCTCACTAGGACTCTATGAATGCTAATCAAGTGCTCTGCCATTGACCTACAACTGCCTTCTCCTGTGATATGACACATAGTGAATCACATAAACTGCGTTTTTGTATTTTTTTTATTTTTGCCTGTAGCTTTTTTTGCTTAGCTTAGTGCTTTTGAGACTTGTACACATTGCAACTTAGATGCTCTTCCTCTTTTGCTGTTAAACAGCATTCAATCGGATGGATAGACTGTAGTCTGTCCATCCACTCATCAGTTAGTGAAAATTGTCTTCAGTTATTGGATACCTCGAATGATACTTTCATTAGCATTCATGTAAGGCATTGAGTAGGTATGAATTTTGAATTTTTCTTGTAATCCCTACAAATAGAACTGATGGGTCATATGCTGGGTGTGTATTTAATTTTATAAGAAATTGTCAAATTATGTCTCAAGTTTATATTTCCATTGGCAGAGTATGAAGGGTCTGGTTTCTTTACAACCTTTTCAGCCACTACTGACCACAACCACTCTAGTGGGTCTGTAGATTTTTTTTTAAAATGTATTTACTCATTTTTATATTGCAATGGCCACACAATTGTTTGTCCCTCAGTGTGTCCACATGGTAACCACAGTGGGAGCAAAGATGGAAGGGGCAGTTTCCCACTCTATCGTGAGTCCAACTGGTGTATGGTATATGTACATGCCTGTTTGCCAGTCAAGGTGCCTGTATGTGCATGAACATAGAGCATTCCCTTCTGGAATTCTAACTATTCTCTATTCATTCAGATTTATTTGCTTGATCAAGAGTCTCTAACCTAGAGCTAGGTTGACAACCAGCAAGCCCCTGGGATTCTCCCATCTCCTCAACAACCCCATGGCCCCTGGGGTTACAGATGTATAGATGTACAAGACCACACATCTTCTAATGTGGGATCTGAGGGTTTGAACTCAGATATTAACGCTTTCACGGCCAACACTCCTACTCACTGAGCCATAGCTCTAGCCCTTGGCACACAGGTTTCAATTTGTGATTTAATTTTCATTAGAAAATTAATGTTATATGTGAGTGTGTGTGAGTGTGCGTGCGTGTGTGTGTGTGTGTGTGTGTGTGTGTGTGTGTGTGTGTGTGTATACGTGTATGTACATGCCTGTATGTGTATGTGGAAGATGGAGGACAAACTGCAAAAGTTAGTTCTCTCCTTCCATCATGTAGGTTTCAGGAATCAAATGCAAGTTGTCAGGCTTGGCAGCAAGTACCTTCACTTACTGTGCCATCTGCCTGGCTGATACTGACTGTTTAAAATTTATATCCTCTAGATACAAGGTCTCTGCTAGATATATGACTTGTAGTTATTTTCCTGATTCTGTGGTTAGTTTTGTCATGTCCTTTCTGTCTCCTTAGAAGTTTTCATTTAAGTTCCAGTTGTTAAGTGTTCATCTGTGACATGGCTTTGGTGTGATACCTAAGATCTTGATGAAGCCGAGGTAAGGATTTCCACATCCCTTCCACACGTTTGCAGCTGTTACTGTAGCATTTACATCTATGGTCCATTTGGAGTTTGTTATGACAGGTGGGCTAAGGTAGCCTTTACTTGTTGATATCTATTGTGTTTAGGCATGGAATAATTTTCCTGTAGTATTTCTCAAAAGGAGTATAATTTTGACATTAAATTGTCTTAGTGCTTTTTATAAAAAAATGAGTTGATAGCTAAGTATGGTGGTACATATCTGTAATAATTTCTGGGCTTTTAATTTAGATACACCTATCCATCCATCCATCATTATCTATTTATCATCATTATCTATCTAATAATGTTTATTTTTATAATCTATCATCTGTATGTCTATCCATCTATCCATCCATCTGTCCATCTATCATCATTATCTATTATAGTTTATCTATATAATCTAGTATCTGTTCATTCATTCTTATAACCTTTATTATCATATATTATGCCATCACTTTATATTAAAATTTGAACTTGGCTAGTATAAATTGTTCAATTTAGGTTTTTCTCAAAAAACTTCTTTAGCTCTCCTAGATCCTATACATTCCCATATGAATATTAAGACAAATTTACTAACTTGTACTAAAAACTTCCCTACTAAGGTTTTGATAGTGGGTGTGTTGACCCCATAGGTGGTTTGGGGAGGACTGACTTTCTCACAGCATACACTGCATTTTCCAGTTCTGGACTATGGAATGTCTTTTCATGATTTAGGTCTTAACATTTCATCAGTATTAATCGGTCAGTTTAAATATGTGAATATATATCTGGCACTTGTTTTCTGGGTCTTTTCACTGGGTTTTCATTTTTTTCCTGCTGTTATGAATGACATTGTTAATTTTTGTAGATTGCTGTTGGTATGTGGCATATCAAATTGAAACATTTGTTGATAATATGCAGATATGAGCTTGACCCTTGTATTTGTTCCCACGCCTTGCAACCCTGCTTGACTCACTCACAGTTTTGGGGGAGTTGCGAACCCCTTGTTACAGTCTAAAGAATTCCATAGAATCTGCTGATCAAGGAAGTTGCAGTTTTTCTTTTCAAGTCTGGATAATTTTTTCTTTCCTTCCTTTCTCCTTTCTCTCTTGTCACATCTGCCATGCTTCCCCCACAGTTAGGAGTGACTTGAGGGCATCCATTCCCTTGTTCAGCGATAAAAGCAGGCATCCTCACTTTGCTCTTGACCCTGAAGGGAAAGCATTTACTCTGGGACCACCGTACACAGTATTGTCTCAGCTCTCTCTTTTTCATGATGCTCATTGGCAGGAAGGAGGCAGTCCTATAGAAGTTTGAGAGTTTTGACCTTATGGAGGGTGTGGATTTCGATGCCTGTGCGTGTATTGGATGACGGCTCACACCCTTTCCTTGTTAACAGTTTATCACATCAACGGAGTCTTCAGTTTTACACCAACATCACTTTCCAGAGTTAAATCTTGCTTGTTCCATCTGTAAAGGATGTTCTACTTTTCTTATGGTGCTAAATTTTGCTTTTAATCTATTCTAAAAGGACTCTGTGTCCCTGTTTAGGAAGGGTGTTCTGCACTTCTCCTTTGATATCTCCATGTGGCTTTTGAAGTGCTCTCTCCTTTATAATCTGAAAGCACTTTGTAAGAACAAGTCTCATTCCCTCCTCAAATATCTGGTAGATTTTTTTTTCCCCAGAGAAGCCATGTGAACATGGGGATTGTTTAGGGGAGCTTTTCTTTTCTTTTCTTTTCTTTCCTTTTCTTTTCTTTCTTTCTTTTATTGGATCATCCTTTTTCTCTTCATAGGTCTATTCAGACATTCTACATTCAGATAGTCTACCACTATAAAAGGGTATATATATATTTTTTTTCTTAATTTGTGTGTTTTTAGGAAATTGTCCATTTTATCCACCTAATTTCTGTAGACAGTAGTGATATTCTAACTTTATATGTATTTGATAATCTTTTTATTCTCTTTCACCAGCTAAAATAAGAATTCATGAGTTTTGTTTTTCTTTATAACTTGTAGTTTGGTGGTTTCTCTCTATTTTGCGCTCTCTATGCATTCCATTCCCCCCCCCCCCCCCGTATTTACTGTTCCCTTTCTTTGTCTTCCTATGACTTATATTTATTTCTTGTCTCCTCAAAACTGACACTTGGGTTTCTGACTTGAGGCTGCTCTTTTTAATTAGGTGCTAAAGTTATAAAATGTTATCTGAGTATTATTTCCTTAAGATATTTTTATTCCATTAAAGGTGTATTTAAATTTTCATTTATGCTTTGATTCTTGGGGCTTAAAAATATCATGCTGCCTTATTGCCAGACTTTAGTTATCTGTCTATATATATATATATTTTTTTTTTTTTTTTGGTATAGTGATTCTACTATGACAACAAAATATATTTTGGATAATATATTTTTTTTTTCTGAGACAGGGTCTCTTATGTAGCCCCGAAACTCTATGTAAATTGGGCTGGCTTAGAACTTGCCTCTGCCTTTCAAATACTAGAATCAAAGGCGTGCACCAACCAGGCCTGACTTTTTTATGTTAGTTTAAATAAATTTCTTGAGCCTTCTGAGTTCCTGCACGTGTTTTACCTCAAACAGTGTTTCATGTGCCTACCGTTCCTGAGTAGGGGTTTTCTAGCTCAGGTCAGCATGGTTGATGGTTTAAGTGTCTGTTGGTTTTGGACTAAGCATGTTGTCAGGTGTTGAAATCCCTGCCGTTGTTGTGTGCCTTTACTCATCACATTTGTCAGACATTGCTTTCTGAGTTTCAAGGTTCAGTTGTTAATATTGTATATATGTTTATGATTGTCATGTCTTCCTTGTGTAGTTATGGATTCACTGTTACAGATTTTTCACCTTTAGTAATATCTTTCTACAGCATGCTTTATTTCCACATTAGTATAGACATTTCAGCTCCCGTGTTTACTGTTTACCTGGCATGTCATTTCCTGCTAGAATCACGATGGACCTCTGGTAGATGGGGTTTTTAGTTCAGTGTGCTCCTTTATCCAATCAGACAATCTCTTTCTTTTGAGTGAAATTCATTTAATCAATTCATCGATAAAATTTTATGCCTGCCATTTTGATATTTGTTTTATATTTTTCCATCTATTTTGTATTATTTTTACTTCCTGCTTTTCTGTTTTCAGATTTTAGAGGCTATTTTCATAGTCTATTTTGCTTCTTTGTTATCTTCTTAGTGCTTGCTATAAAGGTTACAATATATATATTTTAATTTATAGTAACACACTTCTGACCAATCAATAGTCAGTTTTCCTCTCTGATAGCTATCTCTTGCTCAATGTTTGTATGTGTGTGTGTTTCAGTAGTGTAGCTTTATGTGCCTTTGTGTGGATCTCTGTGTTCATCTTAATTTGAGTCCTCTTAGCTTTATGGTCCATAAATTAATTTTTACATCAGTTTGGGGGTTTATCATGTTTATATGTTTAAAAAGTTCTTTCCTTTGTTTTTTTCTCTCCCTTCAGCTCCCCAGCTAATTAGATTTCTTTCTTTACTTTATTTTTTTTCTATCTATTCTTCAGTTTGGATTTTTTTTTTTTTTTTGAGATGGGATATCTCTACAAAGTCATGGATATCCTGGAACTTTCTCTCTCTATTGTCCAGGTTGGCCTCAAACTCATGAACATCTTCCTGCCTCACAAAGATCCTTCCTGCTGAGATTAAAGGCGTGTACTTAACTACGCCCAGCATTGAAGGTATCTCTTTATATTGGCGGCATTAATTATTTTGCTGCCCCAAATGTCCTATTGAGCACCCCTGTTGAACTTTTTTGTTTCAGTCATTTTTTCCCAATTCCTGGATTTTGCTTTAGTTCTTTTAAATAGTTGCTCTTTATCAAGATCTTTCTATTAGTTGAATTGTTGCTGACACACTGATGGTTAAACTTTTAATAAGAGTTCTGTAAATGTATTTTAATACTTGTATGAAAATTTTGCTAAGTCCAACATCTGGAGACATTGATAGTTTTGTTGTTTTTGCTTTCAAGACAGAGTTTCTCTGTGTAGCCCTGACTGTCCTGGAACCTCTGTAGACCAGGCTGGCCTTGAACTCAGAGATACATGTACCTCTGCCTCCTGAGTGCTGGGATTAAAGGCATGTGGAATGCATAGTTTTTATTGATTATTTTTTTTCACCGAGTATGGGTCCTACTTCTTTGTTTTTTTTTTTCATATTTTATCTTTTTCTTAGTATTGAATGCTTAGAATTTTAAGCGATACATTATTCAGCTAGTAAGAAAAACAGAATAATGAGATTTGCAGGCAAATGTATACAGTTGGAAACAGTCACCAGATCCAGAAAGAGAAATGTTGCGTGTTTTCTTTTGTGTTGTAGATGTTAGCTTTGAATCTTCAGATGCGTGCTTGAAATACCCACAGAGGTCACAAATTTAGCGAGGGGCCACAAGGAGAGAGGCTTGAGGAAGAAGGGATAAAAACTATGGTATAAAGGTGTGAAGAGGGATAATGAAACAGAAGCATTAAATGAGGTGGGGGATGGGAGGACAGGGTAGAGGAAGGAATATACAGAAGGCTAATTAATGCTAAAGACTGTGAAAAAGTCATACGAAAACCTACTGCTTCTACAGTGTGTGTGTGTGTGTGTGTGTGTGTGTGTGTGTGTATAAGTGTAGAGTTACCCTATAACAGGACAGTAATGCCTGGACTAGACACCTCAGGCTAACACGTAACAAGCTCATTGCCAGGAATGGCTTACCTCTTTTGGGATTATTGGGCAGTGAGATCCCACCAGATCTCCAGTCATCACAGGTCATTTCTAACGGTCTTGGTTATTCCCCAGAACATGACAGCAAGACTCTGTTGTTAAAGGCATCACATACTTGAATCACAGAACATGGAGAAATTGAGGTACGAGCCAGATGACTCATCCTCACTGGTCATTTTCCTTGTTCCCAGAAGGTGTGATGCATGCTACTTGGGAAGAAAAGTAATCACTAACCTTACCTAGCTGTTAACCCTGAGAACTACAGTAACTACTCGCCTGACAAGACACAGCCATGGGGGCAATAGTTACATGGATGTAATGAGAGCAATCAACCACTTTCTGATTGGATTTAAGGCCTACTCCATGAGATAAAAGCTATACCCAGCATCAGGGAGCTGAGAACCTGTGGCTTAATGAGTTGTAGGTCTTGTGGGAGATCCTACTGCTATCATTCTGTTAAATGGGCATAGTAGTAAAACAATTCCTAATGGTGCATCGTTACACCCATGTATTAGCGGCTCACTCAGCCGTCATTGGAGAAGCTTGTTTTTACAGTAAGCCATGATGGGGACACTGAAACCCACAACTGGTCAAGGTGCAGAGAATATGATACTGTGCAGTGCTCAGCCCTAAGGGGGCAAATATATTTTAACTACTCCCCTGAGCCCATGTATGCGTTCTTCATGTTTGTGATTTAGTTCTCTATGAGGAAATTGTTTTATCATCATCATCATCATCATCATCACCACCACCACCACCACCACCACCACCATCATCACCACCACCACCACCATCATCATCATCATCACATTTAAGTTTATTGGTGGTTTGTAGGAGTTGAGTTAGGGTGGTGGTGGGGACACACATGGAGCTGGTGATCTCCTTCTACCACGTGAACCCCAGGGATTGAGCTCAGGCCTCAGGCTTGGCAGTAAGTGCCTTTACCCACTGAGCCATCTCCCCAGCTCTGAACTAAACTTTGACGTCTATTTTCCCATAATGATCAGCTGTTGATGACTCTGCTCAGTTATTTTTCTCATTTAAAAAAGTGTTAAAGCCAGGCTGCCTATGGATCTTCTCTGTCTGCTGGGGGTGGGGTGGGGTATACTCAAATATCTCAAGTTGTTGCGTCTGTCTTTCTATGAATGTATTAGAGTGCGAGCCGGGGAGTTTCTCCCCCTGAGCGCATGTATGCGTTCTTCATGTTTGTGTCAAGGTTTGGTTGCCTTGCACATGAGAGTGGTGTGGATCCAGTCTGGTGTCTGCTTTACATATGCCCACTGTCTGGTAAACCCAGTCACCTAAGGAAGTTTCCAAGCCTCCTCTGACAGTCTTAACCTCTAGAATACTCTGTTCTATGTCTGATTAGTTTGTGACTCACTCAAACAAGGTTGCAACATTAGAGGAGTTGCCATCTCTTGCTAGAAGCCTATGGCTGACATCATCACCTCACCAACCCTTCATATCAAAAGAACTTTTTTGTCAGTGGTGTTGATGCTTCTGGTTCTGATGATCTGTTACATGTGATTGGGAGCCACATTGAAGGCTGGGGAAGCATGGCTTCATGGGAGCAGCCCCAGGCAGAGTCACTGCTGACTTGTGTTAATCTTACCCAGAGCTCAGTAAGCTTACATGAGTAAGCCTTGATTGCTTAGTTTCTTATATAAGAACTTTCTAGAGCGATGAAATAATTGTTCCTTTCTTTCGTGTTACTGAGGAGTGAACTCAGGGCCTCGAACATTTTGTAAGAACACTGCCTCTGATAAAGCCACGTCCCCAGCCAGCCGTCCTTGACGAGCTTGTCTAGGTTTGTAATTGCTTCATGATGAGGGAGTTTGTAGCTGCCTTACTCTGTGGTGCCAAGGCCAACCTGTTTTAGTTATTATGGTTTTGAGTGCTACAGTTTTTATTCAATTCTATTTCTCTCTTTCTCTCTCTCTCTTTTTAATTTAAAAAACATATTTCAATTCTCTGCTGACATTCTTCACTTGTCATCTCTTCTTTTGAATGTGTCGAAGTTCTTTCAGGGTCCCTGTCTGATAATGTCAGCATCTGAGCCTGTTCTCTTGATTGTCAGCTTCCTGCTGGGTTTGGTCATTTGATCATAGGGTCTTGTTTTCTTTCTTTCTTTCTCTCCCTCTTCTTCCCTCCCTCTCCTTCCCTCTCTCTTTTCCTTTTCCTCTTCCCCTCCCTTTCTCTCCCCTCCTTCTCCCCCACTTTCACTTCCTCTCCCCTTCCCCCTCTTCTCCCTCCTCCTTCCCTCCCTCTCTCCCTCTCTCCCTCTCTCCCTCCTTCCTTCCCTCCTCTCTTCCCTTCCTCCATCCCTCCTTCCTTCTCCCCTTCTCCCTACCTCTTTTTCTTCTTTCTTTGGAGACCGGGTCTTGGATATGACCTAGGCTGACATCAAACCTGTGATTCTCTTGCTTTAGTTTCTCAGATGCTGGGATTATGAATGTGCATCAACATGCCTGGACAATTTTGGACTTTGTTTGTTTATTTTGAGACAGAAGCTTCTCTATTATAGCTCTGACTGTCCTGGAACTCACTATGTAGAACAGGGTAGCTATTTGTAGGTTGTTGAGAGGACACTAGGAGGCACCTGGGAATACTGCAGAGGTACTGGATGTCACCTGTCTTCAGAGGACGTTGGATTTTCTTCCAAACGATGAGATAGGGGTCATTTTGGTTCAGACATGGATGAAAAGAATTTAATTCCACATTTTATTTTTTTAGAGGAATATTTTATTTTGGTTTTGTTTTATTCATTGGCTGTAGCCTTCTGAGATCCCAATTGAAAATCTGAGGTGTTTTAGGGCCTTTCTGTCCTTGTTGAGCTCTGCCCAGCTCTGTAGATCCCCCAAAGCTCTGATTAGTATTTTAACCTCGTACATTCTGCATTTTCTGCTTCCTCAGCCTATTTTGTGTTGCCTTTTAGGGCTCTTAGAAGGAAACATCATAGGTCAGATTGGTCCTGTTTCTCCACTTAAGAAAGGGCTGGAGCCTTCTTAATGCTGGGGTGAGCAAAGGAGAGGTTCTGCAGGGCTCTAAGGGAGACTTTGTGGTCAGATGATCAGGGTTATCGGCGCTCATTTGAAGAAGAAATAAACTCCTACCACTGGGCAAAAGTAGTTTTGCAAATTAGACCCACTAAAGCTGAGCTCTTGCTCACTGAGGAGAGCTGGGAGACCAGAGAGACTTTGCTGTCGGTATGTAAGCTGCACAGAGGTGGGTTCTTGACAAGTGCTGTTGGGGGTTAGAAGATTCGTAGCTCAGCCATAGATGAGTGTGTGTGTGTGTGTGTGTGTGTGTGTGTGTGTGTGTGTTCACGCCAGTGTCAGTGCCAGAACTCAGCGCTTCACAAATACTAGGTAAGCACTCAACCACTGAGCTGCATCTCCAGTCTAAAAAAAGGAGGGGGGGGTAAGGGAACATTTTTATAACTGCATGTTAAAAACAAAAACACCCCAAAAGCTGTTGTAGAAAGCCAAGGTTAGAGACCTACCCACAGGTATGTGCTGTACTGCAGTGAATTATTTTGACAGTATTGGCTCTTTCAGGCAGGCATTTTGAAGGGATGAGGACATAGCCATGAACGGATAGTAAAAATACCAGTACTTATGTAAGTCTAAGTGTATATGGGGGAAATGGCTTCTGCTAAGGTCTAGAGAGAAGACAGGCTTGGAGGGGTCTCCTTAGAGTTTGGTCAAGGACAGAACATGGGGCAATAATGGTTATTTTATAAATGAAAGACCAGGGTTAAAACAGAAATGGAGAGGTCATTGAGCATATTGTAAAGAATTTGATGTCTAGAAGCAGTCATGGTGTATCTATTGTTCAGCTTTTCTTCTTCTCACAAACCTGCAGGGTTAGTACTATCTACATGTTTCCAGCAAGGGACACGGGTTCAGATATCTTAAATAACACATTCAGGGCCATCTAGTGAGTGACTGGTGGGAGCAGACTCCAAACGTGGATCTTTTGAACTTCAAAGCACACATTTTGTGTCTTCAGCCTGAGTTTTAACATTGTTGTGATTTGTTTTCCTTAGAAGTGATTTCTCTTGACAATAGTTAACACTGAGAAGCTGTGTGCTGTACGGGATTCTAAGAAGGAAATTCAGAGAGGCCAACAAATACTGAGCAGAGAGACTGAGGGAGGCACCATTCATGGCTTTTGTTCTTTAGCATGGAAGCCCACAGCTATCAAGTACAGAGTCTCAATTTCTCAGATGAGAAGCTGTGACCCAGAAAGGTAAAGTGATTTACCCGAGTGATTTACTCAAGAACCCAAAGCCTGTTCATTAGAGAGAGCTCAGCTCTGTTCAGACAGAATTACTGTGTCCCAGTTTGGGGCATCCCCCTCAGAGGTTATGGCATAGTGTATTTATCTGGGCTAACCAGTCACAGTTTTGACTGAGTGTTCTTTCCTGTTGTGACTCGAGTCACCCTTGGGGACTACATGTAGCTCAGCAGTGCTCCTAATATCCTGGACAGCTGTCTCAGCAGACCTTCCTCCTTCAAGCCCTGCTGTCAGAATTCATCAGAACATTGGTGCGCCTGCCCCTCATACTAGGTTAGACAAAAGCATGACAACCATCACAAAAGAACCAACATAGAAAAATCATATGAATCCTGTGTGTGTGTGTGTGTGTACATGTCTGTGCGCATGTATGCGTATGTGGAGGCCAAAGGTCTGTGTCCTTCATCTTCTCCCATTGTTTGAGACAGGGTCTTTCACTAAAACCTGGAGCTCACCTGTTAGGCTAGGCCAGATGCCAATGAGTCCCAGGGAGCCTTCCACCTCTGCTTCTTCAGTAGTGGGATCACGTGTTTGTGTGCCCAATTTCTCACGTGGGTTTTAAGGATGGAGCACAAGTCCCCAATGCTTTGCACAGCAAGCACTTGACCGAGTCATGTCCCCGGCCCCAGATGAATGATCCTATTAAAGATTTCTGCCCCAAAGCAGCCGCTGTATGCTGGGGACCTCAGAGTCTAGCTCTGCAGTTACTGACGTAAAACCTACTGGTTGATGCCTTGTTTTCCATCGTTCCCAGCAAGCTGCTATTTCTTTCTCTCCTTATCCTCTCCCCCTTCTACAGCTATACCTGAGTGTCTTTTCGATGTTTTTCTCGGCCTGTTTGATGTCCCTTTCATTCAAGGGACACTGGTACATCCTGTGGTATAGAGGTAACGTGTGGCCCTTCTTTGGTGCAGTCACACAGGGTAAGGTCCCGGTTATATGCACAACAGAGGAAGCTCACAGGCGTGCAACTGTGTGCGCTCAGAGATGTGTGTCTGCCTGAGGCTGGAGCTCCACAGCAGCCATGGGCCCCCAGTGGGGACCGAGTGAGGCAGGGTCCTGTTACACTGTCAGGGCACAGGCAAGAGGAAGCCTCCAGTTTTAAAATGGGTCAATCAGGACCACTGGGGGAAAGGGAGATTTTTTTCTTAGGAGAGAAAGTAGAAAATCAGGAAAGATTAACCATACTGTCTCCAACTGTTACAGCATATGATGAAGGAACACAGGAATTGTCCACTTCTCTTTGCCTCCCCTCAAGCCCTTCAGGTCCTCCAGGTCTTTCAGGAATTCCTATAAGAGCCACAATGATGAACCACACCCCTCCCCCCCCCCCCCCCCCCCCCCCCTCCCCCCCCCCCCCCCCCTCCCCCCCCCTCCCCCCACACCCTCATCTCCCAATCTCCCATTTTCATCTTTTGAAGGTTAAGACCATCGCTGGCACCTAGCCTAGGGCTCATGTTTTCATCATTTTGCTCATGAGCCAATAAGAATATACAGGGCCAATGGGCAGAGGAAGAACCAGGGATAAGGACAGCATCCACGAACACTAGTGTGGGCGAGCAGGCAGAAAGCCTTGCTAATGGCTTTTATTTTTATCTTTTTATGATGAATACTTTTAAACATATTCAAACGTAGAGAAAATGGTGTAATGAATCCTTTTATCCTAATCACGGAGCCTCAACAATGATCAACATATGGCCAATCTTGCTTCATTTATCTGCCCCCTCCCCACTGGATTATTTGAAACAAAGACCAGATGTCATATTATTTCATCAGCGAATACTGTAGTATGTCTCCTTAAAACAAAGAGAAGACATGTTTAAAAAAAAAGAAAGCACAACGCTATCACCACCCCAGAAAACAATGTAATTCCTCACCTCATCAAATGTATGGCCACTGTTAACATATCCCTTATGATCTTGTAAACGTTTTCCCTGCTTGATGGACTGGAGTCAGAGTCTGAACAAGGGCTACGTATTTATTTAGTAGGTTATCTCACAGAGGTCTCTCAGTCTATCCATTCTCTCTTGTTCCCCCCTTACATTTTGTTGAATTGAGAAAACTAGGTCCTTTGTCATGTGGAATAATTTGGAATTTAACCCTTTGTAACCCCACAGCATGATTTTTAATTTCCTTTCCTAATCCCCATCTCTCCTCTCACTGAGAAATTAGAAATGAAGGCTTGATAGGTTTTTAATGTCTTGGACAGAAGGCTTCAGAGGTGGCAGTAGACACTTCACTGCCTAGGTTCAGGAGGCAGATGACACCTTGTTTCCCTTTGTCCTGTGGGACCAACATTTACCTCAGGTGTCACCAGCCAGATTTGTATATGGCCCACTTCTCCACCTGCCTGTGTCCAGGGTGTGAGCAACCAGATAATTGTTACCTAGAACAGGTACTGGGAAACTTCTAGAAAGTGTCACATAGTCAAAGTTTTGGTTTCGAGGGCTCATATAGCATTTACCACTGGAAGATAAAACAGCCTCAAGCACTGTGTCGAAGAAACAGCCTGGATGAGCTTACAAACTCACTCAGATGCAGCCCCAGGTGCTGACATATTGTCTCATCTAATCAGGGATATTAGTAAGGTAAGGCTTGTAGCGTTTAATAATTCTGCCACTTTTGCTTATTCTCTGTCTCTCTGTCTCTCTGTCTCTGTCTCTGTCTCTGTCTCTGTCTCTCTCTTCTCTCTCTCTCTCTCTCTCTCTCTCTCTCTCTGTGTGTGTGTGTGTGTGTGTGTGTGTGTGTGTATGAATGCACATGACTGTTTGGAGGCCAGAATTTATGTATGTACATGTCTGTGTATGTATGTGATTGGTGCACATGCCTATACAGAAGTCAGACTTTTGTGACTATCACCAGCCAGATTTGTGTATGGCCCACTTCTCCACCTGCTTGTTTCTTTGTCGTTGTCCATTGTCCTCTACATTATATTTTGAGGTGGGGTCTCTTCACTGAACCAGCAGCTCACTAATTTGGCTAGACTGGCCAGCCAGTGAGCCTCAAGAATACGGCTGTCTCCATCACCCAGGGCTGGGTTACAGTCATGTGCTGCCATGACTGGTGGAAGCATGCATGTGTGTCTATGCATGTGTGTGTGTGTGTGTGTGTGTGTGTGTGTGTGTGTGTGTATTCTAATGATTTAACTCAGGTCCTCATTGCTTCTGTGGACAGTGCTTGGCCAGTGGAGCCATTGCTCAGCCCTCTTTGTTTATTGATTGATGTGTGTCCTCTGTGAAGAAGAATCACTAGTAATTAGGTTACACTGAGGGTACATGGAAAGCAAACTGTGCATAGGAAAGAAAAGGAGAGGGAGGAAAGGAAGGGGGAGGGTAAGAGGAAGGGGGAGCGGGAGGAATGGACTCTTAAGCCTTTTACTTTGCCTGTCCATTTTCAGAATGAGCTGCATTCTGAGCAGTGATCTTCCAAGAGCGATGGGCTGGTTTGTTTAAGTTTCATCCTGATGCTACGGTCTTAGGACATAGCTGATGCTTTAGTTTTCCAAGGTACTGGGCGCTCTCTGGCAAGCTGATTTCCAATTGCAGTTGTACTGTTTTTATACAATAAATCAGCAATCCCTGTCTGTGGCCCTAAAATCAATGACGCTACAGTTTCAGTTTCATTGGGTAATAAAAATGTGTTTTCTAAATGAAGGGAATTGATTTTTTCCCCTCTCAGTTTTATCCAGTTTTAAAACCTTGTTAACGTACGTGTCACTATTACACAACACTGTCACTTAAAATTTCACGATGTTCTGTTGTTTAGTTGCCTTGCCATCTGCCATTTGGCTTAATGACCTCTGGTTTTACATTAGTGCCAAGTGGGAAAGATCGCTGTTTCCAAGAGCCCAAGTCTAACGTGATCACTCATCTGAGAACGCTCTCTCTTGATTTATCATCCATAGTTCATTTAACTCAACAGGCTGTTCTCCTACCTGCCTCCTTCCTCTCCTTGGTTACTGTGTCTGGTCAGATTTATCATGGACCACTTTCTATCTGCCCTGGCCAAAGCTCTAAGTCCTCAGCCACTGTCTTCTCCTCTTTGTGGGTGACTTTTAAGCACCGGTATTAGTGACTGTCTGCTGCTCTCATGCCTCCGGCTTCCCCGGCTGTCCTTGGGTTGAGATTTTCTTTCCCTCTTTTGCTTGCTCTTACTTCTCTCTTTCACAAACTCATGCTGCCAGCTCTCGGCTCAGCATCCTCAGCTCAGCATCCTCAGCTCAGCTCAGCTCAGCTCAGCTCACTTCCTCTTCAGACTTCCCTGGCTCCCACGAGTCTCCCAATCCTGATTTCTGCTATTCCCCCAGTGTTGATGACATTTGAATTCCAGCTCTGATGTTCTCATTTCTATGTTTACTGCAGAATACAAAATATGTATGATTTGATACTGTGCACCTAAAAATAAGAGCCAAGGAAAGACAGTGTGTTTCAAGCTTCTACTTAAGGATGTTCATGTCGCTCATGGACTCCTGGTTGCTAGTTGATCAATAACGAAAAATTTAAATATGGGTTTAAAGGTTTCCAAAAAGTTGCCTTCCTTCCATTAAAACAAACAAACAAACAAACAAACAAACAGAAAACTGTCTTCTGTGCTGTATCTAATTTGGCCTAATAATGGGTGGCTATCTTTCTCCTTAGTCTATAGTTACACACTGTGGAAAATGGCCTCCACAGTGCTAGATGTATGGCTCAGTAGGTAAAGGTGTTTGCTGTCAATCCTGAAGCACTGAGTTTGATCCTGGAACCCACATAGTAGGTAAGACAAGTGACTCCTTCAGGTTGCCTCTGACTCCCACATTTGCTCTGTGGTGTGTGTGTACCTTCCTGCCTCCTCTAAAATAGATAAGGATGTCTCGATTGATAGTGACCATATATACCATAGTGATCCAATAAGATGGTAAGAGAGCTGAGAAACCCTATTTCCTAGTGACATCCCAGCCATCCTGATGCCCTAACAGTGCGTGACTCCTGTTTGTGGTGATGCTGGTGTCAGCAAGCTCACTATGCTGCCAAGTGTGCAATGGTACTTCACAGCGTGAGGCGGTGACATACAGGAGTTAGGGCTAACCTAGACTATGTGGTTAGACCCTGTCTCAAAGTAACAGTACAGTATAAACGAAGCCAAAACGAGTACTTTACTATATAGCAACAGCACACCATATATACTTAAGCCTTAATCATTTTTAAAGGATGTATAAAATTTTACTGTACAGTTGTCTGCCATGCTGGGCTGGCTACAGTCTCACCCAGCTCATGCCAATTTGTGTCCCTTAATGGCATAAAGGCCTTTCGAGTGACTGACTGGATCATCTAACTCTAGGATGTTCACACACTGCAACAAACCTGAGTAGGGGTGCGGTTTGAGGGAGGCACCTGTCCTTAGGTGACTGGTGGTCCCGTTTCTCCACACTCACTCCCTACCTCCCTTGCTGCCTCTCCGTTGTGAGCCTAGGCTTTAAGGTGGAGCCATCACTCCAGCCTCCTCAGCTCACTACAGAGCCTGGTAAATTTCACTTGTTTCATTGAATATAATTCCTGACTAATCCTGACCGTCAGAGGATAACAGTGGGGCTATTTACTCCCGGCTATAAAAATAGGAAGAATTTTTCTGTTAACTTAAAAGCTTAGCTCAAACCATTGTTTATTTCCTAAGCTGATGGGAGAAAAGTGTTTTTCTGGGTGTGCCATTTGGGAAGAGAGCATTCAATATGTCAGTCACACAGCAAAGTGGCTTCACCTCAGTAAAACATCTTTTTTTCAGTCTTTTTTTTTTTTAAACACAAGTATCATTTTTATTCCATTAAAAAAAATTACAGTGTTTTTCCTCATCTTCACAGTTCAATGAATGTGTGTTAATCAATACGGCTGCGTTGTGTGCTCTACTGCAAAGTGACACACTCATTGGAATCGACTCTAAAAGGCCAACAGAGAAAAGGCAATTTGGGTCAAATGACTTCAATACAATTTAATGTGGTGTATTTCTTTTTCTTCCCGTCATCTTAGGGTAGGCGTATATTAGATATGCTGGAATTCAGAAAGTATTTTTTTTTTTTTGTCTCCTCAGGATGTGTTTGCCCCGTGTTAATTGGGGCAGTGCATTAATTAAATTGTCACATTCTGCTGAGTCAGAGTATCATTGGACTCAATAATATACATCTGCTCCATTTCAGTGGGATGGTAGACCCATCTTCATTCATGCTGGAAACAAAGGAAATGTTCTCTAGAATTATGGGAACTGAGAAAAACAGTTTATGAGTTTCTGTATTTACATCATTTTCACCTCACATTCTCCCCTCTCCAACTCTTCCCATGTTCCTCCACTTCCTCTAGACTTTGTGACCTCTTTAATTGTTAAACATGTGCATGTATATACATGTACACACACACAATATGCTGACTCCATTTAGTGTTGTCCGTGTGTGTGTGTGTGTGTGTGTGTGTGTGTGTGTGTGTGTTACTAGAGATTGAACTAGGAGCCTCATGCATATGAGGGAAATGCTTTGAGCTATGCCCCAGGCTAACCTTCTTAAATTATATCTTGTTTGCCTTTCAAGCAAAGAATAACATCCTGAGTAAGCAAGCCAAACTCCTAAGAGGACTTATTATTTATTAATGTCTGATGTAGGTACTATAAGCAAAAGAATTGTGACATCTGCCTCTGTCCTACTTACATTTTTGTTGCTGTGATGAAACACCTTGATCAAGGCAACATATGAAAAAAAATCATTTAGTTTAGGGCTCACGGTCCCAGAGCATTAGAGTCCATGACCATCATGGTGGATAGCATGGCAGCAAGCAGTCTGGTATGGTGTTGGATCAGAAGCTGAGGGCTGAAATATTTATCCAAGGTTGGAGGCCGAGAGAGAGAAATGGGGGGAGGGGGGACAGAGAGAGCTAACTGGTGTGGGCTTTGTTCCCCCCAGTTACGCACCTTCTCCTACAAGACCACACCTCCTAATCCTTCCTGAACAGTTCCACCAACTGGGAAACACATAACCAAACATATGAGCCTATGGAGGTAGTGGAACAGTATTGCAAAACGGTAGGTTGTGCTTTACTTGAAAGTGGCTCTTTAGTTCATAGACAGAAAGCCCACAGCCCTTCTAATACTGAGTTCAGTACATAGTCTTTCCACTGTTATTTACAATATTGATGCACTTAAAAATACCAATGTATATATTCTAAATTTCTAGTACTTTTGTATATTTTTGCATGCATATGTATAGTATGAATGTGTGCTTGCATCTCTCTCTCTCTCTTTCTCTCTCTCTCTCTCTCTCTCTCTCTCTCTGTGTGTGTGTGTGTGTGTGTGTGTGTGTGTGTGTGTGTGTGTGTGTGTTTACATCAAGGGTTGACACTGGCTGTCCTCTTTGATCTCTCTCTCCTTCACATATTAAGACTGGGTCTCTAACTTGATCCTACTGGAAGCTGATTTGACTTGCTAGCCAGCTTGCCCTGCGGGATTTTTCAAACCTAGCAGCATGGATTTTTCAATTACTTGGCACTTCCCGATGAATAGATGATGTCTCTCCATTATATTAAATTGGCTTGATCTTGGGTGAATGTTGAAGTTAAAGTTTTCATCTTTGAGGGAGGCTTTCTGAAACCCTCCACATGTTGCTAGGCAACCATTGGGTGTTATGGTGTTGCAGATTAAGTACTTTTAGGGGCAGCAGCTGTTGATCCTTCAGGAATGAGTGCTTAGCATCTGTTGAGTCTACTCTTTTAGGATTTTCCAAGTCGGATCCTGCTGCTGTTGAGGAAGGATTTGTTTGTAAAATACAAATACGTAGCAAGCATCTTAACTCTGAGGTGGTCACTTGTACACCATGGTCCTTGAGGGAGGACTCTGATCATTAGGACTGACCACAGAGGCTGATGAGCAGCCACTGGCAAGTTACAGTCAGGCGAGTCTTTCAAGCCCTAACCAGAAGTCAGTGTTTGACTGCACCCTCTTGAGGGTCACAAGTCTGTGGTTTGAGCTAAATTTGAGACTCGAATGCCATGAACAATAAGATGAAGAGCATAGGATTTTATGAAGAAAAAGAGATGGCATTAAGGAAAAGTTGCCTTGGTATAATTTATTAGTAGCTTAGATTAAAAACTAACACTCTACCATGCTATGTGCAAAGGGATAGAGTTAGTAGTCAAAGAACTTAGAATGTCATGAAAGCTGATGGTCAAGAAAGGAAAATGTTTAAAGAGTGATGTTCCATCTGGTACAAAAAGGAACTGGAGAGGTGAAAGCTTTTTGACATTGTTACCACCATGGAGAGGAGTAAGCCTTCAAAACCGTTACCATTAGCGGTAGCCACAGATAATGAACATGACACGTGCATCCATTTGAAATATATATCCCATCATCTCTTGGCAGTGATGATTATATTTATTCTCGGGGATGGGAGGAGTGTCCAGGAAATTAAGGTGAAACTTAGTAGTTGTGGTTCCATACAGGGAAAATTGTAATCTATCCCACTAATGCCAAATTCGAATGCCTGGTGGCCTTTGTGAGCATGACTTGGGCTACAGGAAACCTGTCCTTGAGATATTTTGAAGAAACAGAACACACTCCACTACCGATCAGTGAATTCACTTGGAATAACACAAAACCCAGAACAGAGTCCTGGAATAGTAAGCAGTCTGATTACATTGATCTCTATTTTACAAGTGCTCTCTCGTATCCGAACTTCTGTCATCTCGGGAAGAGTCTAACCTTCAGAGCAGAACCTTGGGAATTACATTTGTTCCTTAATATTATGGAGCTCATTGGGTGTCTCTAAAATACCTGAGTTCTTTCAAGAGATTCTCTTAATCAATGGACATCATTATAGCAAGAGTGATAAAAGTTTATGTCCAGAAGAATACATAAAAGCCATATTTTGACCAATCGTTTCTAACATAAGAATCACAATAGCTGCAACTCAGGGAACTTCAAAGCTTGCAGGCAAGAATGTCACCCATTGCTAAGTGAAAGTTGAAGAGAAACTGACTTTGGATTAGTTTGGAAATAGGTTAGCATACTGTTGTCAAAAAACACACAACTTTGAAAGTAGAATGGCTAAGACCAACTGGAATGTCCTTCACTCATGAATTAGCATGCTTTACTATGTCAGTGGGGGTATTTAGGCATGTCTGTCCAGAGCCACTCATTTAAATGAGGTGGTCCGCCCAGGAGTTAAGGCGGTGCTGGATGGTCTATGGTGGTCTTGTTCTCTTGACTGGTGTTGCTGCTGGTATCTGTTTGGGGTTTTGTTGCCTCTGATCTTCAGGAGTCTGACCTGGGCTTCTTCCATGGTGGCCTCAAGGCTGCAGGAGACAAGAACAGAAGTGTGAGGCTTCCGAACTCCCACAGGGCTGCTTTACTTTCAGATTGTTGGTCAGAAGGAAGGCTGTGGTGGTTTGAATAGGTTTGGCCCCCATAGATTCATGGGCTTCAGTGCTTACCATTAGGAGGCGTGGCCTTGTTGGAGGAAGTATGGAACTGGGCTTAGAGGTCAAATGTATGTTTAACTCCATTCTACCAGTGTGGAATCCAGCCTCCTCCTGGCTCCCTTTGGATCAAGACATAGAACTCTTGGCTCCTCCAGCACCATATTTGCCTGCATGCTGCTATGTGTCCCACCAGGATGATAATGGGCTAGACCTTTGAAACTGTAAACCAGCCATAATTAAATGTATGCCTTCATACAAGTTCACTGCTCATGGTGTCTCTTCACAGCAATAAAACCCTAAGTTAAAGCCCCACGGCTATTCATTAAAAGATGAGGAAACAGGTTTCTATGCCTGTTGGTGACTTAAAAGAAGACTATATTATATATAGTATTTATCAGCATTGTGGAGAATTGCTGTGGACAACTTTCAGGCTAAGGGTCGGGTAAATACTATTAAAGTGATTTATCTACTATGAACTCATTTAGAATTTGGCATAGGAGAGTTACATAATGGAAATCTAGGAAAGAAGCTCCAAATAGGAAAGATGTGTGTGTGTGTGTGTGTGTGTGTGTGTGTGTGTGTGTGTGTATGCATGTGTGTATGTGTGTGTGCTCATGTGTGTGTGCCTATGCATGTGTGTATGTGTGTGTGCACATGCATGTGTGTGTGCACATACGTGTGTGTGTGTGTGTGTGTGTGTGTGTGTGTGTGTGTGACATGGAGAAACCAAAGGACATTCCAGGCATCTTTCCATTTTGCTGTTGAGATGGGGTCTCATTAAACCTGAACCTGGAGTTCACCAGTTCAGCTTGGATGAACTTGCTTGAAAGCCCCAGGGATCCTCCTGTCTCCACACCTCTAGGGCTGAGATTACAGGCATAGTTGCTGAATTTGGCTTTTATGAGGTCAGGTGCTTATGTGCTGTCTCCCAGCCCTGCAAACAATCCAAGTTCTAAAAACCGTATAAATTTTTTAAAAGGAAAAACATGCAAAAATCATATCTAACTACCTTTTAGTCTAACTTCCAGATAGTAATATAACTATTTGAATTGCAGTATAAAACTTGAAAAGGATATTATTTAAGAAAGATGCCACAGGACTGGAGGCTTAGAGGTTAAGAGCACTGGCTGCTCTTCTGGAGGAGCCAGGTTCAATTCCCAGCATCCACATGGTAGCTCACCACTGTAACTCTGACTCCAGGAGTTCCAACATATTCACACAGATACGTATGCAGGCAAAACATCAATGCGTATAAAATAAAAACAATGTTCTCTACAAATTCAGTTTTTATCACAATTTCCCATGTGAATCAATACTTGTCCCAGGAGTTATAGTTGGCAAGGGATCTGGAAGCCACCAAGGTAAAGCAGCTTGCCATCCTGCCCTCGCCCACGTCTGTCTCTCCTCACCCAAGCCTGTCTTGGAGTTAGAGCTCTAAATTCAGGTACAACCACAAGCCCTGTAATAGCTGAAGGTAAAAGGTTAGGCAGATAATGACTTTCTTTCTGGGCCAGGCTGGCACTAAAGATGGAGCCTAACGGTTCCATAGGGGACCAGGACTATGAGCCTGGAGGGATGGGAGACTGAAATTAAAAATCCTCCTCCTCCTTTTCCTCCTCCTGGTGCTGCTCTTCTTCCTCTACTTCCTCCTCCTTCCTTCTTTTCCTTTCCTCCTCTACTTTCTCCTCCTCCTTCTCTTTCTGTCTCTCTGTCTCTTTCTGTCTGTGTCTGTTTCTGTCTGTGTCTGTCTGTGTCTGTCTCTCTGTCTCTTTCTGTGTACACACACACACACACACACACACACACACACACACACACACACTGCAAATGACCAAGGTTTCACAAACATCTGGGCTGCATTCTTCCTATCTCCCATGCTTTGGAGAAGTGTAGGCTTTGATTCTTCAAACTCTACTTTTAATAT
>JANHMN010000006.1:19080369-19093990 GCA_030674055.1 Rhabdomys pumilio | reverse complement strand
TGCACATGCTGCATACACTGTGCACTTCTGCACATGCTGCACACTACGTGGGGCACATGCTGCACACTTCATATACTTACACACTGCAAATGCTGCACGCTCTGTACACTCTGCACACTCTGCACACGCTGTACATGCTTCACATGCTGCACACATTGCACAAGCTGCACACTTCACACTGCACACACTCCACGTGCTACACACTGCACATGCTACATATGCTGCACACACTGTGCACCACTGCATATGCTGCACATGCTGCACACTCTGTAATGCTGCTTACACTGTACATACTGCACATGCCGCAAACACTGAACATGCTTGCACACATCACACACTCTTCCAACTACACACTGCACACACTACACATACTGCAATGCTGCACACTCTACACTACATGCTGCACACACTGTACATACTACACACGCACACACTGCACATGCTACACACTAACGGGGCACAGGCTGGACATGCTGCACACTACATGGAGCATACACTGTACACACTGCACAACATGGTGTACATGCTGGACATGCTGTACACGTTGCACACTCTGTATACTCTGTACATGCTGTACACTGCACACACCACACATGCTGCACACTGCACACACCACACATGCTGCACATGCTGTACACTACATGCTGGACACGCTGTAGACACTGCATGCGCTGAGCACGCTGCACACAGGCAGCTGGCTGTTTCTCTCCTGGGATTAAACTTTGTTATGTAAGAATGTAGGGATCTTGTTACGCATTTGATGACAAAAATGCCCAAGAACAGAGTACTGAGGAATGGCATGCTCCCCGGAATCATAGCCCTCACAGTGAGGGAAGATATACGGAAGGAAATTAGAGGTTCCACTGAGATTTGAACTCAGATCACTGGATCCAAAGTCCAGAGTGCTAACCATTACACTGCAGTGTCACATCTAGGCTCATTTTTTTGGTAATTTATATTTTTGAAACTTTATATATGAACACTGAATCTATATCCCTCTCATCTCTCCCTCTCCTTTCAATATATATATGTGTGTGTGTGTGTGTGTATATACATATGTGTGCGTGTGTACACAAGTAAATGAATGAAAGTAGTAATCCTTTATTTATTTACTTATTTATATTTTGGGACTGTCTGAGTTTAAACGCATATAGTGCCAGCATGTAATCACAGCTGCTTGGGCAGGATTAGGAGTGTAACACTGGTCTCGCTACAGAGTGAGATAAAGGGAAGTTTGAATAACTTAGTGAAATCCTGGGTCAAAATAAAGTGTTTTTAAAAGTGGGACCAGGGCAGTGGCTCAGTGTAGAGCATGCATGTGCAAGGCCTTAGGTGTAACACACACACACACACACACACACACACATACACACACACAAATATACATGCACACACACACACACTCATACACACACCCTCACAATACTCTCTCATATACATACATCATTCACACACAGGCATACACACATTCACATACACATACATACTATCTCACACACTCACATGTGTACACACACAGAGGCACACACATATTCACATGCAGACTCATACATACTCTGTCTCTGTCTGTCTCTCTCTCTCTCTAATATATATATATATTATACATATATAAATATATATATGTGTATATATATATTTATGTGTATGAAAGCATGTGTATATATATATATACATATATTTATATATATATATAAAAATATATATGAAATTTATATTGAAATATATATAAATATATATATAAATATATATGAAATATATATATGAAAGCATGTGTATATATATATATATAAATATATGTATATATATATATACACATGCTTTCACACACTTGGAATAAATTGATCAAAGTTGAATATACCAGCTAGCTATCGATCCCAGGTGAATGGAGTCACTGGAACAGCCAGTGTCAGGGTTAGATGAGGGGGTCCTTGAGATAAAGTAGTCAGTGGGTTAAGGAATGTTATTCTCAAGGGTAAAGAGGAGGAATTTATGAAGAAAGCAAGTAAAACTTTTATATGAAGTAATGTACCATGGAATCTGTAAATCAAAGCTGTTAGAGATACAAATATAATCTTGCCAGGCACTTAATTCACTCTGTCTACTCGTCTCCTCTATAATCTTCTATCCACTGTGAAGACGATAAGCAATAGATACAAAGTTATGTTTAATACCTGTGCTGAACCTGATGTCTCTTGAATAGAGAACGTTTTTTCTGGAAGTCTTAGAAAAGTTGAGCATGCACTTGGCTACACAGAACAATGAGTTCAAAGGGAAATAGGTCTTTGGAGTTCTCTTCTCTGATCATAATCCATTAATAGAAATATTAATAAAAGAAAGCAATGAAAGGTTTTTACTACCTATAAGTGAAATAATTGAAATAATTGAAATAGTCTTTGTATCAAAGGATAAGTCAAAAGTCAAAAGAGCCAGGCATGGTAGGGCACACCTTTAATTCCAACACTCAGGAGACAGTAATGGGGTGGATCCCTGTGAGCTGGAGTCTAGCCTAGTCTACATCATGAGTTCCATGGCAGCAAGGGCTACATAGTGGAACCCTGACTACACACAGTACCAGCAGTAAGAAGGTCAAATGTCAAGCTGTCTAAAAGCCCACAGAAGCTTCTAGGCAGTGAAAGCCGTAGGCAGTGGGAAGTTGCCACCTTGGTGCACCTTAAAGTGACCATAGAGTGATTTTAGTGTGAAATAAAAGGAGTTAAAACCCACACTAAGGTAAATTAGAGGTGACAGTACAGTAAAAAGCTGAAATGATAGGAAAAAAACCCAATAAGATAGGTACCCTATATAGCTAGATCTCTGATCGGCACAGTAAAGGCGGTGTAAGAGTCTGTGTGTGCGATAAGAGAAGTGACGATGTAAGCGAGTGTGAGTGAGGAGGGACCTGCCGAAGGTGCAGGGGCAGAAGGAAGACAGTGAAGACAATCTGTTCAACTGCTGGATGAAGAATCCGCAAGCCCAGATGAACTAGACTTCTTTTAAAATCAGATATGTGTCCAAATTTGACCCAAGAAGAAACCAAAAATTTGAATTGAATAGTAACCGTGCGACAGATAAGAAAGTGGTTAAAGAACTAGCTCTGAAAATGGCAAAGGCAGGCTATGGGACTGCAGCCAAGTTCTATGTAACTTCTAAAGAGCACATTTTACTATCGCTTACACTAGTTCAGAAGCCTCAAAGTTTTTGGTTTGTTTAAAGGATAAACACACATTTGATCCCCAAACTCCACACTGGACAGAAAAATCCTAGAGACCAATTTTGAATATAGATGAAAAGGCTGTCTATAAGTTTTGGCTCGTCACCAGAGCCCATTGATTGGCCTTGCCACAAGCACACTGCTTGTCACTGATGCCTATTTTACAGTCATGTAGAATAAGAAGTCATTTGAGAATTAGGAAAATTCATAAATAAGAAAACCAACAATATGTGCTCTTGATTTTAAAACTGCCCGAGTTTAATTTAGCTCTCCACTGCCCCTTCCCTCCACTGCTATGGGTGGTGTGATCCATAGCAAGTTCTGAATTGCAGACAGTTGCTGTCTCTCCCCAGAAATGCTGTGACAGCCTTCTGCTATGTTGCTCGGAGGGGTGTGCTCAGAAATTCAAATCCATTTCGAGACTTTCCAAGCATAGTGTAACTCAAGACAGATCTACTCCCCGAATATCACCTATTAAAGCTAATGAGAACGATCTGGGGATTTCCCACACCGCTGTTCTCTTTCACGGATGCCCACTACAGATAACCCACTGTGCATATGAATAAACCTTTTGCCCTTTGTCCAGAGGTCAGTAATGTCACTGTTGCTAACATCAGGCCTGCAGGTTGCACTGTGTCTTCTGCTTACCATAGACCCTGAGAACTTACATGATACACAGTAGGTGTGATGGTGAATAGTGAGTATTTTCTGGTAGTCACCTATGAATGACTTTTCCTGTGTTTATGGTAGGTGTGTGTGTGTGTGTGTGTGTGTGTGTGTGTGTGTGTGTAATCATATGCATTTTCCATGCTTGTTTCTCTCTCTTAGGATTTGGACATGTTTATAGTGCCTATATCAGAGGCTTTGCATTTTATCCTACTTTGTATAGATGTGTAAGCACAAGACTGGCATTGAAAGGAAAATCGGAATAAACTAGTCAAACATGAAGGGCATTTGCAAAACAGATAAAGAAGTGAAAACCATCTGTTTCGCTTACCAACACTCTTATCTCCACCAAATGTTTCCTGAGAACATGTTTTCAATACTTATCCTTAAAACTTTCCTCAGGAAGCTGGGCATGGTGGGGCTTGGCCCCTAATCTCAGTACTGTTGAGCCTGAGTCATGGGCTTGCTGAACTCAATATCAGCTTGGGTTTTGTGGTGAGTTGGGCCCAGCCTGGGCTATATAGTAAGACTATCACAGACAGACAGACAAACAGACAGACAAGTAAGCAGCAGCAGGAATATTCTTAGGTGTGTTTGCGAGCACCTCAGAAGGTACTTAGCTGTTTTTTATAATGGCACTGTGAACGAGCCCCATGTTTGAAAGAGACCAACATTTGGTACAAATTTCAAAAGATACTCTGTCCTCGCTACAGTAGACACAGTTGTAGAGCATGTGGTACTGGGGTGTACCTCAGTGCACGTCACACACATCAGGACTAAGTTCCTTCTTTTGATGTTTGTGGATTAAAGCATGGACATGATACTTTGATGTCCCAGGGCCAGGGAGGTGAAAGAGGAAGAGGATTTCATCTGTTAGTTAGGTCTATTGCTCTTGATCCTCGGAGCTCAGAAAACGCCATGAAGCAGTTCTCAGAAACGCCTTTTCTGTTTGCTTTATTACAAACACTGTTTTTTTCCCCTTTCCTTTGCAGATCCTGCAACTGCCCTTTTAAAATATGTGTCAGAGACAGCACCAAGCAGGAGCTGAAAATGTTCAAAAGACTTTGTGATTCTCTCCCGTCTTTTCCAGCCTTCCCCAGTCTCCTTGCCTGACTCGGATGATGTGATGTTCAGAGGGATTCCTTAATCCAAGCCGCTGCCCAGCCAGGCACACCTACAAAAGATTGCATCCATAAATCAAGATGGCCAGCCAGCCGCCGGAAGAGCCTGCAGAGTCTCAGGTCTCAGACGAGCTTGAGTGTAAGATCTGTTACAATCGGTACAACCTGAAGCAGAGGAAGCCCAAGGTTCTGGAGTGTTGTCACAGGGTCTGCGCCAAATGCCTCTACAAGATCATAGACTTCGGGGACTCTCCCCAGGGTGTCATCGTCTGCCCTTTCTGCAGGTTTGAGACATGCCTGCCGGACGATGAAGTCAGTAGCCTGCCTGACGACAACAACATCCTTGTAAACTTGACTTGTGGAAGCAAAGGGAAGAAATGCCTTCCCGAGAACCCCACTGAGCTGCTGCTCACCCCCAAGAGGCTGGCTTCCCTTGTCAGCCCTTCCCACACTTCCTCCAATTGCTTGGTTATCACTATCATGGAGGTGCAGAGAGAGAGCTCCCCGTCTCTCAGTTCCACCCCTGTGGTAGAATTCTACAGGCCAGCGAGTTTCGACTCTGTCACTACAGTGTCCCCTAATTGGACAGTGTGGAACTGCACCTCGCTGCTCTTTCAGACGTCCATCCGGGTGTTGGTGTGGTTGCTAGGTTTGCTGTACTTCAGCTCCTTGCCCTTAGGGATCTACTTACTGGTGTCTAAGAAAGTCACCCTGGGGGTGGTCTTCGTCAGCCTCGTCCCCTCTAGCCTTGTCATCCTTATGGTATATGGTTTCTGCCAATGTGTTTGTCATGAATTTCTGGACTGTATGGCACTTCCTTCTTAATCAATATGCAACATAGGCACATATGGCTACATTCAAATGATGTACGTATGATTTGCTTTCTTTTGTATTCTCTACGATTAGTGTCTCCAGTCTCAACAAAGCCCTTGGCCATACGTCTGTGGTCCATTTTTTTCCATACAGATTTTGGCTTGATGGGTTTTCCTGGATTCTGAAAATTAAAAATAAAAAAAATTCACTTCTATCTTGGGGCTAGCGAAGAGGCAAAGCTATGCATACATAGCTTTCCTGGAGCCCAGATAGCTGTGAGATATCCCAGAACAGAGGTGTAGGCCCAGAGAGTGCTTTCAGACAGGTACCAGGCAAGGTGTGTTACACGGTGGCAGGTTCTTTGGGCAAAGGTAGGAATGAATGGAGTCCTCCCTGAAGTTAGATGTATCCCATGATGGTGGGTAAATGTCAGAGGCAGGCTGCTCTAAAACACATGGGAGCACCCCTCATTTTCCTGGCGCTGGAGCCCCTCATCATCTTCAGGTGCTTTCTCTCTTGAGGTAATGCTTCTCTGAAGCCCGCTGCCTCCTCTCAGATTCCTTTCGCTTCTGTGCTGTCCCCCCTGCCCCAGGGTCCCTCAACCTCATCTTCTTGGATGGTTCCTGCAGGATACCTGTTTTGACAGGTTGCCATAGGAGTTAGACATCGCTGAGGAGTTTGTACGGAGTTAGACCTCATGCCAGGGCATGGTCATTTATCTTCAACACACACCTTTTCTCCCACATGTGTTTTTCTCCCAGGCTTCTCTGGAAAAATCCAAGAAGTTTTTACATGTGGAAATAAATATTCACTGGAATAATTCCTTAAAGCGTGAAAATGCTTCAGCTTGATGAAAATGTTTTGTTTGATTTCTAACCACGGTCCTCAACTCGCCTCACCCCTTATCCTGAACAACGTTCCATTTAAATTAGTTGCTATCGGTTTGTGAAGGTTTCGTCTCCTCCCCCTTGTTTTAGAAGTTTGCATAGGGCTGACTTTGCTGACTCCTGTGCTGCTCTGGGGGAACCTGTGGTAGGCAAAGCCCAGCAACAGGCCACCAGCTGCCCTGGCGCCAGGCACCAGGAACCGGCTGAGCGGTCCCGGAGTTCAAGGTTATGTATGATGGAAGGAAAAGGGGAAGCCACGCCAAGCTGCTGCCCTGTTTCTAGTGGAGTGAAGTGGCTAAGTACAGCTTACTCATGGCTGCTTGCTACTCAGTCAGTTTGGGGATAGGTTTGAGTCTTTAATTTATTTTCTGTAAAGGCATATGCTTCGTGGCTTGGGGTGGACTCCTTTTCATGAAGTGGGGGTGGGGCAGGGGTGATGTTGAATGTATATAGTTATGGGAATAAGTTGCCTAGCAGGTTTTAGGTGGGGGAATAGAATGTTCACTAGGTGAAAGGAGGAAAGAGTGCTGCTTAGTCTCTGAGACTTATTACTGATGACTTAATATAATACCCATAATGCTTAGCAAAGGGCTTTACCAAGATTTTGTTAACTTGTTTGTGGTGAAATATTTGTTGTGTGACGTAGTTGCAGGGGGGCCAGTCCTAACCTCCCCACTGGGGGAAAATGGGTACTTATCTAGAATAGGAGTTTTGTTTTAGTTGTATAACTACTGACTTTGAGAACGTGTATGCCCAAGGTACATGTAATGAGAAAGTATACGTGGGGTGTGGTCCAATGAAATTTCAACCCCAACTTAGAGCTAAATACATTTATGATTCCAGAAACCCTAGTTTTAGGTAGTGTTGTGGATGCAGGTTCCAGAATTCTATTTGCACTTTGAGTAAATACAATATTTAAGAGGTTTTGTGGTTTGGGTTTATATATTTATAAGGTTTCCTTTTTAGAGATGCTCACTTTGTCTGAACTGTTACACTAAGTGACCACAGGAAGATATTTCCAGAAGGCTCCGGACCAACTCTGTGTTCTGCTACTCTGTGTGGTGTCTGCAGTGCTTGAAGTTGTTTCTGTGTGCGCTGTGGCAATGTTTTCCTTAATGCCAGTGTGTTGATTTAGTTCTTAAAGAGTTTTAAATGTATGACGACAACAACAACAACAACAACACAAAACAACATAACTCTCCACGCTGTTGAATGGAAAGGGTGATCCTTAAATGTTGTAATCTCTATGCTAATGTTTTCTTGTCTATTAAATTTTATTATTTCTAAATGAGATGTGTGGTTTCTCTGATTTATGACCGAGATGCCGCCAACACTTTAGATAGTGGCAAATGTGAGCTTTCGTTAAGTCAATGCCTTTATCATCCATATGGAGGTTTTAGAAGCTTCCCACAAAGCTAACCTCACCTATTTCACTTCTACAAAGGCCCTCATCTTTTTAAAGTGGAGTGAAGATGAAATAAGAATATTATCTTTATATGTGAAATGTTTTATTTGCTTTGATTTGATTAACATTCAAAGTAGAATAACAAAATAGAATCCAGTGAAGAAATCTCTTACTTGTATAGTCCAGACAAACTAGAAAAAAAAAAAAAACCACTAAACTACTAGTCATTATCACTATTGAGTAATTTGAGAGTATGCAGCAGTTCTGTGTTCATATTAGCAATTTAGCACTACACATGCATCAAGAACAACAGTCTAATGTGCTTCAGAAATCTTCACACGTGTGAGCCAAGAAGCAGGTGGAGGAAGAGGGTTCCCTGGTCCCGTGAGATTATACCGGGAACTCGGATGAAGCTGCTGAGAGACCAGGGAGCAGTGCACATTTGCAGGGCTTTGAGCATTGTGGAAACCATGATGAAACTTCTCAGTGTATTAACCTGACAGATGCAAAGGCAGAGGAATCCTGACGTTGCTAGCCGAGCAGACGGAGTGAAGAGGGGAGTCAGAAGAAGGGGCCTTGAGGGAGCTTGGGAGACTACAAAGGAGGCAGGTGGTTTTGTTTTTTTGTTTTTGTTTTTTTTTTATTCTTTTCTTGCTGACCCAGTCTCAAAGGCTGCCTTGACTTGTTGGAATATTTCAGTCAGACTACATATTATTCTAGAACTTTCTTCAAAACCAATAGCAGCAGCCTTGGATTCAGGTAAAATCCCCGAGTTTAACCATTTGTTCTTTCAGCTTCTATTTTATGTGTTTTCCACATCTCTGCCCTCTTCTTATATAATCATTTTTACTTCGATACCCATTGTGAATATTTACTCCTGTAGGCTTAGTACTGGGTCTTTCCTTGTAAGTATACTTTTAGAAAAAAAATGATTTATGACTTTATGTGTCTGGATGTTTTACCTGCACGTATGTCTGGAAACCCTGTGTATGCCTGGTGCCTGAGGTCAGAAGAGGGTGTTGCACCCTCTGGGACTGGAGTTACAGATGCTGTTCCAAGATCAACAAGTGTTTTTAACCACTGAACCATTTCTGCAGCACCTAAAAATGCTGATTTCAAATGTGGAGGATAAAGGTTGAAATGTGAATAAATTCTCAAGGAGTCTCAGGCACATTAACGACTGACCCCAGTTTCTTATGTGAGTTAAGTAATCGAAACCTAATTGCAGTCACTATATATGGTCAGAAATTAAACTATAGCCTCAGTACTATAATACTAACTTGGGGTATGTGATAACTTACTTTTAAAAGTGGTTGGGCCTTGATTGAATTCAAATAGTCAATATAACAAGACAATTGCCTGGCTAGCATTTTAATCAGTCAGCTGTTTATTGACTGTGCTGTTTGTATTAGGAACTTCAGGGGAAAGCGTCCTGAATGTGCAGGTTGTCTGTGACCTTGTTGTTCTCACAAAGAGTAAAGAAAGTTGTTTTGTATGTTTGTGTCTATGCCCCTCTGGGAAGAGCCCTGGCCTGAAGTCCTGACTTTACAAAGCAGCCGGTGCTGTGGGAGCCAGAGAGATGCTGAGGCAGAGTAAGAAAAGCACCAAGCCTGAGCTCCCCAAGGCTGGAACTCTGAAGACTCAGGGGAGGGTGCTGGAGAGAAGATTCTAGAAAAGCCAGGGGGAAGGATGGAAGCCAGAGATGACTGTATGTTCATCAGACCCAGGAGGAATAAGGTGAAATTAGAATCATTAGGTCAACACACATAAAAAGAGGTTTCAGATTGGTTTATAACAAAAACTGAACAAACCAATCAAACCAAACCAAACAAAAACAAACCCAACCCAAAAACAACAACAAAACTTAGATAAGCTTTTCCTATGGAAACTTGCAAATGTATGGAATTAAGTTGCATGAAACAGAGCAGTGATTGCTGGTTCCCTTAGCACCCGGCGTTAGCATCTAAACTAGCTGGGTTTGTTGTCTTTGTTGGGTAAATGTATGACGTATAATTTCCAGTTTAACACTTTCCCTAATTCCTCCTAACACAATTTCACTGTACTTGAGCCAATCAAAAAATCATCTTTTTTGGGGGGGTCACTAGATATATTTTGGACCAAGATAAGGTAATTCTGGGAGCTGGCTTCCTGTTAATTTTATCTGGATAGTTAATGTATTAAACTTTTATTGTCAGTCTCCAGATTAAAAAGCTTGTCTTCTCACAGAATTTTTAATGAATTTGTTATTTTAGCAACACATTTGCTTGAGATGTTGTTTTGAATGCTAAGGAACTCTATTAGCCAATAAATGAACATCTATTTTTGATATGTGTTAAACCAAAACTCCCCACACTCTTCCTTTTAATCCCTCCCCATTTCCTGATTTCTTTTAATGTCATTTATGGAGGAACCTCAAGTACCCGTTATCATCCTCCTCCATACATATGTGCAAACTCAACACACATGTGTATCTACACAAATGCATATGTATACACATACATTCTTATGCGTTTTAGGAAACAGCTATGAAGGAGAACCATGTTAGTCTACCAACTGCTTTTATTTATCCAGGTAAGTAATGCTGAAAACATTATTATTATTATTATTATTATTATTATTATTATTATTATTATTATTACCACTAACTACTCTTTTTCCTGCCCATCGAGTGATGTTCTCAGCTGCTTGCCTCAGAGACAATTCCTGCCTCTTTTCCTGTGTTCAACATCATTGAGCAGTGGAAATTATCCTAGCCAAACAATGGGCTTATTCACTGACATTGCTTCTGTCTAATGTGCTTTTTCTCAACATTCCAGCCAGAACTAACTGTACAGCTAATGATTACATTGATGGCCATACAGTTTCTTTGGCTAGATCTTCAAATTATACAATTAATTCCAGCTTCCTGTGGTCTGAGTAGCTGAAAACTACCACTTAAAATGAGACAGATGACAACCTGAGTTTGTGGGCCTTTCAGTTGCCAGAGTGGAGAGTGGGGTGCAGTGTGATCCCGGGAGACCAGGGAATGCTAGAGTCTGGCTTTGGAATGGGGATGGAAGTGCTACTAATTACCCCTCCTGTTCCCTACCCAAAGCTTCATGTCCCAGATGAGAACCTCACCAGATGTTTTGACCCACAACTTACAGTGCAAAAAAATTCCTTGACCTTTTGATAGGATACCTGTGCCTTTCATGGCGCATTGGGTGAATATGAAGACAATTCTAGTTTACTGTTTTTAAAAGCAGGATCTTATGATGAAAATTGCTCCATAACATATGTCTTTGGATGTGTCCAAATGGCTGGTCCCTGAAGGGAAGTCTTCCTGGACATGTGTAGAGCAGATGAGAAGCCATGGTCTTCTTGGAGACTCACTGAGTGAGCGTCTGCACTGGGCAGTGTCTAATAGTCAGTCCCTTGAAGTCTAAGCTAATGCTTAGACAGACCAGTTTAGTACTGAGTTCTCCAACGTAGATATCTTACCATACCCGTTAGTAATGGGATTAGTTTGATGGAAGACACGTGAAATCTGCCTTAGAGAATGGGTAAAACAAAACCTAACAAACAAGCAAGCAAACAAACCCTGCTACGGTATAGAATCTGAAATCGAATGTAAGTCACTAAGGCAGCACACGAATTTAATAGATGGCCAAATCAGAGTAGTGGTTTCTAGGTGATTCCAAGTAGAACGGCAACATAGGAAGTATGAAGGAGAGAGGAAGCAAGCTGCCAAGAGCGTGCACTGTAGTGGGCGATTGAGATTCCCACTCACTTCCAACTTGATTGGCCTCCTTGTCCAGATCTTACAGCGTTGGCCCTAGCATCTGCATCAGCATCAGCACCAGCATCAGCCTTCTGAGTCACTCTGCACAAAGAAATCCCTAAATATATGCAGAAGGAAGTCTCAGGTGGAGCATTTACGCTGGATATTTGCTTTGCCTTAGAAACTTGTGCTGTGAAGTTCTCAGAGTGGAACCCAGTCTCCCAGCTTTTGGAAAACACGCACCAGATGCAGAATCGTGATCATGTTAATGCTTGGAAGACCTAAAGGGTTCAGAGTGTGGCGGCCTCATTTAACAAAGGAGACATCAACATGTAGAAATGTCCAAAGGAGTCACAAGCGAAGACTACAGACAGTCCTCGTGGGGGACTTGGCTTGCTTAGGGTGTGTTCTCAGTGTGTCTTCTTTGATATAACTGTTTGCTTTCTCTGTAATTAGCTCTCTATTCTAAATTTTTCTTACATGTCTTTGTTTCTTTAACTAAACACCAGTATCTCACAACTAAAATCTCACCCTTTCCAGCCTAACGTGACAATCATACAATAATATACCAGCTTGTCCCTTGCAGCCAGCCTTCCTCAACTCTCACAGTCCTCACACAAAACACATTACTCATTCCATACACCAGCCATCAGGGGATTCTCTGATCCTTTTGCTTCTATGTGTTCACCCAATGAAGTCACACACAAATCACCATTCCACTTTATTTTCTGAGACAGTGTTTCACTGATTATAGACCTCATTGCTTCTGTTAGACCTACTTGTAGTGGGATATCTTCCCATTACATTTATATAAACTCAGCGATTGGGCTGTATGAGAGGTAGGTGGAGTGAGGAGTCGGAAGGAGGAGGAAGAGGAGGATCGAGGAGCGAGGGAGGAGAGATGTAGGAGTCATGGAAGACCACACATATATTGAGAGCAGTCCTGGGTAACAACTTATATCATAAGGTTAGATATTGGACACACCTCTAATTGTGTGGACATCTTGTTAATTGAGCATTACCAAACATATAAAGCCTTTGGATAATCTTTAAGCATTAGAGTCTCATTTCTACCAGCTATGGAGTGGATGGTGGGATGGTCTGGGCTCAGCCCAGCCTTGTGGAGACAGTGTGGGAGATTGGCAGAGCTGTCTCTCATGCTGGTGTCTTGTGGATGGCAGGGCTGGTGTTTCTGGCTGACCTTTTCTAGCCGTGGTGGGTGCATGGCCTCTGGCTATAGAACATGGCAACAGAGCTAAGCAGAGCTGCCATAACTTAGATAGTCGGCCCAAGAAGATGCTGTTATAAATATTACCCATAACACCTACTGGCCAATGAACCCCCAGGACCAGCTGTCTCTGCCCTCTAGAGCTGGGATTACAGATACAAGGTGCCATGCCTGGCTCCTTTATGTGTGTACTGAGGATCTGAACTCGGATCCTCCAGCTTGCAGAGTAAGCTTTTTACCCAATCAGCTCCACAGCTTCCATTATTTATTTTAAGCTTTTTTTTTGGACATTTTATTTATTTTATTTTATTTTATTTTATTTTATTTTATTTTATTTTATTTTATTTTATGTGCTTGGGTGTTTTGTCTGCATGTGTATTGGCATGCTATATGTGTACAGTGCCTGAGGAGGTCAGAAGAGGGTATAAGATCCCCTGAGACCAGAATCAGATGGTTTTAAGATGCCACGTGAATACTGGGAATTGAACCCAGATCTATCAGATGGAAGGCCAGTGTTCTTAACTACTGAG
>JANHMN010000006.1:19060041-19080269 GCA_030674055.1 Rhabdomys pumilio | reverse complement strand
TTTTTGTTGTTGTTGCTTATTTGTTTGTTTTTTGTTATTTTTAACCATAGTGTTTTATTGTTCTCTGAAGTCCTCTCTCCTCCTTTCTCTTCTCTCCCCTCCCTTCCTCTCTCCCACTGCTTCTTCTCCCCCCTCCTTTAGCTTCTCTTCTCCTTTTCATGAATGTTCATCATATTGCGTTTTGGTGAGAACACTGATTTCAGATCTTTCCTGTGTTCATTCACTCCCTTCTGTGTCTGTCCCCTGAGTTCATTGGTCTGTCTTGGTCTTGTCTTTTATAGAGAACCATCTCCTGAGTCTCTAGTTTTAACAGTCTTTTTCTTGTAGTGAGGAGCTAAACAAACACGAGGGAAACACTGTATGTGTGTGGGCTTGTCCCCTGGGGGCTTCTGCTGGTGTGTGTGTAGGATTCTGGTTTTATTAGCAGGGACTCAATTCTTGCTCTAAATGTCTTTTATCTTTGTGAGTTTCTCCTTAGAGGATAATCCTGAGTACAGGTCGAGAAAAGAAAGAGGAGGAGGAGCATGAAGAGGATGAGTAGGAGACTGGGGGTAGGGTGGGCAGGGATATCTGACTCTTCACTGTACAGACTATCATTTAATACCTGTTTATAGCAGGGCTTCTCATATCCCCTATCAAGTATACCTGACATCTCTGAGGACAGTCCATTTCCCAGTTTCAGCATGAAAGGGCAGGGGAGCAGCAGTTGTCTGTCTGCATACAGTAGAAAAGAGAATCTTAGAGGCTCGTGTCCTGGGTGACATTGTCCACCCCAGATTCATAGGTGGCTAGTACATCTAACTACCCAGCTTTCCAAAACTCTTTGTGAATTATCTTGCTTGTTTTTGGCAGCCCTTTACCTCTGTGTTTGGTTGAGTAAGTATGGCCCTCTTAGACACATACATTTGAGTGCTCAGTAACCAGGGAGTGGAACTCTTTGAAAAGATTAGAAGGACTAGGAGGTGTGGCCTTGTTGGAGGAAGTGTGTCACTGAGGGTGGGCTTTTTAAAGGCCCATGCCAGGCCCAGTGACTCTCTCTGCCTGTTGCCTACAGATCAGGATGTATCTCTCAGCTACTGCTCCAGCACCACGAGTGAGTGCTGCTACGCAAACCATCATGATGATAATAGACTATAAGCCTCCAGACCTATAAGTAATCTCCATCCCCCCCACACACACACAGTTAAATGCTTTCTCTTATAAGAGCTGCCATGGTTGTGGTGTCTCTTCTCAGCAATAGAACTCAGGCATCCTCCTTCCCACCACTCCTACCACTGGCCTAGCAGCAACTGTAGATAAAGCCTACGCCAATTGTGTTTCTCAGCCGCAGTGATTCCCAGTGAGCTCCTGTGGGTTCAGACATGTTAGAACCTTATGAAGAATACAGTTAATGTGTATATACAGCACAGTTAGAGCAGGGCACTTTAATGTGTGCAGGGGCACTGCCAATGTCCCCTGAAGCATGGGTGTATGCGGCTGAGGTCAGAACCGGAAGGGGGACCCTTTTCGGCAGCAATTTTGCTTAAGAGAAAGGATCTTTACTAATGACTGTTGATTAATTTCACGCACACACGTGAAACATGTGCACAAGAGCCTGGTAACTGTTTTAAATTCACCCTAATGTTCTACACTTAATAGAGAAATGGTTTCTGATTTAGAAGTTATCTAAAGTAGCATTTGATCAGCAACGAACAGGAAGTGTTTTCCACTTTAAGTGTAATGAAGTGCCACAGCCTCTAGGGTATAAGGTCACTCTCTAGCCAACGTGAGACATGATACTTAAGATGATTAATGATGTCATAATCTGAAAACCTCAGGCTGTCAGAGCCAGTATTTTTCTCTTAAAAGGTTCATTGTGGTCAAGTTATTTTTCAAGATCTATTTTGTAAGACGCTAGCTTTGATCTGATAGGAAATTCAGAAATAGCTAGACATCTGTCAAGCAGTATCGTTTTTAATTATGCAGGTAAATGTGAGACTGTTGTCTGTACGAGTGTCTGTCACTGGTACATCAGATAGTTATCAGAGCATCATGTTGCAGAACGATGACTGCTGTATACACTGAGCAGCGATAAGCCCCAAGTGGTACACTCTGCTCGGCAATGGTTACTTCCTACATGTTTAAGTTATGCATGTTTATGAGTTTGTAAGGCTCTGGGGAATCGGAGGCCCTGTTCTCCTTTCTGCAACATCTCATTTCTGGAGGCCCTGAAATAACACAGAGATTAACTGAGCAGTTACTATGTTCCAGAGTCTACATTAACTACCTTAAATGTAGTGTCTCAGTCAGTTGCCATGGCAACCTCAGTTTTCTAATATGGTAGTTAAATTCAGGCTGCTACCAGCTGAGAAAGAAATGATTTCTTTTCCATACTAACTCTATCTACCCCCCCCCAACTGTGTGTATGTGTAAGCATAGTCATGTGCATGTGTGTACCTCTGTGTAACATGTGTGTACCTGTCTACTTTACACAATACGATTTACTTTTTTTCTGAAAAAGGAGGTATTTGGTATCCATGTCTTCCTACACTCAAGGGTAATTGGTTCTGTTGTTTCTGACATTTGCATTGATTGTGTTAAACTTTAGATATATCAGAGCACAATCTCATTTCTTCACAGCTGACTGACTTTGTGTTCTTTAAACTCTGGTTTTGAGTTACTTTCTTTGGTATCTGTTGAAGACTCTGAGACAACTTAATGCAATCTTATAAATCAAATTATTAAATATTATAAGAATATATTCTTGTTTTTCTAAGGCTTTTAATTTTTAGAAAAATCCAGGAGGTATTAGGCAGATGTTGTATATCTCACGCCCCATTTCTCCCATATTTTGACTTTCCTTTGTTTGGTTATGGCGTCTTTTTTTCATCCAAGATCAGCCCAGAGTATCCCATGACCTTCTGTTTTCCTGTGTCATTAAGAGCCTGTTAACTGTGGCAGTTTCTTGAACTTCTCAAGGGTCTGAGGACCTTGAAGGTTTGGAAGAGACAGGTCAGGTATGGTATGAAACATTTCCTGGTTGGGATTTGTTGGGCACTTTCCTTGTGGTTAGAGCGCTATTTCTATGTCATCCTATCATGATACATTGTCTCGTAACTGGTGTTGGCCTTGATCTCTTGGCTATCCTGGTGACTGCCACGCCCCTCCTTCTGAAAATGACATGTTCTCCCTTTCCACTCTCTACTCTTTGGAAGGAAGAACAGTGCAGAGGTGGGACTTATATTTCATTTCCTTGAGAATAAAATATCTACATCAAGTTTTAGGATATTTTGGTATAGAAGGTGTGTCTTTGTTCCTTTACTTACCTACAGAGTCAGTATTCATTCATACGGACTCATGGATATGCATCTTATATCTTTGGATATCAGCCAATAGAACTTTACTTAATTTGCTACTCAACAGTTATTTGCCTTTGGCCACTGAGAGTTGATTCAGCTGGTTTATGTTTTCTTCTGATACATTCTGACTGCCATGCTTATTCCTTTCCTTTGTGTGGAGGCAGCTTTTCCTTTAAGAGTGTTTTTCAGAGAGGAAGTTTCATGACTGTTGTGTGTTCATACAAACTTTCTTCTTTAGTCTGTCAGTGAAATGAAGAGCATCACGTGACTTTCAAATGCTGATTCCCTCTTCTGTAGCTAGCGTGAGTCCTGCCTGGCAGGCTGTGTGCTGTCTTAGACATCGGTCTGAGCAATAGTCACATGCAGTTTTCTTTCTTTCTTTTTCTTTTTCTTTTTTTTGTTTTTTTGAGACAGGGTTTCTCTGTGTAGCCCTGGCTGTCCTGGAACTCCCTCTGTAGACCAGGCTGGCCTCGAACTCAGAAATTCGCCTGCCTCTGTCTCCCAAGTGCTGGAATTAAAGGCGTGTGCCACCACCGCCCGGCTTGCAGTTTTCTTTCTTGCACTGTGTCTGGTTTGTGTGTAGGGCAATGCTGTCCTCTGAGGATGATTGAGGAAATGGCCTCTGCTTCTGCTAAGAGATGGAAATGTTGTGATTTCTTCTTTGGATGTTTAATTTGTTTCTTTGAATGTTTGATTGATAGAAAGTATATTCCATTCAAAAGTACCTCCACCAAGTATTTGGGAATGTGTGTGTGTGTGCGCGCGTGCAGAGAAGTGAAGCAACACCGTGATCAAGGTAACCCATATACAAGGGTTTAGCATTTAATTAGAGAATTGCATACAATTTCAAGGGTTTAGTCTGTTATCTTTGTGGTGGTGAGCATAGTGGTTCGCAGGCAGACATGGTGCTGGAGAGGTATCTGAGAGTTATATTCTGATCTGCAGTTGAAAGACAGACAGACAGAGACCCTGGGCCTTGCATAAGCTTTTGAAACCTCAAAGCTCACTCCCAGTGGCATACTTCCTCCAATAAGGACACACTTATTGCAATAAGGCCATACCTCCTAATCTTCCCTGACTAGTGTATCAATAACAAGCATGCAAATATATGAGCCTCTGGGGGACAGTCTCATTTAAGCTACCATAGACCTCTACAATGAAAATTTCAAGATGCTGAAAAAGGAAATCACAGAAAATACTAGACAATGGCAGAATATTCTATGTTCCTGGGTAGGCAGCATTAATATTATGAAAATGTCTTTCCTACCAGAATTAATATACAGAATCAATGCAACGCCTATCAAAATATCCACATCAGGTCTCACAGGCTTAGAAAATATAACACAAGAAGTTTTATGGTACCATAAAAGACCATGAATGACCCAAACAATCAGTCTTACGGAGTTGTAACACTAGAACTCAAATTATCCTGTGCATCTAGCTGTAGTGATGATGACAGCTAGTGCGGGAATAAAAAGAGATGGGCAGACCAATGGAATAGAGGGCCCAGAGATAGAATGGCAAAGGCATACCCACTTGATTTTTGATAAGAGAAGCAAAAACATGCTTTAAGAGAGAGACAACCGATAACAAATGGTGCTGGCCAAACTGCATTTCTACCTGCAGAAGATGAAGCTACATCTGTATCTTTCAAACTTGTAAAAACAATCAATTCAAAAATCTATCAACTGTCTCAGTTTAAAACCTAAAACATGGGAACTTTCAAAATAAAGTCCAGGGGGTACCCTTCAGAATATTGGGCTCGACAAGAAGATTTTAAGGAGAACACCAAGTATCAACATACAGAACCACATGAAAATCAAGTTTCTATTCAGTGAAGGAAACAACCGGCAGAGTTAACAGAGTTCGCAGCATGGGAGAAAATCTTTAGCAGCTTTCCCTTGGGCTGGAGTGGGGGCTGATATCTAAAATTTACAAAGAATTACAGACTTTAAATTACTGAGAAAGTTAAACTGCCAGTCAACAAATGGACAAATGAGCTGAATGGATAGTTTTAAAAGGAGAAATACAAATAATCAACAGCTATTTTAGAAAGTGTCCAGTGTAGCTGGAGTGCATAAAATATACTTGATAGCAAAAGTGTAAAAACTAGTGAGAATCTTCACAGCTTCCATTCTGAACGCATATAATAAATATATCAAAGTTCACTGGGTTGTATGGACTTTGGGTTGGGCTACTTCAGTATGTGATGTTTTTATTTATTTGCAAGTGTTTTAAAAATAATATTTTAAAAGAATGTTTGATTGAATTTAAAAGAAAACCATCAGATCCGGTGCTTTGTTTTGTGTGTGAGGGGGGACTATTCATTACTGATTCCATTTTTCTAAACACTATCAGTTATCCAGGTTACCTGAGTCTCCTCATGTGAATATTGGTAACACTGTTGAAATCTTGAGATTTTGTGCTTCACACAAAGGTCTTAGACCAACAGGTCTGCAGTGTGTGGATGTAATTTGGCTAATGCATTAATAACTAAAAAATTTACATTTATTATTTTTTTGTGTGCGGGGTGGCCTCTCCATGCCACATGCACAGTGCATGTGTGGAGGTCAAAGGGCAAACTGCAGAGTCACTCCTGTCCTTCCCCCATGAGCTTTCAGGGTATAAAAGTCAAGTCCTCAGGCTTGGTGACCAGCCGCTTTACCTGCTAAGTCGCCTTCTCTCCAGCCCCACAGTAACATTTTAATACACGGTATTAAGAGCTAAGAAATAAAAACGTTCAATCTTAGCAATGCGATTAAATTTGAGTTCTTTATCCCAATAAGCAGAGGCTTCACCCAAATGCTCCACTCTCTCAGCTCATGAAGGGGCCAGTATTTACTGAGCACCTCCCACTTAGGGACACTACAGTAACACTACAGGCTAGGTTTGAGTAGTTTACTTTATAGATGCAAGGTGTGGTGCCTAGAAGTGGAATTATCTACTGATAATCATACGGATAGTAGATAGCCAGGGTTGGACTCACGAGACCTCAGTGTGTTCCCTTCTGCAAGCCCTCCACACCACCGCTCTCATGTTTCCCTGTTCCGCATCCCCCAAGCATGTGAGAGTCTCCTGCAACCTTCCTCGGAATGAATGAGTCACTGCATCAGTGACAGAGTAGACATAGTAAGTAATCAACTGCTCAGTTCATGGTCCTTTCGTGTAACAGAACATTTAGGGGTGGGCAGTCGTGTGGCTGACAGAATGTCTCTGCAGTGTCTCCAGGGGCTCTGTGCTGGATCCCCCCATCATATTTACTAGAAAGTGGATTCAGTTTAAGAGTTATGTCCTCTTGGGACAGGAATGAAGAAAGAAAAGGAGTGGGGGCAGAGGCAGGGAAGTATTTGATGGAATCTGACCTCCAGGTCCATCAGTTGCGTAGACAGTGGGATGGCTGTGGACATGGTTTCTTTTCTTTCTTTCTTTTTTTCAATTGGATATTTTATTTACATTTCAGATGCCATCCCCTTTCCCCATTTCTCCTCCCTAGAAAACCCCTATCTCATGCCCCCTTCTCCTTTTTGCTTTTATACAATTTTTTAAATGTTAACCAAAGGCTTTATAAGTTTGGTAGTGCTCAATATCAATCAGGAGGGTAACCCAAATCCCAACCTAGATATATCAACTATCTTTGACTGGCAGAGACATGTGAACATCTGCCTCCATGGCCCCCCTTTTCTCTTTCTCATCACCTAGATCCTCCTCTCCTTCTCTTCCTCCTCTTCTTACTACTCCTCTTCCTCTCCGTACTCCTCCCACCTTAGCTCCTCCTACATATCACCATTTCTGTTAAAATAAAACTTTTCTCTCAAAATACCATTAGAGCATAACTATACCAATTTGTATCAGTAAGGTACAAGATAGACCTAATACCCAGACCATCATTTTGTTGATTAACCAGAACCTCTGTCATCTCTCCTAACTAAGAGACTTAGTTCTGAACCTGGCTTTTTTTCTTGGCTTTAGAATGAATGTCAACTGAAAACCATCCTTTCAAATCTTTTCTCTCAAAGTAAATAGCCAGGATTGACTGTGAGACTATAAGTTTTCAACCCTGTCAGAAATCCAGAATGACTGAGTTAACTGAAATTGTGGGAAGCACAAAGCATAGCTTCTAAAGCTTAGCCAATTTATAGAGACCGCTAAACACATGGTTTCTTTTTCAATGTGGGACTTCAGTCTCCAAGCAGAAGCAGTCAGAGGATGGAGGAATGGGATGAGAAAGAGTCTCAAGAATGGCCAGACCATCCATCTTTCAATGCTCAGGTAAGGTAGTGCTCCCTACCCTGCCTGCCTCCTTTCCATGCCCACCATGGTCTTGCTACACTCAGAGTTCTTGTGCAAATCACCTCTGCATGTGACTAACTAGCCCTAGGCCTTCAACTATCCTCTATTAGGATTTGTCTGTTTGAACTTGTGCTGTTCTCTGCACTTTTCCATTGAGACTTTTTTTTTTCCCACTTATGACTTCCCAAGTCCAACAGCAAGATGACCCCAGATCGCTGTGTGACAAGCCACACTTCCTCCTCCAGTAATAAGTTTAAAACAAATCAACAAATCTCAATCTAAACAGGTCTGTTCCTCCTTAGAAGGCAGTTTTGTACTATACTGAACCTCAGGTTTGGGCTGCTGTGATGATTGGTCTTAGCTGTGGATTTGACCAGGTTAAAAGATGTCAAAGACTAGTGAAGTGCGCTTCTGAGCATGTGCAGCGGCTGTTTGTCAGAGGAGACTGATGTGTATGAGTGACTGGGGAAGAACAGCATAGTGAATCCACCTCCCAGCCATGAACAGCCTTGGTCCAACCTAAAGTTGTGCTATGTGAGTTTTCCCTGGGAATGAACATTGTACTCCTGACTGAGTTATCCTTTCTCCCTGGAAAGAATGGATCTAATCATTTCTTTGTACATGCCGTTCTCATTAATCTCTATGTACCTACTTAAGTGTAAATGGGACATAGTATACCTGCTGTGACTTGCTGTGACATTATTTTGTTGTTTCCTGTTGTTTTGAGATTTATCTATGTTGACACCAGGGGTTGTGTAGTATTCTGTAGTACATGTTGCTGATGGCTATTTAAATTACTCCCAATGGTTTGCCATTAAAGACAAGAAGAATGTCCTGATTGCAGGCCTTTATGCATGCTCTGGGGGATCCTTTTGGAAGCATAGTGTAAAGAAAAATGATTTTGGAGTTGAGAGGTTTACGTGTTATAAAATTCACTCAGTTTGGCCCACTTGCTTTTCAGATGTCTGTGATATTTCACACTTGCTCTATCTAGTCTGTGTGTCTACAGCTATGACATATCTTCACCGGTTTTTCTAGGTGTGTGCTTGTGATGGTTTGAATAAATATGACTCCCCCAGGGCCTCATATTTTTGAATGCTTGGATCATAGGGAGTGGCACTATTAGGAGGTGTGGCTTTGTTGGAGTGGGTGTGGCCTATTTGGAGGAAGTGTGTCACTGTGGGGGCAGGCTTTTTGGTCGTAGCTCAAGCTATCCCCAGTGTGGCACACAGTCTCAGTGTGGCACATAGTCTCCTTCTGCTGCCTACAGCTCCTTCTCCAACACCATGTCTACCTGTATGCCGCCATGCTTCATGCCATGATGATAATGGACTAAATCTCTAAAACTGTAAGCCAGTCCCAATTAAATGTTTTCTTTTAAAGAGTTGCCATGGCCGTAGTATCTCTGCACAGCAAAAAAACCCTGTGCTGCCACGTCTTCTGGTTTGCCTACTCTCTGTTCTGCAGAATATGCTGTGTGAACTCTTATCTTGTCAGACACGTTCAGATACCATACAGTTTGTGGCTTGTTGCTCCAAGTTGTGATATTTATTGGGAAACATTTTGTTCTGATGCAATCAAGCACATTGATCTTTCTCTTTATGTTTTACAGGCTTAAAAACTTTCAAAAGAAATCCTGCCATACTCCGAGGTCAGGATGCTATGTGCTTTCATATTTGTGGGGTGAAGGATGGATCAGTGGGTAAAGGCTCTTGCTATCAAGCCTGATGATTTTGATTTTATAAGGGATTATAGTTAAGAGATAAATTTTGAAGGAGTGAATCCACTCTTGTAAGTTGTCCTCAGGTTCCTGCACGGAGGTCTTCAGTCCTGTTAGTGTGAGGATTTTTTTTTTTTTAATATCGGATGATAGAGTTATTCTGGTGAGATTTAGCACTGCAAATCTCAGAGGTTCAACCTCGAGCCTTTCTGGTTTACTCTGCTCAACCACTGTGGGTTTAGGGATTACTGCCTATCACTGTCATCCAAGGGCTCCAGTTGAGGGGAGGCTGTTAGACAGAGGCATCAGCTACAACTACACCATCCTGGATGAGTCCCATCTTCTCTGATCCTGGAAGGTAGTTGCGGTGTAGCCAGACAGCACTTGGAATAGAGACAGGTATGTTGACATGCCTGCTTGGAAGGAGTTCTGTGGTTATTTTGCTCACAGGTGACATGTATTTCTTTTGACCATATTCCTTTAGTATCCCAAGCAAGTCGTATGACCACTTCTAATGTCAGATGCAGGGAAGAAGTACAATCCCATCCCTCTTGGACATTAGTTGGACAGTAGGAGACAGTGGGGCCAGTGGCGAATGGTGCTAATGAAAACTGATCACCTTAGAACATGGAACTCACTGGGGGAAAAGACAGAATCTAAGCCTGGTGCCATCCCTGGAGATTGGATGCTGGCTGTGCTTACAGGATGGGCAGGGACAGAATTTTTCACTCTCTCCACCCACCTCCTCCCAAGGTAGGCATTCTGGAAGTGAGGTCTGTTTACCATCTTTCTGGGAAGCATTGGTCCCTGACCATGAGTCAGTTGGTACCCAAGCACCTCCTGGCAGCTGGCTCTTTCAAATTAGCCAGCTCCATCACACTAGTCAGTCCCCCCTGGGGTAATGGTCAGTGTCTATGTAACAGTTGATTACTGGAGATTACTGAATCAGCCTGCAGAGAGATGGCAATCTTCTAGCTCTTGGTTCCTTTTGAAATATCATTGCTTGGAAGGATAAATGGAACCTAACAGAACATAACAAAGATGTCTCTGGATCCCCTGCTGACTCTGAAGGGATTTTGCCATTTCCAGTGTTACTATGTGACTCATGGCTCCATCTCCTTTCCTGCTGGTTTTTTGTCTCAGGAAAGGAAGCAGCTGGGCTTCTGGCTCAGGCATTGAACTTCCTATGACTCAGGGGTCAGCCTGTTAGCATTGCTTTGTTCATGGTGGGCCCTGTGCTAGACAAAAGGCTCTGCTCTATCTAGGAGGGTGTGAAGCATGTGCCCCCTCCTGAGTTTGTGGTGACAGAGCAAGGATTTGCAGGCTGTTTGTTTCCATGAGGGGAGCTGGCACTTTCTATTGCCTCTGGGTAGTTAGTGGGATGTTGGTTAGTGGCTGAACTACAGAGGCACACAGACTTTCATTTCCACCATGTCCTTATCAAACATAAAATAAAACATTCCAGGGGAAATGGTGGCCTCTAATGGCAGCTTGCCTTGGTAACATGTCTACCACCAAAGCGTGACAAAATAATTCAAATAACAACCCTGAGCTCCCATCCCTAGAAGTGTCCCCTGGAATCAGGCAGCTATGGTTCTGAGGTAGTTTCTTCCCACCAAAACATATGTTAAAATTCAATTGTCAGTGGAATAGGTGAGAGGAGACGAGGTCTTTGGGAGGGAGTAATGCATTTTGTATAAGACTGGGCTGGTTTAGTAGGAAATGAATCAGTTCTCTTGTGAGCAAGTTGGTATGAAGCAGTGTGACGGTTTGTATATGCTTGGCCCAGAGAGTGGCGCTATTTGGAGGTGTGGCCTTATTGGAGTAGGTGTGTCACTGTGGGCGTGGGCTTTGAGACCTCATCCTAGCTGCCTGAAAGTCAATATTCTGTTAGGAGCCTTCAGATGAAAATATAGAACTCTCATCTCTGCCTGCACCATGCCTACTTGGATTCTGCCATACTCCTGCCTTAATGATAATGGACTGAACTTCTGAACCTGTAAGCCAGCTCCAATTAAATGTCCTTTATAAAAAGACTTGCCTTGGTCATGGTGTCTGTTCACAGCAGTAAAACCCTAACTAAGACAAGCAGTGAGCATGCTTGTCCCTCATCTCTCTGTGCACCTGCTGGCCACTCGCATGGGTGCTTCTGTCACGTGATGCCCTCAACATGCTAAGACGCAGGAAGAGACCCTTTACCCACTTGGCTGCCCCACTGTTAACTTCACAGTGTTCCAACCCATAAGACCTCTTTTCTTTCGAAATTACCTAGTGTCAGGTATTCTGTTATAATAACAGAAAACAATTAGAAACATGATCATTTGACCCCCTTGTTCATTATAGAGATCTATGTGACTTAGGGGGTTGGATAAAATAGCTTCTAGGGTTCCTTCTGTGCTGGTTCCCTGCGATTGCTGTCAGAAAAGTAGGACATTTGTTCTCTCCCATGTGTAGAGGTTTGAGAATTGAGATGTGGGAAGGGTCCAACTCCCTCTGAAGGCTCTGAACTGATCCTCACCAGGCCCCTCTCCTGGCATCTTGCTGGAGATATATTGATCTTCACAGCAGTATTCTGGTGCGTCTGACTCTATGATCCAAATCTTCCTTTTTATAACAGGGAGCTGTTGGCTTAGTGCTCCCCCAACCCAGCATCACCATATCCTAATTACACCGGAAGCAGCCCTCTTCACAATAAGCTATGCTCTGAGGCGCTAGGAGTCAGAGCTTCAATATACTAATGTTTAGAAGGCACAAAGTAACCCATAATGCCTTCCAACGCTGGGGTTCGGTTGATCTGAGAACTATAAAGTTTAATCAGAGTTGACACCTGTCCATACTCTTCCTTAGTCACTTTCATTTATTGCTCACAGAACTCTGGTGTCTCACATTCTCTGAGCTTAAAGAGAGTGAACACGTCTTTTATCTGACTGCGAATGCCTTCCAGAAGTTCTTCATTTCCTACTGTCTGTCTCCCTCTTTTAAAAGGTTTACTTACATGTCTTTTATTTATGTGTATGTACCTGTATATGTGTACACCCCACCCCCATGCACACAAGAACCCACAGAGGTCAGACAAGGTCACTGGATCTCCTGAAACCAGGATTACAAATGGTTGTGAGCCACCATGTGGGTGCTAGGACCCAAACAAGGGTTGTCTGCATGAGCAGTCACCACTCTGAACTGCTGAGCCATTTCTTCATCACATTCCCTCCCCCCTTTGTTAATTTGAAGTCACTTCTACTTTTCAAGATTTATTTTTAGTTCTTGAACAGGCATGCCCGTGTGTGCACATGTTTCCATGTGTTACTATTCAAATGTATGTGCAGTTGCCTGCAGAGGACAGAAAGAGGACATTGGATCTCCTAGAACTGAGAGTCACCTAATGTGGGTGCAGGCAACCAGACCTAGACCCTCTCCTCTTAAAATCAGCTATCTCTTCCATCTCTCCCTACCCTTTGTTTCTTTAGTACCTCAGAGAACCAGCTGGCTCTAGCCTTTGCTTATCTCTTTAAGAGATTCTTTGCTTGGCTTGTAGATAATAGGAGTGTAATCTGGCTTTTAGACTAGCAGTTAATTTGATTGTCTCAGTAATCTTTCTGTTCTCTGTCTCTGTCTCTGTGTCTCTGTGTCTCTGTCTCTCTTTCTCTCTCTGCATTTGCCAGCTGGCAGCACCCCAGCCCCAGTCCCAGCCCTACCCCTGAGAATGCTTTCCCATCCATGATAGTTTTTTGCCTTCTGAACCATCACTATGTCCCTGGATGTTCCCTTCAAGATTTAAAACTAGCCAGGCAAAGCTCAGCAAACCAGGACATTGCTTGACAATCCTTACCTCATCAGGATGCAATGAGACTTGGAGACAGAGGCATCTATCTCAGGGAGACAAAGACAACTAATCAGGAGCAGATCTTCTCTGTGGGGCTTCTCTGGTACTCATGGGGATTTAAAAAAAATAATATTACAAGGAAAACAATTAGGAAATTAATTTATATACTTGGTACAATTCTTCAGGAGGAAAAAAACCCATAGAAAAAAGTCTGGAATGGTCTAGGCCACTGTTAGCTGTGGTTGGCTGTCACTGGAGAATCGGGGGTGATTTGGATCATTTTTTTTTCTTTGTATCAGCCGCTATGTTTCATGTGCTTTTCGAGGAGATTCCTTTTCTTTTGTCTGCCAGGCATTTGTGTGAAGGCTCGGCATGCTGGTTTCTGTTCTCAGTATCTGTGCATCTCAAATCTTCCAGCCTCTGCTCTCCTGCTGTTGAAGATGTTACTTAGCTATGAAAAGAAGATATGGGCTGTGGTGTTTTATATGAGAAATAGTGTAAAATGACCATTTCCCTCATTTTCTCCTCCAGTTACACTTGCAGTTCATAGCACACTGCTGTTACATAGGTCATGACGAGGTTATGCTCAGAAACGTAAAATTAGATGAAAATGGGAGGCTAGACCGACCTTGGGTGGGGAAGCTGCTGATGTTGGCCAATTGCATGGGCTGCTATATTTCAAATTATCCTGATAAAAAGAACTGTATGGACTCTGCTTCTCCACACCATGTGCTGGAGGAATGTGGGCAGAGGAGATGAGATGTGGGAGCCAGCCTGGTTCAGTGTCAGAGCTCCTACACCATTTACACAGATCAATGCGACACCAAAGCTGGGTCAGAAAACCTTTTCTTATTTCCAGTTCCAGCATGAAAACAAAGAGAAGGACTCTATTCAACCGCTTCCAAATCGTCATGGCAACAAGTGGAGTGATGGTGAGCCCCTGACAGCCTTAAGAAAGACACCATGCATCATAGAGTTGGGCCTATGAGACATCTTTTCCTGGTATCTGCTGTCTTGCTTCCTTTGAGACACACAGAACTCTTCTATTAATATAAAATTTGAGGGGCTGGAGAGATAGATCAGCTGTGAAGAGAAAGTATTGCTTTTGCAGAGGACTGGGGTTTGGTTTTCAGCACCAGCTTGGAAGCTCACGATTCTCTGTAACTCCAACTCCAGGGGATTTGATGCTGCCTTCTGACCTCCATAGGCTCCTGCCTACAAAGATGGTACACATACTATACACATAAACATAAAATTTAAAAAGTATTAAAAATGGTAAAATTTAAAGTAGTTGAACATGGTGACTGAAAACTTTTTTTGTTTTGTTTTTGGAGACTGCGTCTCACTGTGTAACTTTGGCTAGCCTGGAATGTCCTATGTAAACCAGAGTGGCCTAGAGCTCACAGAGATCCACCATCCTCTGCCTTCTGAGTGCATGGACTAAAGGCATGTGGCCCCATACTTGGTGCCTCATGAAGGTACTTAATAAAATTTTATTGAATTCTTAAGAAATTAAAATACAAAACTTTTGTTTTTCCAGTATAATTTAAAGATCTGTTATTATTAGTTATGATTTATAAATGGATTGTTTCTAAATTATAATAAACAATTATAGAGTTTATGAGAGTTAAGTTATGTAAAAATAAATCCTGGGGTGTGGCTCAGTGTTACACACGTTTCCTATACATGAAGCCCTTCATTCAATTCCTAGTTCTGCAAAGAAAAACACAACAACAACAACAACAACACCAGTACAACCCAAACCAGACAGTAAAAATTAAACCCTGGAAAGAATTTAATTTGTAATTTATTCACATTTTCTGTAAAGCAATATGAATGTAATACAAAATATAAATGTAAAAAAAAAAGAGAGAGACACCATTCACTCAGAGCTACATACCTTTTCAGTAAAATCTTTTACTCTTATGACTAACCTGCGGTCATCCATCTGAACACAAATAAAATCTAAGTCTCTCTCATTAAAATTTTTGCTTTGTGGCATAAACAGAGAACCCCAAGTGTATTCAGGAGTGAGTGTGAGCAAGTCTGGTGACATGAGCCTGACCATGGGGCTTCAATCCCTGAGACCCATGTGGTAGGAGAGAACAGGTATCTGCAAATCACCTTCTGACCTTCACATATATGATATAGCATGTGCATCATCCAGACATGCAATACACACCTCCACATATGTGATATAACATGTGCACCACACCCCATACACATACAATAAATACCTCTACATTGTGTGATGTAGCATGTGCCCCCCATACACATACAACAAATACTTTCACATGTGTGATGTAGCATGTGTGTCACCCCCTTACACGCACAATAAATACCTCCACATATGTGGTCTAGCATGTGACCCCCCCACACACAATAAACACCTCTATATATGTGCTGTAGCATGCGTGCCACCCCCCATATATACACAATAAACAAACAAACAAATGGAAAAGCAAAGAGAACAGGTATAACGAAGAACTCAGAGCTTCTCGTGGTGACTTCTCCAGGTCACAGGAGAGAATGACCGGAGTTTCCATACTTGATAATGGACATACAGCCACTTGCTCTGCTTGAGGACCTGAGCACCGCCCGCCCTTCTCCCCCTTGTTCTGCAGCAGGGAGAGCCTGCCACTCTCCTCTGGCCTTCAGCACTTGAGCAGACGGAGGCCTCTTCTCCAGAGTTGCTCCAGTGCAGACTCAGACTCATTGGTGGGATTTCAAGACTCCTTGAACACAGACCATTGCTGGATTTGCTCTGACAGATAAGAGGCAGACCCCCATCTGGGGTCCTTTGTGTATGTGTACTACCCAGATCAAGGGCAGTAATTTGCACCTTAGAACTGGGACCCTCTATCTGCCTGAAGCTCTGTGTTTAGTTGAGAATATTAATTAATATTATTTAATTAGTGAATATTAATTTACTAATATTATTTTTCTCAGACGAGGAACTATCCTTTTCTGTCTTCAGTCTGCCCTGGGTTTGTTTGAGTTTTAGGAGAGGGGTTGCCTCTGTCTGACCCCCTCCTCATACACACAGACTCGGGGGAGCCCACCGCTATTTCCTTCCCCATTGGCTATGTCTACTGACGACTCGGCAACAGCTTCACAGCCTTGTCTACCTTTTGTGTGCTTTTGCACAGCAAGGATGTTTTCCGTTTTCACTGAAGCCAAGTGTGAGACTCACACAGTAACAGTCAAAATCCATTTTTGCTAGTATGTACGTATGTACGTACAGGCAGGGTCTGGCATCAATCTTTCCGTGACGCTCTTCTGTTCCCTGTGCCTCCATCTCCAGGGTGCTGAGTCTGTAGACGTAGGATTGAACCCAGAACTTCCTGCAGGCCAGTCAAGTATGCTTCGGACTGTTACATCCGTTGTCTTGTTGTCTGTTGATACAAACAGACGTGCTGATTAGATGTTGTACCAGTTTTGTATCTAAATCATACCTAGAAGACAAAACAGGTGTGCCTGGCAGGTGCAGCAGGTGTGTCAGGTGTGCCAGGTGTGTCAGGTGACTTGGGATGGTGCTTCTGGGCAGTGGTTATAATTTAGGGTGAGTCGATTTCTCTCCTTTCTCCTTCCCCTTCCCTCTTCTTATTTCCTCTCCATGTCTCTTCCAGTAGCTTCCTTAATTCCCAGAAGAAAAGGCTCCAACTTCACAGATCCTTTACCTCAGAGGGAATGAGTTTCTGTGGGTAGACTCATGCTTACACGCTCCTTCGACTCTCCCCAACAAAGTCTCCTCTCATGCCAGCGTCCTGGCAGGGCTACCTACCTTTTGCAGCGTGCCCTATTGCATTTCTACTTTGCCCTGGTGGCTGGAGAGCCAGCAGGGGGACTTTTCACGGTGGCAGCCTTCATCTTGTCACAGGAAACAGCAAATCATTGCCTCTGCTTCCTACCGTTAAACATGAGAGACTAAGTGGTTTGGCTTTTCAAGTCCCTTGTTTTGAAAATTCGACAATTTCCCCCAGTCCCTCGGAGATCCATTTGCAACTCAAGGATTCTTTACATGCTTTGACACATTAGAAATCAAAACACTGGTGAGATGCTCTCCCGGAAGCGCTGGATCACTTTCTTGGAGTCTTACCTGACTGTATTCTACTGCGGGGCAAGGGGTGTGTGGCTCAAAAGTGCTTAATCTAGCTCTCGGTGTAGGCAGACTGTGGTAGAGGAATTAGAGGCCCATGAGCTTCTCTGTCTCTGGCCTCTGTTACTCCTGTGTTCAGGGAAGCCATTGTCCTCCCCTGGTTCTGTTGCCTTCTCTGTAAATTAATCATGAAAGTCTCTTTCAACATGGCTGCTTGCTCTACACTCTTAGTTTTAACTTAATGGCAAACCTTTACAATTTTTTTCTTCCTTGACAGTGACACAACCTACTTGTCCCATTGTCTCTTAATGTCTAAAAATTTTATTTTAAGTCATCGAGATTTTTTTAGGGGGTTATTTGTTTTGGCAGCGAGTGGCTACCTTGTGTAATACAATAAATAACCTTTGAGGCTCCATTCATTACTGAGGTACTTAAGGGATAGGTCTCAGGTTTGATTATTTGTGACTTTCTCAATATTTATAATAGATTCCTTTAGGGTTTCTTTCCCTTTATTTTTCAGCAGGATTTCCATAGTTTATTTTCTATAATTTATTTTGTGCATGTATATTTGTGCCTATACTTGTCCATACATCCTGTTTCTCTCTCTCTCTCTCTCTCTCTCTCTCTCTCTCTCTCTCTCTGTGTGTGTGTGTGTGTGTGTGTGTGTGTATGTTGAGGATGGGTGTTTAGTGTGTGCTGGTTAGATTTTTGGCAACTTGACACGTTAGAATTATCTGGGAAGAGGAACCTCAGATGAGATAATGCCCCCACTAGATTGCTTAGAGGCACATGTGTAGTGCGTTTTCTTGATTAACACTATATCTATTCTGATTTTTCTGTCATCCAGAAGTCTATATTCTTATTCTCCCAGGGTTTGGCATTATTTCACATGTAGTTGGTATTCACATGGTATTATTTCACATGATTGACGTGGGAGGGCCCAGCTCACTGTGGGCAATACCACCCTAGGGCAAGTGGTCCTGGGTTCTATAAGAAAATAGGCTGAGCAAGCCAGTAAATACCACTCCTCTGTGGCCTCTGCATCAGGTCTTACCTCCAGGTTCCTGCCCCGAGTCCCTGCCCCAACTTCTCATCATGGAAGATTATCAACCACAAGGTAAAATAACCCTTTTCTTCCCCAGGTTGCTTTTGGTCATGGTATTGATCACAGCAATAGAAAGGAAACTGAAGCAGGAGTCTGTCAGAAGACAACCTTAGGTGTTGATTGTCAGACACGGTCCAGCATTTTTGTTGTTTCTTTGTGGTTTCAAGACAGGATCTGTCTCTTGCCTGGCACTAACCAAGTACTAGTCAGAAAGTCCTAGGGCTCCACCCGTCTCTCCTTCTGAAGGCCTGGGATTAGACGCATGTGCTACAATGCCCGAGTTCTGTGGATCAAGTCCATGTTCTTGCAAGCACTTTACTGACTGAGTTGTTTCTTCCCTCAAGAGAAAAGTTCTCTTAGTACATTTCTGCCTCACTTGGACATAGAGGATGAGAAGCTCCATCGTTTGGCATCAGCAAGACAGAGAAGCAGAAGAGCTGATGGTACAATTCAGTCCAGGTCCACAGCTCTGCTAACTGAGGAGGGAGGGGTAATACGTAAATAAGTCTTGCTTGCATCCAGGAGCTGAGAGATGGCAGGGTGACAAGCCTGGTGGTGTGCTTCCCAGAACCTGAAAATCTCAGAAGCAAGAGCTTAAGATACAAGTCCCAGCATAAAACAAGGATGAACTTCACACACACACACACACACACACACACACACACACACACCCTTGTCATTCCAGCCAGAGCCTCAAGGGATTGGCCAATCCCACTGAGGAAGGTAGTCTTTTTTTATCCATATACCAGAGATAATGTTTAACAAGTATTTCGGTATCTCTTAGCACACTCAAGGTGACATATACAATTAACTATTGTGTGGCTTGAATAAAAGCACACACTTGGGAATATTGCCTTAGAGGTGGGCCTAAGGATAGGTTGAGTATCTGAAATAAAGCTTGGTTGAGAAACAAGAGTGAGTCGGCCTCAGGAGACGTTGGTTATAGGTAGAATTGAGGCGACAGAATGTAGTCAGGAAGTAGCATCATCACTAAATTTATCACATTATCACCATTAGCCCCCTTTCCCTGACTTACAGTTTAGAGTTTCGAATCTATGGAACCATGGAAAAGGGGATTGGCTGGCCCCTTTGCTTTTGGGGCATATGGCAAAACAATATATCACGATGGGAGCACATGGTGGAAAGAATGTTTGCCTCCTGGTGGCTGGAAAATGAAGCTAGACCAGAGTCACATGACCCCCTCCAAGTCATCACATTAATGACTGGAAACCTCCCATTAGACCCTTCTTCTTGAAGGTTCTACCACTTCCCAGTAGCATACACTAGAGGCTAGGCCTAAGTTAAAACCACAGGCCTTTGTGGGATGCTCAAGGTCCTGTACCGTAGCAACTACCGAAGCTGAATTCTGTTCCCCCTTGTGCCTATTCCCGACAGAAGCCAAGTAATCAAGTGCTAAATGACTCCCACATTCCTCTGGCTTTTTCTACTCTGCTCCTGAATCCACAGCACAACTGTTAAGTGATTAACACAAGCAGAGAGCTCTGAACTTTGAAGTAGGACTTAATGAAATTTGTTTTTAATGGTAACTCATTATTGATAAACCAAGGGAATTAACTTTAATTAGCATAAACCTCTTTCTGAAGAATTGGGTGCTTGTTTCAGAATAAATTTGAATTGGATATCTCTCAAAGGAGAAGCATTTTAAAATGCATCTTTACAAAGATTCCTGGTTTTGTGCATAAGCTCTTGATAAAGAACTATTATCATGGCCATCTTTGGTCTCCCTGTCTTGTTAATGTTCATTAGAACTGAGAAAAGGCCCGATCTGGCTCAGGAGGTTGACTGGTGTGTGTGTGTGTGTGTGTGTGTGTGTGTGTGTGTGTGTGTGTGTG
>JANHMN010000006.1:19039173-19053515 GCA_030674055.1 Rhabdomys pumilio | reverse complement strand
TCCTCCTCCTCCTCCTCCTCCTCCTCCTCCTCCTCCTCCTCCTCCTCCTCCTCTTCTTTCTCTTCCTTCTCCTTCTCTTTTGGCAATACTGCAACTTTATTTGACATTCAGCAGGTTAGTTCTCATCCACATTGACCATCTGAAGATTTTTGAATGTGGTAACAGGCACATATGTTACCAATGTGCAGAGCTTGTTTGGTGAATCCTCATCTTCATTACGTTTTCTGGACAAATGTACTTGGATGCGATATGGAACATTCCTTATTCCCTTGACCCAGACGGCTTTATTGAGCCTGGCATCAATGCGCACATCTGGAGTCTCCATTTCCTTCATGGCAAACTTTTGAATTTCTTTGAGTGTCCGAGGAGCACACTTCTTGAAGCCCACTCCAGGGATGTGCTTGTGAATGTTGATGGTGTATTCTCGGGTCACCACCTCGTTGATAGCAGAACGGCACTTCTTCTTCTTGCCACCTTTCTTTGCAGGAGCCATTCTGCCGGGCCCAAGTTGGAAAGTAAGGGCATGAGGGATTGTGGGATGGAAAATATCCCTACAACTTCCGGGTCACTGGGCGGCCTTGAAAGGATCTTCTAACGAGGTCTCCAACATTTGTGTGGCTAAGGAAACATTTTTTTCATTAGGGATTAATGGCACACTGAGGAAAGATATTTTTTTCTTCTTTTTCTTCAGTCTTTGGCTGAAGTACTGCCAGCTGCTGAGCCACCCTGACTGCTCCCAGTAATGAGAAGCCACTCTTTGTCTTCCCATCCCTGCTGAATAAAGCTTGCCAGGTACCATAGACTTCCTTTCCCCAGAGCCTCTGACCGACTTGGTAACTGCCTGGAAGCTGAGCCATTCAGGACACGATCCAGCAGCTCTTTTGCCGAGGTTTAATCATATAAACGAAGGAATTCCTGCAGCTGATGGAAACAGAAATACCAAGTACCTTAACTCTGGATTTGGAGCCTCTCAGTGAAGGCAAGACCAAGCTATGTTGGTCTTTGTGATAGAGGGTCCCAGGTAGAGTGGAGCCCAAGCCTACAGAACCCTGAACTTTGAACTCATTTTTAAAAAGCAATTAAGTATTAGAAGATGCCATTCTTCCCCACTGATTTTGATCCTGACATTTCTCAGCCGGCTAATTCAATTTTCTGTGGCTGTAACAAAACCTGACCTGATATTGAATGCCTAATCATCCTGTCTCTGCCTCCTAAATGCTAAGATTATAGGTGTATGCCACCATACCCGCTTCGTGCGTGTGCGTGTGCGTGTGTGTGTGCGTGTGTGTGTGCATGCATGTTTGTCTGTTGGGAGTGTGAGATCAACCCAGCCCCTGGCATTGCATGCCACCTGCAGTTTTACCTGAGGAAGCTGAACATCCGGAAAGTCTACGTCTTAGAAGGTTTTGCTTCAGCAAATCTTCATAATGCCACAGGTAGACAATGTATCCTCCTGCTTGGCCGATTGTTTGTTTGTTGTTGTTAAAGGAAGAAAGCTACTAATTGTGAAGTTAGGGCTACAGGGAGTAAACTGAATACCTCCCAGCTTAATAAGACTTTTGTTCTTTTTTTTTTTTTTAATCTTCTAGGTTTTTCTTTTCTTCATCTTCCTTTTTAATTGAAATTTTTTTGTTTGTGTTTTTGTTTGCCTTCTGAAAAGATTTCAATGGAATAAAACTTCCAGGATACTTGGTCTTCACCCTTTTCTCTCCTCCAAAAGCTCTCTTTCAGTCATATCAAACCTGCTGCAGACGGCCCTTTACAAGAGAGCAAGGGATAGAATGGGTGGCGTCCAATGCCCATCTGCCATTTCATGGCTTATGGCTGCACACAGCAATGCAGGCTTTGTTCTAGATCCCCAAACGCTGGTATTGGGTGTTTTATGGACAGAGTTTTTATGTCAAGAGCCCACATGTTTCTTATCTCTTTCTGGCAACAGAAACTAGAGTGTCATTGCTAGGGGGCCTGGGATCACAGGGGTCATGCTGATAGGAACTGGGAATGCAGAAAACAGTGGGCCCAGCACCAAGCTCCAGGGATCCCTCAGGCTGCAAGTGTAGGGGTGCGGGGGTGGGGGGCAGTCTTCCAAGAGGATACCACACAGAAGGCAGTAGATCGAGGCTTGCAGGGCACAGGCAACTATTGGGTATCTTCACACGGACCCCTGTCTAGCCTGGACACTAAAAGCCATGGGCAGTCTCTTGCAAATGGTGGGCTTGGGAGCTCTGGGTCCACACTGATACTTGAGACCAACTAAGGACAAGAAGGTCTGTGAGCACTGGGAAAGGCTTGAGAACTCCATAGTAGCCTGCAGCCCCTTTGTGTGGCTTCTCTTGGTCTCTGATTTTTGCAGAGCCCAGGTTCATCTTGCCCTGAAGACAACTGAAGATGCCACCGGGGTGGCACTGAGGCCAGAGCTGCTGGAAGAATCACACGCCATCCTGAGCTTCCAGAAGAGCGATCTTTTATAGCTTAGTTCTGGGAGCCCTGCTCTGTGTGGTCTGAAACAACCCTGAAGTCTCTCCATGCTGGGGACTAATTGGGGGTGCTCTTCCACCTGCCTTAGAAACCAGGACGACAGCATAGCCATTGTTTATGCCTTTCACGGCCTTAGACATTTTTCCTTTGCTTCCTTTGGATGAATCTAAGTGACAGCAGTAAGTGGTACTCAAGCTATTGGATCTTTGGCCCCAACCACAGTTTGCCAAAGAATGATGCAGCAGTGTCTTCCCTGGCCCACTTAGGGCTCTTAATTCACTGCCACTGTCAGTGAGCTCACCCGTCAGGATCAGTGCATTAACAACCTTATGTTAATAACTTTCATTGGCAAAGGCAGCAATGACAGCTTAGCCTGAATCACCCACCCTGTCATTTGTAACTTGCCTAGGTGGATAGCCACCCACTGTTTACCACTGCAAATGCCTGTGGTACTTAGCCTGGCACTGCCACCAGCAGTAACACAGCTTCTGTTGCTCTTCCAGACTCACTGTGCCCCAACCTGCCTTCATGGAGCTTATAGTTTAGGACACTTAGTTACTCCTTCCAGAATATTTTCTGCAGCATTCTATTCTCTGATTTAAAATTACATTTCTCTCTCTCTCTCTCTCTCTCTCTCTCTCTCTCTCTCTCTCTCTCTGTGTGTGTGTGTGTGTGTGTGTGTGTGTATGAGTTTAGGAATCAGGTTTCTCCTTCCATCATGCAGTCCTTGGGGACTGAACTCAGGCCATCGGGCTTGGCAGTAAGTGCCTTACTCCAATGAGCCATCTTGCTGGCCTCCACTCTCTGGTCTTACTCAAGATGTTCTCTCCACTGCACTGTTCCATCTCTACCTATTGAAATTCCATTTTTTTCTAAGGAGCAAAACAGATGCTCTCGTCTCAGTGAAGCCCTCACTGACTGGAGTTAGACATGATTCTGGGTTAGCCAGGGGTTTCTCAGCCCTTGTCTTCTTGTTCATTCCTGACCATAGTGAATATACTTATCGACTCTGTGGGCCAATGTTTGTTCAACCATGAGAGTCTACAACATAAGAGTCTGAGCACTGTGACATATTCTGCGCATATACGAATGAGTAAGAGACTGTATATAGTTAGGAGAGATGGCTCAGATGTTAAGAGCATGGTCTGCTCTTCCAGAGGTCCTGAGTTCAATTCTCAGCAACCTATGGTGGCTCACAACCATTTATAATGAGATCTGGTGACATCTTCTGGCCTGTAGGCATACATGGAGGCAGAATGCTGTATACATAATAAATAAATTATGCTTGTGCGCACAAGAGAGAGAGAGAAAGAGAGAGAGAGAGAGAGAGAGAGAGAGAGAGACTTAATATGCTGTAGCACATCAAAAAGTCAAGATTCAAATGTAACTGCATAACTAGGGTGAGGTGTGAGCAGCACAAGAGCAGAACTCTGGGACTGTGTGCAGGTGGGCGTGTCCCAGGGTTGCTGAAGTGCCTGGTGTGTCCAAGGGATGGTCAGAGGAAGGCCCGTGCAGAGCTATTACGGGGCACCAAACAAGCTGCCAATCATTACTGATCCTGGACAGTAAAGTGACTCATGGGCCACAATACTTTGCAGACAGCAGTTAATCCTGGGACATTACTATGTCATAGAGCCTTGGGTGGGATCTGTACTTAATGCACTTTCTAGTCCTGGCCCAGTAAGTATTAATGTTTTCAGGATAGTGAATATCTTATTTTATATAGAGAATTTTATATAAGCATATAATGTGCTTTTATCAAATCTGTCCCCATTCCCTCCTGTCCAGGTCCTTTGCCTATAACTTTGCCTCCCAGATTCATGTTCTTAAAACAAAACAAAAAAAAGAACAACCCACCTATCCCCAAAAGCCCAAGACCTGAGTTCACTTAGTGCTGTCTGTATGTGCGCAGATGTGATGCTATCCATACCCAGAAACCTCAGGTTCTCATGTCTTCCCTGGCCTTAATGGGGTTCTGTTGCACCAGCCACCTCAGAAGCTCCCAGCCGTTACCCTTGCATGTGTTCTGGAAGTGATGTACAGAAGCTGAGTGTGTGGCAGAGAGGTGGGCTGTTCTCAGCATGGCTCAACCCATCACAGCAAGGAGGGTGTGGCCAAGCAGGGACAGTTCAGTGCTAGACAGGAAACTGATAGGGGATAAAGAAAGGGGCCAAAGCACGATATGACCTCCCATGACATGCCCCAGTGACTACCTCTTTAAGAAGACCCCATGTCCTGTCACCATCTCTCAATGGTGCTATTATTTGCCAGCCACTATATATTATGAGTTCATCACATGATCAATCCACGAATGAGATCAGAGCCCTCAGGATCCAACCTAATCATCTCTGGAACACAGATACACTCAGAGTATGCTTACCTCAAGATTAGCCATCACCCTGGCCCTCGCATGGTCTATACTGATGCACAGGTGGGTCTGGTAAATCTTATCTACTTATTGATAAGCACCTAGAAAGGAGTGGCTTCTCCACAGGGAGGAGAGCCCGGACATGGCTCTGAACTGCAGATGCTAGGATTGCCCCATCAGGTGAAGGGCTGGCACATTAGAGAGACAAGCAAGGCCAAGCAGTAGCCTACATTCATGGAGTGGATCTAGCCTGGAAGGGTAGGGCATGCTCAAAGTTAAGTCTCTGTTGGCTTACAGTTTGCACCTGAATTACCACCTCCAGATATGGCTGGCAGCAGAGAGAATACCCAGAGGCACTGAAGTCTGCAGGAAAACGAAGTAGATACAGGTGCAGGATCCCCTCCTGGGTGGCATGGCTTTCTTCCATGCCACACTGGTTACTTTGGCTAAAAGTAACTACTGGTTACTGTAGTCCAACCAGGCCAGGCTCAGATTCTGGAGGAGACTTGGAGGAGAAGGGGCTGTGGGTGGCTGGAGAGGACAGGCAAGGGAAGCGAGAGGCATGGCCAACAGTTGTCCTGGTATCATGTAGACTTTCTTAAATTAGCTGTGAGGAGAGGAAATGGGAAAGAGGAGCCAGAAAGTCAGCAGCCAGACTTTTCCATCCCATCTGTGATGGAAGCAGAGAGCTGCCAAGAGAAACCATGTGCTAGAGTTAATTGGTAGAACTTGAAAGTGGAAGTAACAAAGCAGCCTGCTAAACTAAAGGTGGGCTCCACCCTCTCCCTCTCCTCTCCTCTCCTCTCCTCTCCTCTCCTCTCCTCCCCTCCCCTCCCCTCCCCTCCCTTCCCCTTCCCTCTTTCCTCTCCCCTTCTCCCTCCCCTCCCCTCTGTTCTCTCTCATCCCTTCCTTCCCTTCTTCCATCCCCTCTTCTCTTCCCTTTCCCTTCTTCTCTTCGTCTTCTTCCACACCCACAGCCCTCTGTGTAACCCCAGAGCAATGCTGGTACAGAGAACGTGCTTCTGAGTGAATGAGCCATGATTAAGCTGAAAATGTAACGGAAGGAGACGCCAACTTTGGGGGACTTTGGTTTTTAAAGTCTCGCTACAAACTGCATTCCTAACTTGTTTATTTCATTTTAACATTTTCATAGGTGTTTCCAGTAGAAATTGTTTTTTATGTTAAAGCAGACCATGAGAGCCTCCTTTTACTTATGCTTTCACATAATTTCAGCCATGGCTCAAATATTTCTTACAGTAGCATAATATACTGAAAAATGTTTCCTTCCATATATTTTTTATGTATATATTTTTATTTTTGAGATTATAATATAATTACATCATTTCTCTCCCCCCTTTCCTCCCTCCAAATCTTTCCCTATAACTCTCTTTGCTCTCTCTAAAATGGCCTTTTTTGCATTAATTGTTATTACATGCATATATGTATATGCGTGTATATTCTTAATTTCAACCTGCTCTGTTTGTGTAGTTTCTTGGATGCATGTTTCCAGGCCTGGTCATTTGGATAATCAGCTGGTATGTTCTTCCCAGGGGAGGATGATTTTTCCTGTTCCCAGCATTCCTTAGCTGCCTGTAGTTCCTTGGGAAGGGTTGAGGTCTTATGGGCTTTCTTCCCCTGTCCACTTTGGCATGTCTATTGGTATCGTCCGTGTTTAACTCATGTTTAGGCCATCACATCAGTGAGACTTTATGGGTATAGTGACTGACATCACTAGGAGTTTTCCTAATTAGTAACTGCAGTTTAAGGTCCATCATTTTAAAGAGACATGTTTTACTTTATTTTCTTGTTATCGTGTGTGTTGAGGTAGCGCTTTGATAAGGGACTGATACCAACTGTATCAAGCACAAACTGCCAGTGGGTGTAGTATAGACTACATTCGCCCCTTGGAAGAACTGAAGATGCTTATAGCTGAGCGACTGGTTTTCAACATGATAAAAAGGCCTCAAAGGCCTCAAAAGATTTGTTCTTCTCTGGGGTGAAATTTTTCTATCATACTCTAAGCCATTGAGGGATCTGGGTCCCTGAGGAGTTGACCCCCTGAGCAAGGTAAGTGACCAGCATTTGCAAAGTCAGTGCCTAGAGGTGTTCCCCCTCCCACTTCCTTCTCTCCTGCCTTCCTCTCTCTGTTTTTCTCCACCTTCATCTGTTATATATCAGGGTGCCCTAGGAAAGCTTGGAACCTCCCCCCCTTCTTCCTCTTTCCACTCCTCTTCATCTAAGGCCCACAAACACAGGCAAGGATTGTTTTTCTCTTGAAGTGCCTCTATTAGCACATCTGTTTCTCTGGGGATGGCGGAAGGCATCTCCATTCATTGTAGAATAACTCTCTAATAGCATCTTGGTTATGAGACTCATAAATCCCAGACCACCTTCTGGAGTAGAATGGTTTATGACTTCAAGCTTCTAAATATTTTACATAGTTAAAATGTTTTCAGTGTTCTCATGCAGGGTGGATTTGCAAATCTCAGATGATTACCTCCTAGAGAGGGTTTTTTTTTTTTTTTTAAATTGTTGTTTGGTTTTTCTTTTTGTGGAAGCCTCAGAAAGAACACACCTTCCTGGACTCGAGGTTGGAGAGACATGGTTCTTTTGACATGTATGTTCTTCCCAACTTTGTGATGTAAGGCAGGTCTATGAAGAGGCACAGCAAGTAGAGATGTGCAGAAAGTTGATCCACGGCCCCAGAGCATCTGAGCACTGCTGTTTCTCTCAGGTCTTCACCAGAGCCTTCTTAGACATTAAAGTGGAGTTGGAATTAATGGGTGGTTGAGAAATCACCCTGTGATAAAGAGCCAGATGGCAGGTGAGGTGGATTCACAGTGACAACAGCATCAGGGAGTCCCAGGAGTACAGGACAAGCTTGGACCACTGACTTTAGTGTACCGTTGAGCCCATACCCATTGGAGGGCAGACAAGTAGGAGGTACCTGTTTGCACTGCATATTCACACAGGACTTCCTCGACTTTCTAAGTGTCTCCTGAACATGTTATTGTATGATATTCATGTGTACACATGTGTGTGAAGGCAAGAGACTGCCCTCAGGAGTCACTGTTTCTTGAGTACCAGTCTACTTTTTGTGGGGGATACTGGGTCTTTTATTTGCCTTAACTTGTCAAGTATTTTAGGGTGGAGAGCCGGTAAACCCCAGGGATCTGCCTGTTTCCTTCTCCCCAGAGCTGAGATTACAAACACTTAACCACCATGCCCCCTGTTTCCTTCTCTCTGTGGATTCCAGAGATGAACTCAGGTCTCCCTCATGCTTACGAGCCAAATGTTTTATCACCTACCTCCCAAGGTACTGGCTCAGATTCTTGGCTAAAGAAAATAGGATGTCAGCTCAACCCCAGCCTTCAGCACAAAATGGCTAGCTCTTTTAAGGTCAGGTCAGCATCCATGCTGACCAGGGTGGCCCTGAGTTGGGATTTGAACAGTCATATCCCCTGGCTTTTGACTTCTCAGGATACCCGATTAATGGTTTGCACTTCAGCTAACGCTTGGCTTTAGATTCCTTTGTTTATGCTCACACCCTTTGAGTTTAAACCACCCTGGAGTTGCCCCTTCCCTAGCAGGGTTTCCATAAATACCGGAGGAAGAGCAGCCTGATGCCTGACTTCCTGCCTTCATGTATCTAAGGCTGAGATGAGGCACCACCTGATCTTGGCTCTGAAACTTGGTATTCTGAAAACTGAGTGCCAGATTCATTAGCTGATATTGGCCACACCTCTCCAAGTCCAAGCTCCAAGCATTCGTTTGTTTCTTCTTTTTCTGAAAGCTTTATTAAGTACACACAGGTGAAGACTCTGAAGGACAAGAAGCTCATGCCTGAGAGAGCAAAAGTCTCTCACTGGTAGAAACTGTCCCTTGCTATACAAAGTTACACCAGTGGGAAATACATAGGTCAATCAAGCTCACTGGTTTTAGAATTGTAAGACTCTGGGTTTGAGCCCTGAAGTAGATCCATCCCTGGCCATGTGACATTGAGAAAGCTGATGTACTTGGATAATTTTCTGGACAAGTAGGGGGAGGGGTGTTAGAGTTTCCATTTAAAATGAAGAAAAGTAAAGGCTGAGGCTGTATCTCCATGGATTCTCAGAACTGAAAAAGAATAAATGTTGTTCTGTATAAACAAAATGAAGGACAGACTAGCAAGACTGCCCAGTGGGTAAAGACACCCACTGCTGACAACCCAGGTTTGATTCTGGGGACCCATGTGGAAGAAGTTAAAAAGCAACTCCTTCAGGTTGCCCTTTGCCCTCTACCTGCATGCATACCCCCTCCCCAAAAGTAATACATAAATAAAATATAACTTAAAAATAAATACAATAACAGAAAACGAGACTTGCAGAAGCTGTAGGAGTGAGATTCTTAGCACAGTGGCATCTCCTAGTTTGGGAGGGAGTTCATGTTTGGTGTTCAGTAGAGACACCATAATAGGGATGCAGCCATGATCATCCATGCAAGAGAATCCAAGCACTGTTAGAGTTTATCTCTTCTCAGTGGCAGCATTGATGGTAAGAAGGCTTAGTGGTTATGAAGCCTTTCTAAACGTCTACAGTACTTTCAACTGCTCTCTAGAGAGTGGTGCTTACTCAAGGAACTGCTCCAGGAGACACGGGTCACGAGTTCCTTACAATCGATTTTCTCGTTTTGAGGAGAAGGGCTGTCTGTCTCTGTAAACATCGATGCTTCTGTCACAGCATTGCTACAAAGCTTTGGGAGAAAACCAACTCTGTCCTCTTCATCTACAGTCTGCAGCTGACCCCTGCCCAGAACCCAGAGAGCAGCAAGGCATGCTGTTACCAGGTCATCTTGTGCAGAGGGGAAGGCCCTGGACTTGGACTTCTAAGAGAGGATTTTCCCATAAATCTTGGTTTGGTTTTCCCGACTCTGGACAGTTCACCATGCTGTCATGTATGTTTTGCTTTCTGAATGGCAACCTCCCTGCAAAGATGTATCCACAATGAGTCTATAAGGATACTTTATTTTTTTTGGATAAAGGGTCCTTCAGATGTAAGTTAAGAATCTCATGGTGACATAATTCTTGATTAGTCTAGTAATCCCTAAATCCAACAGTAGGTAAGTGTTCTTACATGCAGCAGAAGAGAAGGTACAGACACACAGAGGAGGAGGCTGTGTAGACAGAAAGGCAGAGACCACTACAGTGATCATTACAGTGACCCAGCCACAGTCCACAGCCTGTGGAAGAGCAACAAATGATCCTGCCTCGGAGCCTTTGAGAGTGTGACCCTGCTGACAACTGTGACTGGGGAGTTTTGTTCTCCAGAGCTCACGCACACACACAGATACACATACAAAGAGACATACACACCACACACAAATACACACTACACACACACAGACAGACACGTGCTATACATGTAGACACACACACACATACACACATCTATCAATAAAAATGGTGACACAGAACAACTGTGGGAAAGGGAAATAGTACAGCATCCATGTGCACAGAGAGGCCATGTGTTCCCTCCTTGAGAGGGAAATCACCAGAACTAATGTGTCCCCATAGCTCTTTCTCTGTCTCCCTAAAGGCTTGGAGAGTGGCTGGTGGCTTCATTCAGTTGCCTGGAACGTTCCCCCATTTGTATTCTCTCCACATGCATCTCCCCATCACAGAGGGACTTGCAGAGCAAAGCTTGACATTTTCCAGTTCTTGAGTCTGTGCCCAGAATCAACAACCCTCACCAGAAAGAAAGAACAAATCCCCAAGACCTCAGAGCAGAATTCCTCTGGCTGACCTGCCGGCTGTGGCTTCCCCTTCCCTGCCCTGAAGTTAGTGCCGATCTCTCAAGACTCCAATGTTGACTAAAGGGTGGTCCCAGAGCAGAATGGTAAATACAGCTATCCCTTCATACCCTCAGCATCTGCATCCTCGGACTGAACCAGCCGCAGACCAAAAATAGTTTAAAACTTCACCTGAGCCGAATGTATACAGGCCTTGTTCTTGTTATCAGCCCCCAAGCCAGCAGTGCAACATCTGTTCTTGAAGCCACTTATGTTGTATTATACACTACAGAAATCCAGAGCTGAATTAAAGTATATGGGATAGGCTGGGTGTGTGGAGGGGATGCCTGCAATCCTAACAGTTGACTGTCTGAGGAGGAGGAAAGGTACATCAGATCCCTAGTCAATCATGAGTTTATTTCCTTGGGGTCCATCTCAGCCTGTCCCTCTTGTACATGATGGCACGATTCGAGTGAGAGAATCTGGGAAAGCACATTCAGGCAATTTCTTCCTGATTTCCAACAGAGGAGCATTGCTTTATCCCACCTAAGAGGGAAGTCATGAGAGAAGGAAAATGAGAAGAGGCAAGAGTTTGAAGCAGAGGAAGGAGTTTCAGCCCTTCTTGTCAGGGTCAGGGAAGACATGTTCCTCTGGGAACATTTGGTTGGGTTTAAGCAGAGTATAGCATTCGGATGAGACACTTGGGGGAGGGATTGGTGCAAGGGGAGAGAGTGAAGGACCAAGCCAGTAACCCACTGTGTCTGAGCCTGTTGATCCTGCCAACGAGTCTGAGGCTTATTCTTAAGGCAACAAGAATGATGACAGGATTTAAGGCTGGCAATTAACAGCATCATTGGTTCAATGTTTTAGAACAAGGGCTCTGATTGCCTCCCAGAACAAAGATGTAATGGGTCCAGACTCACTCCAAGCAAGGAGATCAGGTAGGAGGCTATGGCTGAAGTCCAGGGGGAGTTGATGAGCCTGGACTGAGGACATGAGTGGGAGGCCTTAGAGAGGCAGGAGATGAGTCAGCCAGGGGCTTCTGTGGAAGCAGAAGATAGGAGAGAGAGGAATCTGGCTTGAACCAATGTGTGGTAGCATTGTCCGGCTTGTGGAGGACAAGAAGGACACAGCCCATCACAGTGTCATGAAAGGCTATGGTTTCCCCTATTCTTGGATAAGAAAAACTCTCTGGCCTTGGTTTCCTGGGAACAACATGCTTGTCAGATAGTTCTCAAAACCCGTTGACCCTTCTTTCTTAGAGTCCAGTGGCTACATCTACCCCTAAGCATCACAGTATTGCAGGGTGACATCATCTCTTGTCATGTTCCATGGGCAAACAGTTCCTATAAGCTCTGGCTTCTGTGCATTTTGGAACATAAAGTAAAATTTATATCTTTCCACCTTGATTTTCCCTTATTTGCTGTGCTGTTTGATGATATTAACCCAACAAATATCTCATTGTAATGGATCAATACTGGTCTTGTTTAGTTTTTCTTTCTTCTTTGCTCTTTGCCTGTTTAGAACACCCAAAGTTTAATGATCTAACAGACCAATACAAATATCACCAATGACAGAGCTGGCTAATAGCAATCCCATTCTAGCATAATGGGAAAGTGCATTCCCCAAATACCAGTAGAATTAGGCTGAGGCCACATGACTGGGATTGGCCAATGTTACATGGCTAGAAATGATGTCTAGCGACTTCTGGACCTGGTACAAAGCCCTGTGCTCAATGGCTGATGCCCTCTCTCCTCCTTCTCTGGTAACATTGAAAGCCACATGTGTAAAATGGTGGCAATCAAAGATGGAAGTGGTATAGATTTCTGAGTGACTTCTTGGAGGAGAGCCACTAATCTGCTTTGGGGATAACTTGAGCAAGTTGTAAGCCTAAAACATCTCAGGCCTATGGTGCTATGGGTTACTTATGGAGGGCTTGTTATCCAAGCTAAGGCACTTTGTTAGCAGTAAAACAAGGCTTTTCTTTTGGACCAGTCAAGCCTCTCTGCCACTGGCTTTCAACATTGATGCTCACTGACTGGGTCCCAGCATTGTCATGAGAAGTCAGACAGTGCAATAGTCTATGGCAAACTTGTCTGCTTCTCATCATAGTATTTGAAAACAGACTATGGATTTTTGATTGGATACACACACACACACACACACACACACACATGTACATACTTTCACATACACACTTTCATGGATAAACTTGAAGCCTTAACTGAGAAACACAAACACATTCTTTGGGGGCAGGGAAGTCATATTTTCTAAATCCTAGTCGAGAAATTTGAAGTAGACTTGGGTATGGTGGCTCATGCACTTGGGAGGCTGAGGCAGGAAGATTACCATGTTTGAGGCTAGTGTGGGCCACAAAGTGAGACGCTGTCTCAAAAGAAAAATATAAAATAGAAGAGAGGAAGAATGATGAGAGAGAAGAAAAGAAAGAGAGAGAGAGAGAGAGAGAGAGAGAGAGAGAGAGATCATATAAAGACAGAATTCTTCGTGCTTCCAAACAAGGTTGTTTACTTGAATTGGAATATAATGGCAGTGCTTCCTGGACTGTGTCCTCAGGCTAACCCCATTCCCATCTCAATGCTCGTCTCCCAGGAGAGCACCTTTTGTTATCCAGTTCATTGCCATCTCCAAGGGGACAGCTGAGTACTTTCCCTCTCCAGATCAAGAGCCACCCTGTAGGTGGAGGGCATTCAAACCTCAGGATGCCTTTGAGCTGAGAAGGAGCTCTGGAGAAAGCCGACCCACTGTGCCTGGGAACAGGAGCAGAAGGGGAGGAGGCTCGTGATGTCCTTCTTCCCTGGAGCTTTCATTCTGTGAGGAGCAGAATGTAGGGAGGCGAGCCAATGTCTGGGAGGAGCCACCACAGTCTCAGAAAGAAAAAAAAAAATCAAGGACAACAGGACTCTTTTTAAAAATGTCACTCAGTTATTCAAACTCGTCTGGCAGTTTGTGACCCATGGTTCTGAGGGAAGTAGAGATGACGCTGAGTGATCTGAAGAGGGGCACAGTGGCTGGGCAGATCGATGCAGAAACAGGAGGGAAAGGCAACAGGGTGTCCCCTGAGCCACCACACCACACAAAGCCACAAGGTTATACCTGATGTTATTTATGTTTTATCTCCAACTATGTGTTGGGAGGGTCTGCTCGCCTACTCGGGTGTGAGTGGATGCCTGCGGTTGATATTGGTGTGTCGTCCTCAAATGCTTCTCCACCTTGGTTTTTGAGACAGGGTCCCTCACTGAACCTGAAGCAACTGGCTGGTCAGTGAGCCCCTAGGATCTCTGTACCCCCCGAGCTGGCATCATAGTTACATGCTACTGTGCCTGGCTTTTATGTACATTTCAGGTTTCCAGACTCAGGACGGCAGGCTCTCTCAGTAAGCCATCTTTCCAGCCCTGTATGTAACTCCTGTCTCAACCTGAGAAAATGTTATTCAAATCCACGCTAAAATGCTTCACTTTCTACCTCCAATCTGGAAACCAGGGTGATCTAGGCAAGTCCCTTTTCTTGTTTTCTGATGGAAACTTCAGGCCAAGCATACACAGCTATGCATCTCTCCCTCGACCTGTTATCTTCAGTGAGCTGTGACAGGCATGCCTTTCTTCTAACTGTAAGGCCATGTTTTCTTTGTGTAGGTTTAAACTTTTCATGATACTGTGATCCATTTGCTTATTGCTCCTGATACCTCCCTACACATCTGGGTTTATACTCT
>JANHMN010000006.1:18924622-19035534 GCA_030674055.1 Rhabdomys pumilio | reverse complement strand
AGAGAGAGAGAGAGAGAGAGAGAGAGAGAGAGAGAGAGAGAGAGAGAAGGCATGTGTGGAGACCAGAGGTTCCTCAGGAACCATTCACTTTTGTTCTTCAGGCAGAGCTAAGAAGAACCAAGAAGAGCCGAGGTTGGAACTCACCGTGAAGCCCAGGCTGTCCACCATGCTCCCAGGATCCTTCCATCTCTGCCTCCGAGATTTGGGGTTGTGAGCATAGGCCACCACACCCAGCTTTTCATTTATTTTTTTCATTCCCAAGAATAAACTGTTTAGCTCTGGCTGTCCTGGAACTCACTATGTAGACCAGGCTGGCCTTGAACCTATAGAGCTCTGCCTACCTCTGCCTCCCAAACATACCTAGCTTGTTAATGCCAGTTCTGGAGCTATGACTTAGGTCACCAAGCTTCTGTGGCCAGTGTTTTCCTGGCTGAGCTATCTGTGTAGGCCCAAGTTTTCTCTTGAGTTCTCTCTCTAAGTCTTTATCATATTAAAGTGGGTATGGGTATGAATTCTCATATTATAAACTAGGATGTGGAAGGGAAACTTAAACAAGGGAATGTGCAGATACTACAACATAGCACAGAATGCCAAGTAGAAACCACAGGAGGCCATTGCTTTGAGCTTAGCTCCTTCCCTAGGCCCTCCCTGCATACTGGTTTATAAATTAAAATGGAGTCACTCATGCCCAAGGCCCTCATCATCAAGCTGAAACTAAGCTCTTTATCTGGCCTCTCAAGAAACCAACAAAAATGAGAGATAAGAGCCAACTACCCAAAGCAGGTCAGTTTCAACCCACATGCTAATGGATTTTCATTGGTTTTAATTTTAATCCATACACAAAGGAGTGGCCTGAAGCAACCCCGTTATCCGGTCTCTCTGCTTTTGCTATTCTGTCCCCTTGTCCCACCTTACAAAGGACGGTGACTTTTAAATGATCGGCTCTTTTTCTGGTTCTTTATTTATGTCTATTAAGCCAACCTCTTCTCAGGCTGCTGAACCACCCATCCTATTTTTTATTTTGAAATTAAACTCAGAGCCAATTAAGATGCTTAAATTCCATTGTTGTAAAAGGATGGACTGGGTATTAAGACTATCTTGTACCTCACTGGTACAAATAGGAATAATTATGCTCTAATTGTATTCTGAGAGAAAAGCTTTATTTTAACAGGAAGGGTGATATGTAGGAGGAGCTAAGGGGGAAGGAGCACCGAGAGGAAAAGATGGAGTAAGGAGAGGAGAAGATGAAGCAGATGAGAAGCTCGGTAATGAGAGAGAAAAAGAGAGAGAAAGAGAGAGGGGGCATGGAGGCAGAAGTTCACGTGTCTCCACTAGTCAAAGATAGTTTACATAGCTAGGTTGGGTATTAGGCTACACTTCTGATTGAGCATTACCATACTTATAAAGCCCTTGATTAACATTTAAAAAATTGTATAAAAGCCAAATGGAAAAGGGGGGGGGGCACGGGATAGGGGTTTTCTGGGGAAGGGAAATGGGGAAAGGGATTGGCATCTGAAATGTAAATAAAATATCCAATAAAAAAATATATATATAAAAAATTCCATTATTGTAACATTGTCCAGGAACAATAGAAAGTACTTAAATACCGGAAATAATTGTTGGTGTGGATGTAGGATGTGTGGGGTTTGTGTGTGTGTGTGTGTGTGTGTGTTTTATTTTTTTTAATTTTCAATTATCTGTGGTCCCATAAAGCCCTAGCAGAAACCCCGGGAAACAGTTGGTGGTGCCCACCATTGAGTGCTTCATCCAGTTTGCCCAAGGAAAAAGGCAGGTCAGTAAAGATGCCTGGGAAGATACACAGGCTCCTCAGTGACTGCAGGGACGTTTAAACAAGGAAGAGATGACAACTTTGACCAGGAGTTCTCCACCTGTGGGTTGGGACCTCTTTTTTTGGGGGAGGGGTTGAATGATCCTTTCATCGGGGCCTCCGAAGACCATTGGAAAACACAGATACTTACATAACGATTCATAACAGTAGCAAAATTACAGTTATGAAGTAGCAATGAAAATAATTTTATAATTGGGGGATGGTCACCACAACACGAGGAACTGTGTTAAGGGGTCGCAGTATTAAGAAGGTTGAGAACCACTGTCCTAGGGTGTGTGTTAATAGCAACACATAATGGCCAACTTAGGCTAAGTGCTGGAGATCAGAGGTGGTAACAAACAAACAAACAAACAAAACAGTTTCCCTGCCCGTGAAGAATCAGCTTGTCAAACTACAACCATAGCGCATCAAAAACAACCGAAGGCTTCATGAGTTAAACCGCTAGGCGGTTCAGTAAGATGGGTCAGCCAGCCAGGAAAACGCTCAAAGTGAGCTCTCTTCAGGTTGTGAGACGCAACTGAATTCTGATTTCTGCAGGGAGATGATTTATTCAGCTTCACAGATAAGTCCTGAGAAAATTGTTTTGGTTTTGTTTCAATACTGATCCTTATCCTCTGTTCAGCTTGACTACCAAGTCTCTACCCAGAATCCTGTTCTCACGTGGTATTCTTATGTTAGCACATAGGGTTCTTACGGCATAATGTCAACTTAGTCATAAAAAGTGAGTGGTTCACTCACCTGACTATGGCTGGGTTGTTTCTGTTCTCCCTGAGGTAATTCCTCCTAAACCCTGTGTCTTGCTCTCAGCTGCCCTCTAGTGGTCAGAATGCATACCCTTCCTTCCCTCTCCCCCACCCCCCCTCCCCTCCAATAACTTCCCTGAAGAAAGAACAAAATCATGACCACATTCATAGATAATCAATGGGTACACAATGCTCACATCACACGAGAAAATTTTATTTTTTTTTTAGAAAAATGAATGAAAAGATAAAACAGGTATTTTTTTTTTTTTTTAATTTTAAATTTTAGTGGCCAAGGAGATGACTCAGCAGGTAAAAATGCTCCCTTCCAGGAGACTCTGGTTCAGTTCCCAGAATCCAGGTGGTAGCTGACAGCCATCTCCATTCCAGTTCCAGGGTATCCAATGGTGCCCTCTTCTGACTGATCTTTAAGGCCTCGTTAGTGCAGGCATGTGGTGCACACTCATTCACATGCATACACAGGAAATGGATAAATCCTTTGAGCACAAGGTGACTCTTAAGAAACACGTTAATCTAATATGTGATTGGGAAGCAGTGCTTTGGAGACTTGGGTGCCATCTTTGGCTCACATCCAAACCTAGACCTGTTCTGGATCCGTATTCCCAGCATCCTGTGTTCTCTGAGGGATCTCAGAGCCTGTCTATTCTACTGTGAAGTACTTCCCTTGCAGATAGGCCTAGGACATAAGGGTCACCTGTAAAGACCGGATGCCCTGTCTCCTGTCAGTTCTGTTTCCTGGGTCTAGGACAGGGAACAGAGGTAGAGAAATGGATGTGAAGCCTGATCACTGGCTGCCTTCCCCACGAAAGACTGCACACAAAATGTAGGAGCCAAGGGACTTTATTATGCTAGAGCCAAATGGCAGATCTTTCCCTACACAGTCAGCTGGGGGACGGTTCTGCCGCCTGATTAAAGTGACATCCCCATGCCTGCTCAGGCACTATCCTTTCTGCTGTTCAGCACCTGCTCTGGGGGGACCTGGGGCCTTTTGAAGCCTTGTGCTCAGGATTCCACAGATCTGGGCTGTAGACCATGCTAATTGCTCTCACCTTAGGGTCGCCTACCTTTTATCCAATGTGTGGAATCAGGGAGTCATGTCAACATGCAAGCGGAACGCCAGCTCATGAAGCTTGCCAAGAATCCGAAGCTCCGTGAAGATTAATTACTGGCTCTGTCTCTGTGGTCTCTCCATCGGGCAGACATCTCTGTTGCTCTGGGAAGCTAATACAGACATTTCACAAAGGCTAACCTTTCCTCTGGTTGGGGGCCCTGCCAAGAATGTCTTCAACACATAGGGGACACTTCAGTGGGAGAGCGTGGGGAGCTGCCAGCAGTGGAGTAGAGGAGAAGCAGAGGGTGGGACAGCCTGGAGAAAACATCACATGGCCTCTGGGCTGGGCCACATGGATCACTCCCTTGTGGCCCTACTGCCTGGAGATAGAGCCCAGAAGTATGCTTGTTAGCAGGCCTGTGGGTGGTGACAAGGACTTTAATTTTTTTATGCTGTATTCTTTGGTTAATTCAATGAAGACTTCAACACATTGGGAAGTAAACAGAGACAAGTAGAGCAGGATTTGAGTCACTGAAGGCTGACCAGTGTTCACCATGGCATAGGTGATGCATTTGGACTTAGCTAATTGAATGAGCTTTCCTTTATTCCTTTCCTTCCTTCCTTCCTTCCTTCCTTCCTTCCTTCCTTCCTTCTTTCCTTCCTTCTTTCCTTCTTTCTTTCCTTCCTTGATTTTGAGTCAGGATTTTGCTATGTAGCCCATGTTGACCCTGAACGTACCATGTAGCCCAGGCTGACCTGGGACATGCAGTAATATTCCTGCATCAACTTCCCAAATGCTAGCATCAGAGATCCATCTCCGGTTTCGATTTAAAATAGAACAGGCAGTGTCGTTCTCCTGAGTTGTTTTTAAATGCTTGAAGAAACGGTTGGAAAATGTCCCTGTGTTTTCTCTGAGCATACATTCTGTCCCAGCCACCAGCCACTGTGTTTCAAGGTGAGGATGCTGAGACACAGAGACCAGGGGTCCTGTATACTGAGCCATCGCTTCTGAAAGCATACAGGGTTCCGTGGCCAGGGCCTGCTCTTGTTCTCGTGTGTGTGTAGACAGCTCATGTCTGCAGAGATGCTCCTGGTTAGAGAAAATTGAAAGAGGAATGAAAAGTTGAGTCCCAAACAATATGTTCTTTATTGAATGTAATTAATGAAGTCATAAATTTGAAAACCTTGAGTCTGCAAAACAATGCATACATTTAAAGATTCAGTCCTCATTGCATCTATGAAAGGTTAAAAACTACTTATTATCTGTCATACAGTGTGTTTAGCATACATTAAACACATATGCTTTGCTGGCACTGCTCTCAACTCTGAACAGTGAATAGACCCAGGCTCTGCTATGTGCACCTTGCCTCCGAGTAGTGGGTTAGCTATCTTTTCTTGCTAGACTCATGATTTTTTCACATTGCTGTGACCAAGGAGCAACTTGACTGGGGAAAGGTTTATTTCAGCTCCCAGTGCAGGGTGTGTATTCCTTTTGGTATAAATGGCATGGTACCAGGGGATGCTTGTTCACAGCTCAGTGGATCAGGAAGCCAATGAGAAAGGCAGCTGGTGCTCAATTGGCCATTTCCTGTTTCCCTTTGTGTTCAGATTGAGACCCCAGCCAAAGGGATGGTGCCGCCCACTTTAAAGCTTTTCTTCATCAGTTAGTACTCTATGGAAATATCCTCATGGATGCCCCCAAAGATGTGCTTCGCTAATGCTTTAAGCATTTCCTTAACTAAACATGTAGGCATTTAAAACTAAGTATCACACTGGGTGTGACCCATGGAAGTAGTTAGTGAGCTAGCATGGTGTCTGGTGTGAAATCAGTTTTCCACCCTGAGTGATACCACCAAACGGTGAGCACATGCTTTTGGTTCTTTCTCAGCATCTCTTGGGTTAGCTCAGTTACTTCAGTTGGCAACAGTGCTAACACCAAGATGTGTCTGAGTTACTTTATTTGTGCTGTGATCAAATCCCTGATGAGAAGCAACTTAAGGGAGACAGGATCATTTGGCTCAGCATTTGAAGAGATCCTGTCTACCATGGTGAGAAAGACATGGCAGGACAAACATGAGGCAGGTAGTCACCTTACATCTGCACTCGGGAAGCAGAGAGTGGACAAGAAGAATGGTCAGATGATAAGACCCCAGAGTCCTTTATAGTGACCAGGTTCCTCCAGGGAGGTTTCACCTTCTAAAGGTTCCAACCTTCCAGAATAGCTCTGTCAGTTGAGCCCGAGCATCCAACACTGGAGCCCCTGGAGGGAGTTTTTCACTCAAGCACACATGTTATCGATAGATGTGTAGGTATGTGAAACTTTGGCCATGGAAAGAGGGCAGATTCCAGAAAGATGGCGATGGGAGCAGAAGAGGCTGTTCTGGGGACCAAGGAGCATTTCCTGTTAAACCCAACTAATTGAGAAGGCTTCACAATGACCAGCTTAAGCCACCTCACTGTGAGCCACTACAGCCTGTCCTAACTGTGGCGTTGTCCATGGTTGTGAAAACTTACCGACTTGGTTTTTGAGAATCCGTCATCTTTATTTTGATGGTTGAGCAAGTAGATCCATTTGACACGGCTGGCTAACGATGCTTTCACTGGAGCCCATGGAAAGTGGAACACTGGTAAGTAAGTGTTCAGCAACCAGCTGTCCAGGGAAAACATCGGTGCACATATGCACGCACATAAATGTGTCGATTTTACCTACATACACACTGTATGGCTTTACAAATAACTATAGAGTACTGGGCAACGCCCTTTATCACAGTTGCCATAGAACCAACTAATACTTACAGCCTGGATTTGTTGGTCTCTGCTCAAATGACTTGACAAAGGCAGACCATACACAAACGTTTCATTCTTTCTAACTCAGTACAATTGCTCAAGGCATGAATACATGGACCTCCAGCACAGCATGTGTGGATAATTCCATTTAGGTTGAACTACAGGGGAAAACACGGCGATGAATGTGAGGGCTTCATTCATTTCTCCATAGAGTGATTTTGTCACCCAATCAGAGAGTGGGTTTTCATCTTGAGAGACTACAATTCATAACTTGACAGCCATAGATATACTTTTAAGTTTTGTGATATACTTTGAATTCTTTTGACACACTGTTAACTTGAATCAGTCCCGTCAACATTTTCTCCATCACATTAAGTCTAGACAAAAATAACAGCAAAAATTGGGCCCATGTTTGTATTTTTCCCGGTCCTGCAAGGATTGACGTCATGCTACCCCTTAGGCATCAGCAATATCTGACAGGAAGAGGTGTGCGGTACCTACTGCTATGTGCTGTCTCCACAGAGCAAGTGCAACAGGAGCAACTAGACTTAAAGGCATAGAGACTGTCTTAGTAAGGTTTGTATTCCCACATAAAGCATCATGACCAAGAAGCAAGTTGGGGAGGAAAGGGTCTATTCAGCTTACACTTCCACATTGCTGTTCATCACCAAAGGAAGTCAGGACAGGAACTCACACAGGGCAGGAACTTGGAGGCAGGAGCTGATGCAGCAGCCATGGAGGGGTGCTGCTTACTGGATTGCTTCTTCTGGCTTGCTCAGCTTACCTTCTTATAGAATCCAGGACCACCAGCCCAGGGATGGCACAACTCACAATGAACTCTCCCCCACCAATCACTGATTGAGAAAATGCCTTACAGCTGGATCTCATGGAGGCATTTCCTCAACGGAAGCTCCTTTCTCTGTGATAACTCCAGCTTGTGTCAAGTTGACACACAAAACCAACCAGTGCAGAGAGCATTGAAATGCCAGAGAGTAAGCAAGAAGAGCTATTTTGATGACATCCACCTCTGTCTTTAGTATAACCTAGTAATAATTTGATGTTTTTAATGCTTTGACAGTTTTAATATTTTAGTAATTTTAATATATCTTAATCTAAAATTTTAATAATGGCTGTATTTAACACAAGATTCTGAAAGCATAATAATCAGCCCCCATGAGTTGCTATAGGCAGCTCCAGCACACCCTCCTCATGTATCACGCCACCTTGATGGGAAAACAACATGTTTTTGTATGTGCAAGTCTGTGCTGATAACACACCAATACACGCATGTTGTGTGAGCGAGGACCTGTGGAGGCCCATCTATGGCCTTCAACGTTGTTCTTCTTTTCTCACATACATCATACACGATGTCATCACTCCCTTAACTTTTCTGTTCTATTCCCGACCTTCCTCTAGTGGCGGAGCTTGAATTGTCACACTAGGGTCTCACAGTTTGATCACGCCTCTCTTAAGTTATAGGAACAGCCCACAACAATGCTAATTAAAATTTGACTTGGGTGGGTTGAACGGGGAGGTGGGAAGGATCTGGAAGGAGTTGGGGGGAAGAGAAACCACGATCAGAATAATTGTATAGAAAAATCTATTTCCTGTAAAAGTTAAACTCAAAAATTTTATAAGTAATTTGAGAATTTCATACAAATGTTTTTATCATATTAAGCTCCTCCCCCCCAGTTCTCCCAGACCCTCCCCCTCAGATCCTCCTATCCAGCCAACTTCATGTCCTCATCCAAGAATATGCAGGTGGCATAAATTGAACTTAATGGCTTTAACATGCTAATTTGGCACTCTGGAGGCAGAAGCAGGTAGATCTCTGAGTTCAGTGCAGCCGGGCTTACAGAAGGAGTTCCAGGACAGACAGGGCTACACAGAGAAACCCTGTCTCAAAAACAAAACAAAACAAAACAAAACAAAACAAAACAAAACAAAACAAAAACACCCAACTAAGCAACCAACCAAACAAGCAAACAGACATCCCAATACTGACAGGTGCGGGAATGTGGTGTCCTTTGAGGACCATCTATGAACTAGATGGCAGCGTTTGTCTCAGCGGGGAGTTTGTTTACATCATGAGACATTCACCTTTATTCTTGCAATTAGTGGTAGGAAGCCACATTCTTGCTTTTGTGTAACAGACACCAAGTAGCTTCTCCCTCTTGTCCACTCCTTTCCAAGACTATGTCTTCATGGAGTGATCTGTCTGTGGGCTCAGAAGGCAACAAGAGGGGGTGATCCTCTAGGTGTACTAAAGTCACTGCTTTGCAAGCATGGATGAAGGAAGCCGTGGACCACCCAGGAGACTCTTCCTGTCAATCATTCTTTCTCATTCTGAGAGTCCAGTCCTTGGGCCCTCCTTGGAATCTGAGCAGTGAAATTTATTGACCACTTTAGAAACATCATTGACTTTTTCTTACAGAGGGAAGGCAGAATTATTGTGGGAGACAATGAAACACAGAGAAAAAAAAAGTGAAATGTCCGTAATTCACTCATAATTCAGAGATAGTAACCAAGTTTTGCAGACTGTTTAGTGTATACATTATAGACTGAGATCTGACTTAATGTAATACTGGGTTTTCTTTTTGCTTAAAATTTTATATAGAAAAATAACATTTCCTTTTAGTGGGCCTTGTTCTCTTGAAGAGAATTAGGATTATGCCCTTTGGTTTCTTGTCTGCTCTGGAATTTAGTACTGTAGAACAGGGACAATTGCCAGTAAAAGTCATTCCCTGAAGATCTGTGCTTTTCTCACTTATAGTAAGACAAGCCTTGAGCCTTGGAATCTTGTTGCTGGATTGTGTAGGACTTTTCCTCCATGTGCATATTTGCGTGTGGCATCCTTTGAGTAGAATTCTTTATTTTAGAATTTTAAGTATTATTAGTGCATATTTCTGTAATCATTTCCTTTAGCCTACTTGATGGTGAGTAGCAATATATTTTAAGTACAAATCTGAGTCACCTGTGTTTAAAAAAAAAAGTCTGGAAAAGAATGTGAGCCCTATGGCGTCCCTCCTGCATTATTCAAAAAAGCCGATTGCTGGGTTCCAGCCAGTTGGGGCAGCCATAGTCGGATTCTTCACTCCACTGTTACAGTCCCTTCCTTCCGTTCCTCAACAGTTCCAAGAGATGCTATGTCATGGTTCTGAACCCAGCTGTTCCCAAACATATGAGGTGCTGGTGGGTGGGGCTCTGCACTGATACTAGAGAGCAGACAGACAAAGCCATCAGCACGGGAAGGAGGTGTCAGTCCACATGCACCATGGACTCTAGCTCAGGTCTCTCTCTCTCTCTCTCTCTCTCTCTCTCTCTCTCTCTCTCTCTCTCTCTCCCTCTCTCTCAGTCTCTCTCTCTCTCTCAGTCTCTCTCTCTCTCAGTCTCTCTCTCTCTCTCACACACACACACACACACTCACGGACATACACGGACAACTTCCTTTTGGAAAATTCTTCTCTGGTCCCATCAACCTCACAATGATGAATCTCTAGAAGAAAAATGCCACCTCCTCCTCACATCCTCTGGGAGCTGTGTTCTTCCCCCTCAAGGCCACTGGTCCCCTCTGTTCCCTGTCCTTACACTCTGTTTCCTGTGTCTGGCAAATGGCTTGATTTAGAATCTCTTTATTTCTTACCTGCCTTGAACCAGTGCTCTCCTAAGCAAACAGTACCCTGCCTCAGCCTGCTCCCTCCAGTCACCGTTCTCCTCTGCATCTCTCTGCAGCCTCGTGCCTCCACATGTCCCCAGTCCAGTTGCATCAGCATTAGCAGGGAGCTTGTCAGAATGGGAATTCATAGCTCCCTTGTTCACTAGCAGTCAGGGTCTAGCCTGAAGATGGGAAGGCTCATTAGTTTGAGTAAAGAAAATTGAATATGACAAATGGGTGACTAGAGAGAGGAATTGTATCCAGTCATGCAGTGGAAAGCTAGCCAGGGAACATCGGGAGTGGCTCACAAAGCCATTTTGCTAAGAAATATAGTGAGGTCTCGAACAACCAGCTACACACAGTTCAGCTGCATGAGGGAGAAGGAGAAAGAGGAAAAGGATTTGCTGACAAAGGGACAAAATAATAGAATTCTGAGTGAACTGAAGGTATCCTATGTCTTCCTTATTAGGACTGGCACACTTTTATACATATGCTAAACTCAAAGAATTACACCCAGAAGGCCAAATAGGGCATGCAAGCAAGTGTGCGTGCGCGCGCACACACACACACACACACACACACACACACACACACACACACACACACGCACATCACAAGGCATAAAACACTGATTAAAAGCCAGAACTATACATTCCTGTTGATATCAAGTATGCAAATATAAACAGTCTTCCTTCAAACACTAATGTGCACAGGGAGACAGACAAGAACAGTCGAGCCTGGAAGATCAGTGTGGTGGCTGAAGTGTCAAATGTCCCCCACAGGCTCGTGCTCTTGAGCATCGTGATTCCTAGATAGTAGCACTGTTGTGGAAAGTTGAAGAATCTTCTGGTATTGTAGCTTTTCTGGAAGAAGTGGGTCACTGGGGAGAGGCCTTGAGGTTTTATAGCTCAGCCCCTGTCCCTTTTTTTCCTTCCTGACTGTGGTATATGACCAGCTGCCTCATGCTCCCGCTGCCATGTCTCCCCTGCCCCTGACTATAAGCTGTAATGAAGCCTTCCTCCCTTCCGCTGCTTCTCGACAAGTATTTGATCATGGCCATGGACAGTGTAACTGATGCATCCACTTTAATGAAGTGATTACCCTAACATCATCAGTAATGTCTCAAGCGGAATCCCTTTCCATCTGCCAAGGTGCAGAGAGATCACAGATGGCCATCTTCACAGGCCAGTGACAGTAACATACCCTCAGGGTTCCAGGCCTGGAAGCCCCGTGACTGGTGTCGTGCTCTCCTGCCACATTTCTGAAATTCTCAGTCCTTTTTAAAGCAAGGCATTGACCTGAAAAATGTACATTTCCTTTTGCAGCAGTTCTTGTCTATGACTTGGGTGCTTGGGTGGTGTTGGCATGACTTCGGTGACAGTCATCTAAGTTGTACGTGCTGAATTTGATCATCAGACCAATTTAATGGCTGGGTATTCTACAGTATTAGCTGGCTATGTCATTTTCTTTCTTAAATTTTATGTGTATGGGTATTTTGCTTGCGTGTGTGTGTGTGTGTGTGTGTGTGTGTGTGTGTGTGCGCGCGCGCGCGCTTCACTGGATACAGAGCCCATGGAGGTAGGAAGAAAGCATGAGATCTCCTGAAGCTAGAACTAGACTTACAGGTGGTTGTGAGCCACCATGTGGATGCTGAGAATTGACCTCGGGTCCTCTGGAAGAATAGCCAGTGCTCTTAATCACTGAGCCATTTCTTCAGCTCTATCAGACAATAATTTTTTAACAGTCAATGTCACAAAAATCATCAGGAGGACCAGGAACTATTTTGTGTTGAAAGAGACCAAAAAGTCATGGCCAGTAACAAGGTAAATAGTCTTGGCTACAAAAGGCATCAATCTGACACTCAGTGAGCCTTGAATGGGTCCCAGAGACTAGGTGGCAATAATAAGTCAGTGTTGATCATTAATTTTTTTCACCTTCGTGGGTACATACTGCTTGTACAGGAGAATGTTCTTGTCTGAACGTCTTTCAACCCTAGATATTTAGGAATAATGAGGGCATTATACTGGCAGCTTCCTGCCCAATAGTTCAGGGAAAAAAAAGTCTATTGTGCCTCTGCCCTGCCCCCCCCCAACAACTTTTCATTAACTTTGAGATTCTTTCAAACAACAAAGGGAAGTGATAGGGGAGAGAGAGAGAGAGAGAGAGAGAGAGAGAGAGAGAGAGAGAGAGAGAGGTGGGAAGGGGAGAGGATGGTGGGATGCTGACAGTTCCACTGATTAGGTATCATGTGACCAGAGACTTAAATAAAGGAAAGGAGGATGCCATTGGAAGAAGAATATACCAGACGGGTGGAACAGAATGCACAAATGCCAAGAAGAAACCACGTACTTGGAAAGGTTCAGAAAGTCAGAAGCCAAGCAAGGATTGATGCAGAGACGACTATAGCCCATCCTGAGTTTTACAAAGACCTGTCCAGCACCTGCACAGGGGAATAGACTACAGAGAGGAAGCAAGGGGGGCTGCTGAGGACCCATGGAAATGTTTCTCTCTCTAATCAATAACTGGGCTGCAGAAACCTCTCAGAAGGTCACTCAGCCTACAAGTACAGAGTGTTGGCAGAGCGAGCTCAGCCCCGGCGGCAGGAATACCATCTGACTGCTCGGGATTCCATGCTGGTTGCCTTTGGAGACCTGCCAAGGCGTGTCCAGCATTGAGGATGGTTGCCAAAGGGCACTTCGCTTCTGATCACGATGTGCTAGGAAGGTTGAAAAGCCAGCTGCTCACATTTTAAATCTCATTTCCCCATTATTTGGCACAAGTGTTAAAGTGTCGTTTTAAATTAACCATCATAGAAAAAACGAAGACAAGTTTAGAGAGAAATACTGTAGCCATCAGACCATGCCTTGTCAACTGGGGCTTCCTGGCAACTATGAACACCTAACCTGTGCAGACTGCATCTTCCAGACCCCAGAGACAGGATCTTAGGCTTTCATTGCCCCCTCCCCACATGCTAAGCTCTTCTGTGTTAGTCAAGCAGGATACCATAGACTTAGAAATTTATAGACAGAAGGTATTTTATTCTGTTCAGCATACTGGGGAGTCTTAAGGTCCTGGGCCTCAGATTTGAGAACTCTGACCTTGTATCAGCCTTAACCCCCCTCTGTCTCTGTCTCTGTCTCTGTCTCTGTCTCTGTCTCTGTCTCTGTCTCTGTCTCTCTCTCTCTGTCTCTCTCTCTTTCTCTCTCTCTCTGTCTCTCTCTTTCTCTCTCTGTCTCTTTCTTTCTCTCTCTCTCTCTCTCTCTCTCTCTCTCTCTCTCTCTCTCTCTGTGTGTGTGTGTGTGTGTGTGTGTGTGTGTGTACCTGGAGACCAGAGATTGACATCAGATTTTGTGGTGGTTTGAATAACAATGGCTTCCATAGGCTCATATATTTGAATTCTTGGTCATTACAGAGTGGCACTGCTTGGAGGAATTGGGAGGTGTGGCTTTGTTGGAGCAAGTGTGTCACTGAAGGTGGACTCAGAGGTTTCAAAAGTCAAAGCCAGCCCCGTTGTCTGTCTCTGCCTGCTGCCTGCTGGTCCAGATGTAGAACTGTCAGCTACTTCTCCAGCACCATCTCTGCCTGTGTGCTGCTATTCTCCTCACCATGGCAACAATGGACTAAGGTCATTGTTAGGTCAGCCCCTCTTAAATGCTTTCCTTTATAAGAGTTGCTGTGGTTAAGGCATCTCTTTATAGCAATGGAACACTGACTATGACAGGTGTCTTCCTTGGTTGGTTTTCTACTATACTTTTCTACAGACAAGGAATGTCTCTCATGCAATCTAGAGTCACTGGTTGGTTAGACTGGCTGGCCAGAAAGCTCTAGGGAAACTTCTGTCTCCACATCCACCTCTGGGATCACAAGTGGGCTCAGCTTCCTTCCTTCCTTCCTTCTTCCTTCCTTCCTAAGTTCTGAAGATCAGAACTCAGGTCCTTATTGTGTACACAGCAAGCACTTCCCCAACTGAGCGCCTTCTCAACTCTGAAGCCTTTTTACTGCGGATACTTGTGTATTCATGAAGCAGGGCCTTGTGATCTAGACATCTCCCATCAGCCCTTACGCAACACTGTTATACTGGGGATTCAAGTTTTAACTTTGGGGGTAGAGGGGTGGGAGGGCACATTCAAACCATAACACTACTAAAGTGGAAACCTGAGGGTTCTTTGGAAAGTCGTTTGGATGGTGTTTTGCTGGGACAAACACATGAAGGAACATTTCATTAAAGTGGACACAGGTGTGAAAAGGTAACGAGCATCTCACTGAAGGAGATACAGGAGAGAGGATGTTCTGTTAAAGCAAGCACGTGAAAGGACACGTGATGAAGGGTTCTTTGCTAATGGCAGGCATGTATTGGTTGGCCTTACACTGCATAGTTGAGCTGCATTTGTGGGGACTCCATAGAGAGAAACACCAAAAAACTTCTGGTACTATATTACGGTTTGTTGCTGTCTCCAAGGACTCGGGCTGACTGGATGCACGTGCTGAGGCAAAACACATGGAGGACACGTGATGTTTGGAGGGTACAAATGGGTCTCAGAACTTAGCTTGCTGGTACAGCTAGCTATGTATGTAATGTTTGTGGGTCTCACATCTTCATTGATCTTTGCTTCCCTGAGAGAGCATAGCTGAGAGCTTCTCCTGGTGTCCCTCCAGGTCCCTCCTGCTGTCCTTGGGACCTGCTGGTGTCCCAAGGCTGAGGCCTGGCTGTCTCTGCTAGGTCATGTCACCACTGTTGCCAACCTGACTCTACCAAACTGGACTGCTGGTGTATCCATGAAGCGTTTGCGAGTGGATCGAGCTGCCACTGCCTGCTGACCTGTGAACTGAACTGCTGATTTCCAACAACACAGGCGGGGTTGCTCCAAAGAACCTTTCTAAGCAGGTCCACTTCCCCCTTATTCTTCCTTTTCCACTACCCCTGGTGGGTGATAGGTTACAAGGAAGGTTACAGCACTTAAGAACCATCATTAAAAATAAGATTAAAAAAATTAAAGTTACATATTACTTAAATAAGAAATCTGTGCATTGTTTCCTGAGTTTTGGGCCCAATGGAACTTGGGTGAGAAATTAATACAGTTCCTTTATCTCTAGACTCACTAGGTGAGTAACTAGTTGTATAGTACCCTAAAGTCATCCTCATCAGCTGAGAAGTCCCAATGGATGATATAGGAGCTGGACATTATGCTCAACTGCTGTGCCTCTCCCCCTTTGGTTCACCCACAGATCTTAAGGCATAACTAAAGGACACATGCATGTCCTGTTAGTGTTTGACCAATGATACTGTCTTCCTCCTCCTCCTCTTCCTCTGACTCTTCTTCTTTTTCCTCTTCCTCTTCTCCTCCTCCTTTTCCTCCTCCTCTTCTTCTTCCTCCTCCTCCTCCTTCTTCTAGCAGAAACATACACACAGTATTGTATATGTAAAACACACAATTTTAGAATCCAAGAGCAGACTTACATTGGAAGATCAACACTTAAAAACGATCTTCTCTCTACCTTTGAAACATGCACATCTATTTTAAAGTACATTTTTTCCCCTTGCAGTAGCAGGAACTGAACTCGAGGCCTCACATGTGCTAGACAAGTGCTTTACCACTGAGCTGTAGCCCTCACCCTAAAGCATGTTCCGATGTGAGCCTAAGCCCCTGAGATGGCTAACCACAACTTACAAAGCAGGAGCTTGTTGTCGTGACTAGGTGTTATTTTCTGTAGTAGAAGACAAAGCTAGTGACCTTGACAGTGAATCTCTAGTTAGAGCTGAGTGATTTCCAGGTCAGCACGCAGACAATGCATCACCAAGCAGAGCCATTCCTGCTAATTCTATAGGCTTGATGATTTTTGAACTCTCCTGTATTCTAGCACACAGCGCCTGTTATTCTCAGACTATGGCAGGTTAGCTTCAAATCTGGTTTAAAGATATTTCTATTGTTTATAGGTCATTATGAAAATCTGATTAATTTTCCTTTATTTTTATAACTTTGGGAATCATGGGTGTGTTGGTTGACTTAATCAACTATATTCCTCAAGGAACAGTCTTGTGTTACATGCCATAAGAATGCAGCAAAAATATTTAAGGCTCAAGCTGGTGATATTCATATGAATTTGATCTTTAAAATAGTTTATAAGTGATATTGGGCATTGCTCTGGTCTAAATATGGCCTCCAAAAATTCCTATATTGAACCTTAGTCACCAATATGATGGTATCAAGGGGTGGGGCCCCTGGTAGGCAATTACTTTGTAGACTTGCCTCGATAATAGATTAATGTTCATATGAAAAGTATAGAAAGCTGGGTGTGGCAGCCTGTGCCAGCAGTCCCATATTTGCAAGGCTGAAGTGGGATGGTGTGTTGTATAACAAGACTCTGGAGGAGGGCGGGCTTAAGGAATACCCTGGGGTTATTTCCTGTCTACTCTACTTTTTGTCCTGCTTTCTGTCTCACTCCGGCCCCTGCGAGAACACAGCAGAAAGGCCCCCAATGGCTGCCTCACACCTTCACATGGACTTGCAAGCCTCCAGAACTATAAGAGGAAAGTCATTCTCTTGTTGACTGTCCCAGCACCGCTGCTTTGTTATCGCAGCACAGACCGGCTGAAATCAGCACACTTCACTCTTCCAGTCTGTCAAATTTAGTTTTCTCACCAAAGCCATTGGCATTTAGCTTGCCAGAGATTATCTTTTGCCTTGTTTCCTGAGTCTAGATCTATGCTTGGCAGACACTTCCAGTGTGTTTCCCTCTCACTTTGGGGGATTAAACAAAGCAAAATGAGGGGACTGGAGTCTGAAGCAACTTAACTTTTATTGCTTTGATAATACACCATGACCAAAAGCAACCTGGGGAGGAAAGGATTTATTTTGGCTTAGAGCTCCATCATGAAGGAGACCAGGGAAAGAACTCAAGGCAGGAACCTGGAGGCAGAAGCTGAAGCAGAGGCTGTGGAGGGAGGCTGCATTTTGAATTGCTCCTCACAGCTTGCTCATCCTTCTCTCTCATACACCCCAGGAGCATCCGTCCGGGCTCGGCACTGCCTATAGTGTGCTGGGCTCTCCCATATAATCATGAATCAAGAATCTAGTCCACAGGCTTGCACACAAGCCAGTCTGATGGAGGCACTTTTATCAATTGAAGTTTCTCTTCCCAGGTAACTCTAGCTTGTGTCGAGTTGACAAAAATAAAACAAAAAAACCTACCCATTGTATCAATATAATGAACTCAAGAGCATAAAGCTAAGTTGAAGAAGGAATCGTTTAAAAAAAAGAAGAAGAAGAAGAAGCGAGAATTCGAAGAGTTACAAAATGCTAAGCTATTCGCATCGCATTATGGGAATGCACTACCTTTGCCTTGACGGTTCTCCAGATGGATTGTGTTGGTCATGTACACTGTACAAAGCCGAACACTGTAAGCTGTTATACCAAGACAGAATGCTATAGTGTGATTGTGTAGATATTTGGTTGTATAGATTTCCTTCATGAAATCGGGGAAGACATATATTTCAGTATTATTGCTTGACATCAGGACATTTGAGGGCTAAGGTGGTCAAGTGGCTCATTTATTCTGTTGACAGAAAGTGTCACCGTGCAGTTAGGTAGTCCTCAGGCTCACCTCTGCCTCCTGGCTCTTCCGACTGTGGCTTGTTCCTCCACACGTGAGCGGAGACGGAGTGGTTCATAGCGTGATACTACAAGGTCGCGGGACCTGGAAGAGGCTTAGATCGTTATGTTTAGTTTGGTGCTCTCTCCTGCATAAAATGGCCTCATCTCCAAGACTTCTCTAGACTGGCAGCAAATCTAAATAAGCGTGCAAATAGCACAGTAAGAACCAGTAATTCACAGAAGACACTTTGTCCTTACGTTATCTAGGTCGCAAAGAAATAAGCACAAGTCTCAGTCAACAAACTACATGGCAGTCACGAGATAACGGCATTCCAGTTTTCCACTGGAATTTTTTCTCTAAAAAATTTATATGTATGTATATATGTATGTATGTATGTATGTATGTATGTATTTAGAGTGTGTGTGTGTGTGTGTGTGTGTGTGTGTGTGTGTGTAGTGAGTGCAGATACCAATGGAGGCCAAGAGAGGGTATCTGATCTCCTGGAACTGGGGTTAATAACAGCAACAACAAAAATAATAAATGGTTCAAGAAAACGGTAAGAGGGGGTTGAAGAAACTCTGCTTAGCAGCTGCATAAACACTTGCTTCTAAACATCTACATGGATCATAGCAACTGGCTGATCTTCCCAGAGGGCAATGCTTCTGTGACTCCTTAGCTTTCCAGTGAGTTACTAAAGAAAAGAGCCCCCGACACAGGGTCCTCATCCTGCCGGCTCCAAATGCCCTGAAACGCAATCACTCCCCCGAGTCAAAGGAAGCAGAACGGTGAGGTGCTTTGTAAAGTGTAGTTTTTTTTTTCTCATTTGAAGATTCTGCCATTTTCTTTTGATATTCAAATTTGAATTTCCATGCAGTTGGTTGTCTCCAGGGTCAGGGGTATTAGATCGACACGTGGTCACAGACGCAGGCTGAGAACTTGGAGCAGAGCTTCTGCAAGGAGAGACTCTGATGTCTTACAGCATGCCCCGCCTCCACTCATCATACAGCTTTCCTAAAAGAAAGGCCATTGTGACTACGTCACCACACAGCACGTCATATGTACACATCATGTGGCCTCTAGTTCTAGGGAAAGAAAATAGCTTCCCCCAAACAAAGCTGGGTCATACTTTACAAAAACAAAAACAAACAAACAAACAAAAAAACAAAAACTGATTTTATTTTGCTATTAGTTGATCCCTAAGGTAATTCAGCTAAGAAATGATCTCACTGTCTTCTATTGGTCTTTCATTTGGGGACGCTTTGAGTTATCTTATTCACTTTTATCCATGCTACATTTATTCTGGAGTGTGTGTGTGTGTGTGTGTGTGTGTGTGTGAGAGAGAGAGAGAGAGAGAGAGAGACAGAGACAGAGACACAGAGACACAGAGACACAGAGACATACAGAGAGAGACAAAGAGAGAGCATTACACAGATCCCCCAACATACAACTCCCCACAATGTCCCCTCTCTACAATGTATCTCCAAATCTGTAGCCTTTCTTTCTTTCTCCAACACAGTTGATCACTGGCTAAAATTGTGAGCCCCTCCCCCAGCCTCAGGACCCCGTATAAGGCAGCTGTTCTTAGGGTTCTGTGGCAGATCTAGAGCTGTGCGGCGCTTTTCTGCCACCTAGTGGTGGTGTAGTGAAACAGAGACTGCAGATCGAACCAAACAAAGCAAGTCAAACATATCGAGCAAGCCTGTCCGAAAGCAAGCCGTGTTGGTCTGCGCAGCTTAGATCAGTATTGGATGGTATATTTCAAACTTGTATTTCTTTTCTTCTAGAAGTCAAGGTTCTCATTTATGAAAGTGGGTTGTCGTCCAGTATTATTACAACGACAAAGCTCAAATCTGGTCGCTCTTAAAGTGAGAAGGGGAAGGACAGTAAGAGCCAGACATCAACATTTTTGGAAATGAGCCTTTATAATCATGGCTAACCATGTGACAGATGTGGGGCCTGAAGATCAAGGCGGTGACAGCTGTTACAAGTTCAAATCATTAGTGAACACTGCTGACAAGGAATGAGGGGCCCATTTCTTCTTTCCCTGACAAGAGCAACCTGAGGAAGAGGGGCTTTTTATTTTGGCTCGGAATCCATCATGGCAGGAAAGGCATGGCAGGCAGAGAATGAAGCAGCTGGCCACGCTGCATCTGCAATCAGGAATCAGACAGTGACAGATACCAATGCTCAGCTCAATCTCTCCTTTTTATCCCGGGACCCTGGTTCATGGAGTGGTACAGTCTTCCCACCTCAGTTAACCGAATAAAGAGTTTCCCTCACAAATAGGCCCAGAGGCTTGTTAATAATTTTATTTTTTTCCAGATGTCAACCTGGAGGAGGGTCCTGCAAAGGGTAAATTATTGTGATAGTTCGTGCAAAGGTTACTGCTGATAAGACCTAGAGCATTTTTTGTTTTGAATGCATATATATGAATGTATATATGCAAAACAAACATATGCAAATATATGCAAAACACACACACACACACACACACACACACACACACACACACACACACTCAGTGTTTTCATGTAGCCCTGACTGACCTAAAGAGGATTCCCCCTTTTTCAGTCTAAGTTTAAGCCACCTCACCAGGGTTAAATCTGAAGGATTTGGAGCTGAGTTCCCAGACACAGGGCTGGCTATACTCTCATTCACTCACATTCTTTTCTCCAGACAGCACACACTTGTCAGATGGCAGCTGACACAGAGGGAGGGTCTGTGACAGGGACAAGCAGAGACACTGAGCTACCCAAAGAAGCAGACCAACTGCAGCCTCCTTTGCAACTGTTTCTCACCCTGGGGGATGGGCAGGAACTATTCTCACGACGACGTAGACACGTGACCAGGAGAGAGGGAAATAAAGACCACCTTGTGGTCTTTGTTGTAGATCCTATGGGGGAAGTCTGTAAATTTGTTCCTAGAGCATTGCTTTCAAATGCATAAAAGGACATAGGATTATAAAGGAAAGCAATTACATGCAAATAAAAAGAGCAAATTAAATATATATATATATCATGTATTGCACTTGTATTTAGTTCTGCCTTACAAACAAAATCCACAGACTTAAAGGTGCAATATGTAGCAATAATTTCCCATGGTTCTGGAGGCTGAAGTCTGAGGTCAAGTGCCAGCAGATTAATTTCCTCCTGAGAGCCCCCTTCCTGCCTTCAGAGGGCAGCTCAGGAGTTTCTTCCTCCTTATCCAGGCCCTGCACCCCTTAGTCTTATCTAACCATCTCTCAAAAACACTGGTGTTAGCTTTTCAACAGAGGAATCTGGAGTAGTGGGCAGGCACTTGGTGACACAAATTTCAGCCAATGACAATAACTCAGCGCTCTGAATAGTTAGTTCTAGTTTCTGGTTGTCCTGTGCATGGTCCTTGGCTTAATAAATCCCCATCTCAGGGACTTTAAGAAAATTCAGTAGTTTATAGTCACTGAACTAAATCATTCCTTAGAACTTGCCCAGAGAAACGACCCTGATTATACAAGCAGGAGTCTTGCAAACCACCCATGCTCTCAGGTTTGTTTGTCTCCCGCCTCCTCTTGAGTTTGAAGTGGAAGGACACGGGTCAGCTGAGGACCTCCTCTGAACTCCATGCCCTTTTCTTACCCTGTAGCCTTGTGTGAAAGTGTACAAACCGGCATTACTTAGGCAAGCCGGCTCCTCGGCACGAAACTGCTGATCCCACGCAGAACTCAGCTTTGTTCCTTTGTTTCCTGCACACAACCATAAGCCCAAGGATCTGTATTGAAGAGAAACAATAGATTTCTCATTCAAAGACCAATGAATCCTTCCATAAGCAGACTAAAAACCAAAAAGAAAGGGAGAGGGGTGTAGTTGGAAGGTTGTCAGATCTTATTAGAGATGCCTTAGTAAAGAGGAACAAGTATTCTTAACAGTATCTAAGCTAAGAGGGTTCCAAACATCCCTTCACCTCGTTAAGAAAAACAAGGAATTTTTCCTCATTAAGAAAAGGTCAGTAATTTTGGAGGGAATATTTTAATCCTGCTCCTTTGTGCTCATGTATAATCACAGCATCCAGGAGATGTTTTAATTATACATTCTAATCATAAAATAAAATGTCCCAGGTTGCTCCATTTAGGTATTTCCCTGCTTCTAAATTAATAGTGTTATTGGCATGTATTCAACATGTAAGCACTTGGGCTCATGGAAGACTACTCATACATATAGACATGGTGTCCACTGGGGACTGTTGTCCTGGAGCTTTAATGCAGCAGGCTGTCGTGCTGATGGGCTCTGAGGTAAGAGCCAGCAGGAGGAAGGCAGTCTTCTCCTGCTTCAAGCCAGCCCAGAATCTGTCCTACTTTCTTATAGCCTCTAAAGCCAAGCCTAGTTGTAATGAGGCAGGGCTGTAAGGCAAGACTTACTGCAGGGAACAGATGGCCACAGGAGAGGGGAAGACCTATTTCTTTTGTTTTCTCTGTGAGTTTCTCTGCTAGAATGTGAGTACAGCACATACATGCGGTACCCAAGGATGTCACAAGAGGGCGCTAGATTCCTTGGGACTGGAGTTAAAGGCAGTAATGAGGTGATGAGACCTGGACTCCAGTTCTCTGCAAGAACAAGTGCTCTTAACTGCTGAGCCATCTCTGCAGACCCTCATTTAGAATTTCTTTTAAATATTTGAAGTTTTTCATTTACATCTTTTTTTAAATTGAAAATAGTTTTTTTCTTATATATTCTGATTATAGTTTTCCCTCTCCCGACTCCTCCCAGTTTCTCACAACCTCCCCTCTCTTCTAGATCCACTCCCGTTCTGTTTCTCATTAGGAAAGAACAGGCTTCTAAGATAACAAACATGACAAAATAAAATACAATAATACAAAGCTATTTATTCAAAACTATTATATCAAAGTTGGACACAGTAGCCCAACAGGAAGGAGAGAGTTCTAAGAGCAGGCACAAGAGTCAGAGACCCACTCATTCACACATAAAAATACTAAGCTAATAGCTAAAATATATAGACAGAGGACCTGGTATAGATCCACTTAGGTGCTGTGCTTGATGCTTCAGTCTCTGTGAGCTCACATTGCCTAGCTTAGTTGGTTCTGTGGGTGTTCTCCACTCTCTCTGCCTTCTCTTCTGCAGGATTCCCTGAGCTCTGACAGGAGGGATTTGATGGACACCTCCCATTTAGGTTCTCTCCCCCCTGTGTGTCTGGCTGTGGGTCTCTGCATCTGGTCCCACCTGCTCTCAGAGGAAGCCTCTTTGGTGATGACCTGGATAAGACACTGACTTAATCTCTAGTTCTTTGTTACCCAGACAGTGTTGAATGTGAGTTCCTTTTAGTGGAGTGGGTCTTAAGACATTGGTTAGTCACTCTCACAAGTTCTGTGTCACGATTGCCCTAGTTCATTATGCAGGCAGGACAGATTGTAGGTCAAAGGTTTTCCGGCTGGGCTATTGTCCACGTTTCTCTCTCAGTGGCCTGCAGAGTACCTTCCTGCACCAAAGACACTAGAACGTAGGGGTGAGGGCTCCATGCAGGCACTAGCTTGGCTTCTCATGTTCAGTGAGCTCTGTGGGTGTTCTCCTTGGCAATGGGGCTCTACTATCAGCTTGAAGAGAGCAATCTTTTGTCTTAGCCACTGCCTGGGTTGTTTGGGGAACTTCCAAGGGGCCACCTTGACCAACAACTCAATTGAATACAAGCCAATCCCTTCACTGGAAGCCATGCCTGGCTACAAGAGAAGGCCAGCTGAGACTCAGTATCCCCCATGACTAGGAGTCCTTGTCAGGATCACCTTCCTAGAGTCCAGGAAGTTTTCCCTGTGCTACGGTATTACTCCACCCCAAATGACTGCCATATCCAGCCGTCTCTCCACACATGCTCTTCTTCTATCCATCCCCCGCTCCTACCCCAGCCTACCCCAGTCTGCCTATAAAATTTATTCTATTTTTCCCTTCCAGAGAGTTCCCTGTATCCCTGCTATACCATTTACATATTGTTTGTAGCTTGGTTATCATTTACCTAACAGCTAATGTCCTGTTTTACATGAATATGTATTATGTTTATCTTTCTGGGTCTTGGTTACCTCACTCAGGATGATTTTTTTCCTAGTTTCATCCATTTTCCTGCCAACTTCATGATGCCATTTTTTTTAACAGTTGAGTAAATATACCATTGCATAAATGTATCACCATTTCTTTGTTCTTCTGTTGAAGGTCTTCTGGGTTGTTTCCAGTTTATGGCTATTATGAATAAAGTCCAATGAATATGATTTAGCAAGTGTCCTTGTGGTAGAATGGAATGTCCTCCAGGTATATTCCTAAGAATGGGGTAGCTGCGTCTTGAGGTAGATTGACTCTCTATTTTCTGAAGAGCCTCCGTATATTGATTTCCATAGTGACTGTACAAGTTTGGTCTCCCAGCAGCAATGGAGGAATATTCCCCTTGTCTACATCCTTGCCAGCATGAGCTACCACTTGTCTAATTGATGACCTCAGCCGTTCTGACAGGTGTATGATGGAATCTAGAAGTGGCTTTGATTTGCATTTCTCTGATGACTAAGGACATTGAATATTTCTTTAAGCATTTCTCAGACATTTGAGAATTCTGTTTAGATCTGTTCCTCATTTTTAAATTAGATTATTTTGCTATCTTGTACACACACACACACACACACACACACACACACATTGTCCTTTGCCTTACAGAAGTATTTCAGTTTCATGTTCACGAGGCCCCACTTATTAACTGTTGATTTACTGCCTGTGTTATTGGTGTTCTGTTCAGGAAGTTGCTTCCTGCGCCAATTCATTCAAGATTATTTCTCCACTTTGTTTTCTATCTGGTTAAATGTATCTGATTTTATGTTGAGGTCTTTGATCTACCTGGACTTGAGTTTTGTTCAGGGTGAAAAATGTGAATCCATTTCCACTCTGCTCTATGCGGCCGTCCAGTTTGACCATGGCTTGTTGAAGATGATTTTTGTCTTCCAGTGTTTATTTCTAGCTTCTTGGAAAAAAAAATCAGGTGTCCATAGGTGTGGGTCTTGAATTTGATTCTATTGATCAACACATCTGTTTTTATGCCAATACACACATTTTTTTAGCTCTGTTGTGAAACTTGAAGTTGGGATGGTGGAACCTCCAACAGTTCTTTCATCGCTCAGCATTGTCATAGCTATCCTGGTTTTTTGTTTTTCCATATGAAGTTGAGAACTGTCGCTTTAAAATCTGTAAAAAATTGTGTTAGAATTGTGATGGGAATTGCATTGAATTTGTAAATTGCTTTTGCTTTTGATTAAGATGGCTATATTTACCATGTTAACCCTACTGATCCATGAGCATGGGAGACTCTTCCATCTTCTGATACCTCCTTCCATCTCTTTCTTCAAAGACTTATTTTTTTATTTAATCATACAAGTATTTCACTTGCTTGGTTAGAGTTACCCAAAGATATTTAATATTATTTGAGGCTGTTGTGAAAGGTATTGTTTCCCTGCTTTCTTTCTCAGTCTTTTTATCATTTGTATATAGGAGGGCTACTGATTTTTTTAAAGCTAATTTTGTATCCAGCTGCTTTGCTGAAAGTGTTTTTCAGCTGTTGGAGTTCTTGGTAGACTTTTTAGGGCCACTTATATGCACACTCATCTCATCAGCAAATAAAGATGGCTTGACTTATTCCTTTCCAGTTGATCCTTCTCCTTGATCTCTTTCAGTTGTCTTATTGCTCTAGCTATGATAAATACATACATCTTGGAAAGAATGGGCAACCTTGTCTTGTGCATGATTTTAGTGGAATTTCTTTGAGTTTCTCTCTATTTCATTTGATATTGGTTATAGACTTGGTATTGTAAGGCCCCCACGAAGGGAGGACCTCGTCCAAGCCTCAAGAATTCGAGGCCATCCAATAACTCACAAGAGACGGAACTTGATGCAATCAGTAAGAGGTATATTTCGATCAACATGTTGAGGTCAAGACCCATGACCCACGCAGGGCCGGTGGGGTCTGACCCCAGGGCTTTGGAGGCAGAGGGAATTTAAAGCCAAAAACCACAACTCAGGGGGAAACCACAACCCAGGGGGAGTGAAGGAGGATTATTGGAGAGTACCTGTGGAAAGTCCCAGCCCATTATTCAGTTTGTGACAGGGTCCAAGGAACAGTCATGGGGAACATTTTTTATAGGCTATTCTCAAAGAGCCTATTCATCATCAACTCTCTATCTTGTGGTCAGCCAAGTTTCTGAAACACAGAGCTCACGACCAAGCTGACCTACACTCTTGGTTCTGTCCAGCCTGCTAGGAGATTTTGAAAATTTTTAACCCTTTCAGTATAAATTGCAGTATAAATTGCCTTTATTATATTTAGGTATGTTTCTTCTATCACTGATCTCTCCAGGACTTTTATCATGAAGAGGTGTTATACTTTTTATCAAAGGACTTTTTTGCATCTAATGGGATCATCATGTGATTTTTTTTTGTTGTTTTTTTGAGACAGAATTTCTTTGTATAGCCCTGGATGTCCTGGAACTCACTCTGTAGACCAGGCTGGCCTCAAACTCAGAAATCCGCCTGCCTCTGCCTCCCAAGTGCTGGGATTAAAGGCATGCGCCACCACCGCCCGGTGATCATGTTTTTTTTTTTTCTTTCACTTTGTTTATATGGTGGATTGCATCTCCTGATTTTTGTACATTGAACCATCCCTGCATCTCTGGGATGAAGCCTACTTGATCATGGTGGATGATGTTTTTGATGTGTTCTTGGATTCGATTTGCAAGTTTGTTATTGGATATTTTTGTACCTGTGTTCATAAGGAAAGATTGGTATACAATTCTCTTTCTTTGAAGCCTGGGCCTTAGCTGGAGCTGCAGCCTCTGCCTTGGTTTGAACCTTGGGCTTTGGTTGGCAGAGCCTACCACCCTTGGCCATGTAGCTTTGAATCCACTTCCCAAGCTTGGGGTGAGCGATGAAAGCCAGCTGGCTGAGTTTGCGGCTGGGACCCTTTGGCATCTTGGGCTTGATGTCCTGAGGCTTCACAAGGGCCTTGATGGCCTCTGCCCGTGCACTCACTGCCTTTGCATTATTGGCCTGCATCTTCTTCAGGCCTTTCTTGTTGTGATTCTTGGCAAAGTGCATGATCCTCAGGAACTTAGGGTCAACCCCCTTAAGAGAACGGTATCTTTGTGACTAGGGCTTCTTGATGCCATTTCTTTGCTATTTGTGGAACTGGTTGTATGATGTGGTTCTTGGACTTGACCATGTCTGCACAGTAACCCGCAGCTCCCACTGTGCCTGGAACCAGAAGAGAAATGGTCCATTTGGTTTATAATGTCCAGTATTTCTCTGTTTGGTTTTTGTGTGGATGACCTGGCAGTTGGTGAGAGTGGGGTATTGAAATCTTCCTCTATGAAGGTGTGAGGGTATGTGGTTTATGCTATAGTAGTGTTTACAAACTTGGGTGTCCTTGGGTTTGGTCATAGATGTTAAGAACTGAAACATCAAGGTGGGTTTTTCCTTTGATGAATATGTATTGGCCTTTCCTATCTCTTTAGATCCATTTTGGTTTGAAGTCTATTTTGTTAGATATTAAAATGGTCACACCAGCTTGCTTCTTCGGTTCATTTGCTTGGAATATCTTTTTCTGATCCTTTACCCTGAGGTAATGTCTGCCCTTGAGGCTGAGGTGTGTTTCTTGGATGCAGCAGAAAGATGGATTCTGTTTTTGCATTCATTCTATTATTTTCTCTTTTTTATTGGGGAATTGAGACTATTTTTATTGAATAATATCAATTACTAATGATTATTGATTTCTGATATTTGTTGTTGTTGATGTTGGAGGTGGTGGCAGTGTGTGCATGTGTGTGTACTTCCTTTTGATTTTTCTGGTGTGGGAATTTATTTCTTGTGTTTCATGTATGTAGTTAACTTCCTTAGGCTGGAATTTTCCTTCTAGCATCTTCTGTATGGCTGGATTTGTAGATAGATATTGTTTAAATTTGACTTTATCATAGAATATCTTATTTTCTTCATCTATGGTGATTGAAAATTTTTGTTGGGTATAGTGGCCTGGACTCTGTGATCTTCTAGAATCTGCAGCACACTTGTCCAGACCCTTCTGGCTTTTAGAGTCTCTATTGAGAAGCCAGGTGTGGTTCTAATATGTCTGCGTTTATATGTTACTTGGCCTCTTCCTTTTACAGCTTTTAATTTCTCTTTTTGTCCCGTGCATTTAATGTTTTGATTATTGTGTGACTATTATTGTAATTATTGTGTGGGAATTTCTTTTCTGGCCTAGTTTATTTGGTATTCTGTATGCTTCTGGGCCCCTGATAGGCTCTCCTTCTTTAGGTTGGGAAATTTTTTCTCTATGGTTTTGCTGAAAATATTTTCTGTGCTTCTATCCTGGGTTTCTTCTCTTTCCTTTGTTTCTATTATTCTTAGGTTTGGTCTTTTCATAGTGTTCCAACCAAATTTCCTGGATACTTTGTGTGAGGAAGTTTGTTTTTTTTTTTTTTTAGATTTAACATGTTCTTTGACCAAAGAATCTATTTCTTCTATCTTCAATGCCTGACATTCTGTCTTCTATCTCTTGTATTCTGTTGATGAAGCTAGCCTCTGTAGTTCCTGTTAGAATCCCTCGAGAATTCCCTCAGGTTTTTAATTTTAAAAAATTGATTCTATTTCAAATTTCAGGTCTTGAATGGTTTTTATTTATTTCCTTACACTGTTTGCTTGTGTTTTCTCATATTTCTTTAAGGGATTTATTCATTTCATCTTTAAGGACCTCTATCATATTCATGAGCATTTTTATCAGACATATGTGCCCACATGTAAATCTGCATACCATATGTGTGCATGGTGGCCAGAAGAGGGAGTCAGTTCCCCAGGAAGTGGAGTTACAGACTTCTCTTGTGAGCCACCACGTGGGCATTGATACTTGAACCCAAGTCCTCTGAAAGAGTAGCTGATGTTCTCAACCACAGAGCCATCTCTCCAGCCCTCATCTGGGATTTTAAGAAGTTAGTTACCATAGTGATTCTTTATGAGAAGAGTTCTCAATATAATTTAGACATTCCCTTTCATTTCCCTAACTATATCTCTGTTACCCAGAAAAGCAAAAATGATGCTGTTTGTAAAGCACAGAGCCTCACTGTGTTTATAAGCTCGACATATACTCAACCCAGACTCAGGCTCATATGTTTATGTAAGCCAATGGATTCCTGTAGGGAGAAAGTCTATGGCTTGATTGACAGACCTCTGTATTTTATTAGAATATTTATGTAAGATGATAGATGCCAAAATAAATAATGATGGAATAAAGGAAGACTAATGTTAGGGGCAGCCCTGCTTATACACTGAAGGCCTGGAATCAGCCATAGGCCTAAAATCAGCAATAGGCCTGACATACATGCCTGCTAACACAAAGTCTTGGGTCTCTGTGGAAAAACACTGAAACAGATGGCTAGAAGCTATTGCAAACAGGCAGCTTTGGTGGAAAGTTGCCAAGCCTGAGTAGTCATAGACCTTGTAGATAGGTAGCCTGGGTGGATAGTAGCAACTTAGATAAGGACAAGTGAATCATAGGCAGAGTCATAGTGATCTGTCCCCTGAACCTTCACCCAGCTGACACTCTGTTCTGGAAGATATCTGTACTCCCCCTGAACACCTATGCTCCTGTGTCATCCCCTTCCCCACATCCTGCCTTTTTGTGTATATAACCCCTGTGTGAAAAAGTAAAAATGGTGATTTGATCAGACTATAGACAGGTCGCCATTGTTTGCATCGGCCTGTTTCCCTCACTTTCTCTTTCAGGTGACCTCCCCGGACCCTGTTTAATGCCCTGCTGGACAGGACAGACTAACTCAGAGGGAAGGATGCATAGTCCCCTATACCTTAAATATTTCAGTCTGGAAGCGACTCTCAGTTTTCATAATGCAGAACTACTGTCATGCAAATATGACACACTGTGCCTTTCCTGTCGTTTATATTATTTTATATTCTTTTATATTCTTTACTCATTTTCTTGCTAGTTCGAAGTAGTAAGGATGAGCTCCTAAGAATCGCATGCCTGAAGTGTGGATGATAGATGCTTTGTTGAATGAATGAACACAGACTATCAAATTGCTTTGCAGACTGACAGTGTAGGTACTGACACTGAGAACACCCACAGTTTATGTGACCTCACCTGCCTGAGGTCCTGGAGTAAGACTTTTGGTGACTTAGAAGGTAACAGTGTTTTATTTTAATTTACATATGAAAGTGGATGACACACCACATTTCCCTGACCCTCTTTTTTACATTTGTGTTTTTATTTGGGTGGGGTTATATCTGTCCATATCTTCCCTAACTTATCTAAGCAAGTGTCCCCAGCTCACTACGACTTCCATAGGAATGTTCTTGTTGATTGTTGTTGTGACCAAATACCTGGTTGAAGGTACTTAAGGGAGCAAGTGCTAACTTGGGATCTTAGTTTTGTGTGTGTGTGTGTGTGTGTGTGTGTGTGTGTGTGTGTGAGAGAGAGAGAGAGAGAGGGGGGTGGTCCATCACAGTGGAGAAGACATTGTGGCTGTGGCATCAGGAATGTTCAGGGGTGGAGTTTTACATGATGCTGATCAGTATTCCAGCCCCTAGTACTTTCCTCTAGCCAGCAAGGAGGTACCAAAGATTTCACACCTGAAAATAGTATCAACAGCTGATTTTTAGGGTCAGATACAGAAGCCTGTGGGGGACACATACAAACACTAACAACCATTCATGGAGAAGTGGATGACAGTGCCAACTGTGAGTTCAGCTGGTAATAACATATCGGTTTCTTTGTTTTGAGAAAATATCATGGCAGTGACCTTCAGGGAATCCAGGGTTGAGGGGTAAACCAGGGGTCTCTACATCATCTTTGTAATTCTCCTGTAAATCTGAAGTTATTCTCAAATAGGGTTATTTCTAAAAATGCATCGAAGACTAAGTAGTGACCTTTGTAATCCCAGGAATCAGGGGACTCGGGTAGGAAGATTCTAAGTCTGAGTAACTTTGTAAGACACTGTCTAAAAAGCAAGTAAGAAAGAAAGCAAAGAAGGAAGAAAGGAAGGAAAGAAGGAAGGAAAGAAAGAAGGGAAGGAAGGTAGGAAGGCCGGGGATACAATTCAGTGGTAGAGAGGTCTTAGCATGAATGCGGCTCTAGATTCAATCCCTACCACACACAGGGAAAAGGCACCGGTGTGCACGAAGGGCACCTGTCTGAAGTCCAGCTGCTTTACTTGGGAGGCTGAAGCAGGTGGGTTCCTTGAGTCCACACATTTGAAGATAGCCTGAGATGGGGGTCATCCTCCTGTCTCTTGGAGAGCTTCCAGCCTGCCCTCCAGCTAAGGCAGGCATTCCCAACTCCGTCCTCAGAGCCCTGCCTGAGGATTCCACCATCAGTGATTCAGAACCCTTGCTTTTCTTGGCTCAGTTTCAACTTTGGACCTGAGCTTGGTCGCTAAGGTCTAGGAGAGAGTAAAGTCAAGCAGAGAACTCGCTCTCCTTGACTATATTCCTCAGAAATATTTCAAGTTAGTATACAGTCACCGTGTTTGATTGCACTGTGACAAAGTGACCTGAGAGAGAGCAGGAGACATGAGGCATTTAGAGAAGGCAGAAGGAGGGCTTGTTTGCCCCATACAGTAGCAATCTATTTCTGTAAATAGAACTGGTTGCTGGGGGAAGGGACTGGAACGTAATTATGATTGGCTGTGGGGTTTCTTTGGGTGTGGTGTGTGTGTGTTGTGGAGTTAAATAATGGTGTTAATAGCAAAACTTTGAACATAATGTACCCCCCCAAAATCTCTAAACTGAATTCTTTTCAAGGGTAGATTTTGTCATGTATGGGGTCTATTGAGAGTGAGCACACGCACAGGAGACAGAAAAAAGCATCCTTTCAAATGCATTTCTTACAGCTGGAGAGATGGATCAGTGGTTAAGAGCACAGACTGCTCTTCCAGAGGTCCTGAGTTCAATTTCCGGCAACCGCATGGTGACTCACAACCGTCTATAATGCCTTCTTCTGGTATGTCTGAAGATAAAAGCAATGTACTCATATACATAAAATAAATCAATCAAATGTGTTTCTTGACCCTGCACCAACCCAAAAAACTATGCCCTGGCTGAACTCTGTTTATTTGGGTGGAAGTGGGCTGTGTTCTGCCACGTTTCTAGTCTTGTTGAGCCTGAATTAGGACCCTCACATTATTAATGCCAGAGCTAATCAAAACATGCATCAGTCAGTTAGTAATTGTGTGACCCAATAGAAACTATTGAGCACCTTGCTCTTCTCTGTCTTCGGCTATCCAGCAAAGATGGCCATCCTCCGTGTTCGAGAGGTCTAGTTACTTGAATAGTTCCCAGAGTGGGTTAAAGGCTGTGAAAATGTTGGTGACCATTCTCATGGTTCATTCATTCAGCAACAATATCTTGTGTGTTATCTCGGGTCTGTGCCGCTGTCTGTACAAGTATGTAATAGGCGGGATCTTGTTCTTCTAAGCCGTGTGCTGTAATGACATGGCAAAACGCACTGCCTGGGGCTGCTGATGGTTTAGCCTGTAACAGCACTTGCCACTCAGCCTGAGGACCTGAGTTTGATGCATAGAACCCACGTGCACAATGAAAGAACAGCCTCCTGCAAGTGACCTCCTATATGTACCATAGTGGGAACACTTTTGCACACATACAGACGCATGCAAAATAAAAAAAATGTACAAAATAAATGTCACAAATCATGCACCACTGGGTATAGTAATTTACACATACAATCCTAAAAAGTTCCCACATCTTTGCTTCAGAAGGAGGGGCATCCTTGAGACCTCTTCCACTGTCACGACATAACAGGTGTCAAGACGGGGTGATGTGGACCATCTGGGTCTTCCCTGGGATGTTGGTGCACAAAGAATGACCTCCAATTGGGAGCTGTCTCCATGGCTTCTTCCTTATGAGCGATTTCAAACCGTCTTGTGGGAGAATGATGATAAAGGTGGAGGAAGAGCAGCAGGATCAGTCAGTCGTTAAAGGAAGAACCATAGACAAGATAACTTTGACAGGGGTTAGTCAAATAGAAAGAAGCAAAAACAAACAAAAAAAGGTTCACAAACCTGGTTCCATTCAAACTGAAAAGTGCTTTCGACCACCCACAAGGTGTGCAGGCTGTGCTTACGTGAGTCTTGTGTGCAGGTGAGTTTGAGAACCCACAGGCTCATGGAACTGAGTAAAGCTATCTATGGCAGTGCATGCACACGCCATACACACGCATCCATAAGCACGTGTGCGTGCTGGACTTAATGTCTTGATATGTGCCTGTTCAATAAAACATACTGTTTGATGACTTCATCTCTTATTGTGTGAAAGGTTACAGGGTGAATTCTTCAAAAGAACATGCTTTCTGACTCACGGGATGACCCAGTTCAAAGGAATGGCTGGAGGAAAAGTCAGGGTCTAATTTATAAATGAGTTCTGTGCTCCATCTTCCCCCACTGTTCTTACGCTGCAATTTAAATCACGTAATGGATTGCCAGCGATGGCAACAGACACTCCTTCGGGGATCCGGCTCGAATTGTTGGTTGACTCTTGATTAAGGACCGAGGGTGACATAAATTAATCAAGCGTACAAATTGAGCGCTGTCGGAAAAGCAACTACTCTCTGGCTAAAGTCTCCTTATTCTGTATCACAAAACCATTGTTCAAGTTTAGAACCATAGCCACAACTCACTGGATGTGCGGATTATACAAGAATTATGGATTTTTTGCTTTGCTTGGTTTTTGTTTGTTTCTTTTGAGATGGGGTCTCCATGTAGCCCTGAGTGACCTGGAACTCACTTATAGACCAGGCTAGCCCCACTTCATGAATCCTGCTCTACACTGAGATTAAAGGCATGCATCACCACACCCAAGAAGCACCTCGATTTCCACTACCTAAGTGTAATATGAAAGCATGCAGCTCGATTGAGTCATAGTTTAACCTAAAACTCCGTGTTGTAAACTATGATACTTACCCCAGAAGATGGTGATGGTGATGGTGGTGAGGGTGGTGGTGATGGTGGTGGTGAGGGTGATGGTGATGGTGGTGGTGGTAGTGGTGGTGGAGGTGGTGGAGGTGGTGGTGGTGGTGCTGCTGCTGCTGCTGTTGCTAGTGTGTGTGAGATGTGTGTTTCACAGTGATAACTGTCACAATTTAAGTACCCATTGTCTGCCAGACTCTGTCCTTGGCACTAAAATAACTTTATCCCATTTTCTTCTCAAGGGAGTCCTTTGTGGAGGGAATTAATTCACCCCTTCTTCAAAGTCACACTGCTACAGACATGCTGTGCCAAGGTCTAGCCTGGCCTCCCTCTAAAACACTTTCCCATAGATCCTGCACACTCTGGTGTCAATCCATAGGCTGCAAGTATTGCTGCAAACATTCTCAGAGTTCAGATGGTCACCCACACAACCCATTGGCAAGCCTGGAAGGCTGTAGGAGGATGCCCACTGCCACTTGGTCTGGAGGTTTGTTTCTTTGCTTATGATAAAATCTCTGACATTAGCTGCTGTGATGGAAAAATATGTTTATGTTTGGTGATGATGGTTGCTATTCAAGGCAGTACTTTTAATTTCAGTGTCTACTTAGTCATCTCTGGGATATATTAAATAAAAAGGGATGGTTTCATGGTAACACACTAAATAGGTAAGGAAGGGAACACCACACACACACACACACACACACACACACACACACACCCCACACCCACACACACCCACACCCCACCCCACACGGCCCTACTTGCTTTGTTTGCATATGGTAGGGAGAACAACAGTAAAATGGTTTCTTATGGGGAGGGAGGTGGGGGAGTTGGTGATGGAAGACAGATGTTGGGAGTCTTCATTAGTTGCTTCGACTTTGGACCCGTGGAAATGCTTTGCATGGTTACAAAATGAAAGTAAACCAAAAACAGAGATAATTCTCTGAAAATAGAAAAAAGTTTATCTTGTTTTTGTAGGGTGGAGCTGAAAAGAAATGAAAAGCAAAGTAAAATAAATTAACTTTTTAGGAGTTATATAGACAGGCCAACCACACGGAAAGTGATGTTTTTTTTCATGGATTTCAGAGCACTGTAACTCACTTATCCCTAGAGGCTACAACTTAAGGGGTCAAGCAACTATAAACAGATTTAAAATTGTATTTATTGATTTTGTGAGTCATGTTTATTGTAGATAATATTGATATAACCCATCTGAAATGTGTGTGTGTGTGTGTGTGTGTGTGTGTGTGTGTGCGTGCGCGCGCGCGCGTGCACAGATAAACAATTGTGTCAGTTGTTGGGAAGCAAATTTGTCTCCTAAGATGCAATCATGAAACTAAACAACGTGTGAGAAACTTGAGGCACTAAATCTAAGTGTACAGCATTGATGTCACCATGGACTTACTTTTATAACCGATCAGAAAATTCCATGAATGATAATGCAGTGAATGTCCCCAGCCATGTGGTCCAAATTCCAATTTCCATAAGCATTCCATAACATAATGCTGTCGACTCTGATGTAGCACTGATGGGCTCTGAAAGACCACACCGTTCAAGCATAGGCAGGCTGCCTGTGTCCTTGGCCATGGCCATGCATCTCCGAGTACCAGTTTTCTTTCTATCCCCCCCTTCTTAAAGATTTACTTATTTATTTTATGTATACAAGTACACTGCTGCTGTCTTCAGACACACCAGAAGAGGGTATCAGATCCCATTACAGATGGTTGTGAGCCACCATGCAGTTGCAGGGAATTGAACTCAGGACTTCTGGAAGAACAATCAGTGCTCTTAACCGCTGAGCCATCTCTCCAGCCCCAAGTATCAGTTTTCTCATTGACTATTGTTTTAGGGTTATTATCCTTCTTTTCTATGACATAGTTTGTCTGACTGGATCTTGTGTAGGTCTTGTGCAGGTAACTATAGCTGCCATGGGTTCATGTGTGTGATAGCCTCCTCATCTCCAGGAGATGGCATTTCACTTCTCCCCATCCTCTGACTCTTCTTTGCCTTTCCCCTCCTCTTCTGTGATATTCTCTGAGCCTTGCTTGGCTTTGGGAAATTGATACACATATCCTGGTTAGTGCTGAGCACAGCCTCCCATTCTCAGCACCTGGACCAGTTACGCATCTCTGCACTGATGGCTGCCATTGCAAAAGAAAGCTTCTCTGAAGAAGGTTGACAGCAGTCTGGGGCTATGGATATAAGCACAAGGATTTAGAGGGCAATTTTATAAGACAAACGTTGAGCAAAATAACGATAGCACGTTTGCCCTCGGGCCTATGACTTCCCTGGCTGTGAGGGTTTTGTTGTTGTTGCTGTTTTGGTTTGGTTTGGTTTTGACCAGGATGATAGTACCAGGCTGTGAAATATCTTCCTGTGGAGCAGGCTTCAGATCCAATCAGAGAGCAGACAGGCGTCTATAGCAGTTGTACCGTTATTGGACCAGTGGCAGATCTTGCCTGGCAGACTGGTGCTGTGGCATGCAGGGCCCAGAGCTGGGTAAGACAGTGGATGTCTTCTCCCCTAGCAAGAGAAACCTGGATTCTAAGTTGTCTTGGTTTCAGACAGTTTTTTGTCCCCCTGAAGTGTGCATCGAGTCCTCTTAAGTCCCTCTTCCCCAGTGGATGTTGTGTTAGAGACGCTGAGGAGTAAGGAAATTGAACCACTGATGAATTTAGAGCTTCGTGTAACTTAAGGATTAAGAGAGCCAACTTCTCCATTTTACTTGGAAGTGTGCACATTTCTCTCCACCCTTAGGTAGGAGAAACCGCACGGATGTCCGTATTTGCGACTGTGAGTAATGCAGGAAATGTGTGCTCCCCATCAAATCACAGGGTTGGAATTGGGGATTTGATAGAACTGGGTTTGTACCGTAGTGAATTTTAAATCTAATTTTGAGTAACTGAACAGGTGGTTTGCCTCTAGGATAAAGATGACATCAAGGCTGTGGGCGTGGCTCCTGTGTGGTGCTCTCACATGGAATACTTGAAATACAGGCCTAAGGAAAAAGCGAGATCCCTCGAAGCCTGTGTTTCATGAAGCACAGACATCAACGCTGATGCTCACAGTCACTTAGGACCAATTCCCTGTAGGTTTCTTGAGCGATTTATTGGATCAGTCTGGAGATTTGCAAAGTGGATTTTATTCTATTCATCTTGTGGTTCTTAATCCCCCTTTATGCCCAACATGTCACGTTTCAATTTGATATTTCAGAACCTTTAAATAAATCATATGAGCTTAATGGGAGTCAAAGATCAGATAAAATAAATGGGCTAACCGCTCAGTCGCCAAGTTACAGGGTTAGGGAAAATTACAGAGTGATTTATAACTAACCTGTCTGCTCACTGAGAGACCTCGATGTCCGGCAAACCCTCCTGGGCATACTTAACCCACGTCAACCGACACGTGGAGATAACGCCTGTCCTTTAACAAACAGCTACACGAAAGCAATTCAAAGTATAAACATGGAGGACTATCAACTGCACATCCCACTGGATCTCAAGAAGAGGGAGGAAGGCTGTGGTGGGAGTTCATCACCAAATTCAAAGCTCAGAAGGGGAGTTAACCTCTGAAATGTGGAGGTAGCGCCACTTCCTGCAAAGTACTAGAGAAAAGAGTGGGGGAAATCTTGTTTCCCCAACAACACCCTCTTCAGAGTATTTGAGGTTCACCAACATTTCTAGAACTTTCTATTTCCTCCTTGGCTTCTTGTGTTACCACCTATGCTGTGAATTTATTCTGTTCTGTCATGGGCATACAAAAGTTCCTGTAACTTTTTCTCTATTCTTTGTGTGTGTGCATGTATACAGGTGTGTGAGTGAGCGAGCGAGTGGGTGCATACAAGCATGTGTATGCACACCTGTGTGTGTACACATGTATATGTGTGTGTGCACATGCATGCATGTGCTTATGTGTGTGCAAGTGTATATGTGTGTGTATGGATGTGAATGTATATGTGTGTGCTTGTATATGTGTCCATATGCATGTGTGTGTGTGAGAGTGTGTGTATGTGTGTAGGTGTGTGTGTGGTGTATGTGTGAGGTGCATGTGTTTACTTGTGTGTGTGCATGTGTGTGTGTGCATGCATGTGCTTCTGTGTGTACACAAGTGTATATGTGTATATATGTGTGTGTGCATGTATATGTGTATGTGCTTGTATATGTGTATCCACATGCATGTGTGTACTTGTGTGTGTGGGTATATGTGTGTAGGTACATGTGTGTGGGGTACGTGTGTAAGTGCATGTATGTGCTTGTATGTGCATGTATGTGTGTGCATATACATGTGTGTGCATGTGTGTATATATGTATACGTGTGTGGGTGTGCATGTTTGTGTGCTCTTGTGTACACGTGTATATGCGTGTATGTGTGTGTGCATGTGTTTTATCAGTTGGAGTCTTCTTCAGTTCTTCTCCACCAGCTCTCTTGTTGGAACCTGGTGCTCACCTATTTGCATCGGCTGTCTGTCTCATGAAACACAGTTCTTTTCTCTGGTCCCTCTGTTCGAGCACGACAGGCTCACATCTTCATATCCAGCTTTCCTACATGCAGCATGGAGCTCGAACCCAGGTCCTTATATTTGCATGGCAAGCACGTCACTGACATAGCATCTCCCCAACTCTCCCCTCTTCTAGTTCTTCAGTATCCTGCTTCAGCTGTCTGCCTCACCTTGGCCTTTCTCTACTTTGAGATGCTAAAGGCACACTGTATGGCGTCCTGGACAGATTTTGTTGCAGTAATAAACAAGCACATTTAATGACCTCTGAAAACAAACATCATTTGAGAGTCACCAACATCTCTAGAACTTTCTATTTCCTCCCCAGCTCCTTGTGTTACCAGCTATGATGTGACTTTATATTGCTCTGCCACGAGCATACAAAAGTTTGCTATAACTTCTCCTCTCTTCTTTGTGTGTGTGCATGTATACAGGCGTGCAAGTGAGCAAGTGAGTGGGTGCTGTGACTCAGTTGTGCTCTACCTGAATTCTGGGGTCCCTACTGGATTCCCAAAACTTTGGGTAAATTTATCGCATCCTGTGGCTTCCAAGAGAGACCTGGTTGGAGGAGCTGTGGTCATTTTGGGCATCTGTCATAGAGGACAACCGGAAACAGAATTGTCTCATCTCAGCCTGGTGTGATTCCATGCGGCTACTTCCCATTGGTGACAGTGCACCATACGGCCAAGTCTAAAGTCAAGGGGGTGGAGAAATCCTCTCGGTTTGGGGATATGGACCAGAGACATGAATACTGACTGAAGGACGATAGAATCTGCTCTAAGCAGGAAGAAGTGGGAATGGAAATGGAAATGTCTAGGTTGTTTTGAGAAAGAAAAGTAAAATATTTTTTTGACTTTTAATATAGTAGGAATAAACTGTCCTTCAACTTTAAAGCCTTAACATCTCTGGAGAAGTCAGACATGTAAGGGGCAAGTAGTTGCCATGGTGATAGTGAGGGATTTATTGCCCGACTACCATATCATAGGTATGTCACACAACCAGGACTCATTTTGGCTTTTGGGGGAAAAAAAAAGTTTGAAAAAATATTGTGACTATAATTAATTGAAATTTCAACTGCTGGTTAGTGCTTTCTCTCCACATGACCAAAAAAAAAAAGCTAAATCTATGTTCCTGGAGTGGTATGGTGGTGCAGTGGGGTGGGGTGGTGATGGAGTGAGGTGTGGTGGTAGAATCGTGCTGGTGTGTGGTGATGGAGTGGAGTGATGGGGTGGGGTGTGGTAGAGTGGGGTGTGATGGGGTGGGGTGGGGTGTGGTAGAGTGGGGTGATGAGCTGGTAGGTTGGGGTGCAGTGGGGTGGGGTGTGATGGACCCATCACCTGTCCATGCTGCTATGTTCCTGTGTTTCTTGTCACTCCTGATTCCCATTGCCATTGTGGATGTCGCTGCTCCCTCCTCCTAGTGAGGTTCTTTGCATCCTCTCAGCCAATTTGCCTTTCTTGTAGCCTGGTAAATGTCCATTTCTCCTTTGAGAAGTTGCCCATTGAGTTCTGCTGCTTTGTTTCCCACCATGCTTAGCTCTTGGGACTGGCAGGCTTTAAAAGTTGTATGCATCGTCTTAATCTGGGTTTCCACTGCTGTGAAGAGACACCAGGACCAAGGCAACTCTTATAAAGGACATTTAATTGGGGCTGGCTTACAGGTTCTGAGGTTCAGTCCACTATTATCATGGCAGGAAGCATGGCAGCATGCAGGCAGACGTGGTGCTGGAGGAGCCGAGAGTTCCACCTCCTGATCAGCAGGCAGTGGAAGGAATGCCACACAAGATCTAGCTTGAGCATAGGAGACCTCAATGCCCAATTCCACAGTGACACACCTCTTCCCGCAAGGCCACCCCTATCCCAACAAGGCTGTATCTCCTAATAGTGCCACCTGCTAAAGACAATCATTCAAACACACGAGTCTATGGGGGTCATACCTATTCAAACCACCACACACATGGTCATGAATCTTCAAAGCAAATGCCCCACCTCTGAGTTACCCCTGAAACTCACAGACTCCCTAATAGTTCCACCCTCTCCCATCAGTACCCTGAGCTGACAGTCAAACCTTTAGCCTATAGGCCTTTAGGGGTACATTCTAGAACCAACCTGGTGATCCAAGATGAAAATGAGGCTCCTCCAACATCTCTGATGCTCTGGTCTGGAGTGTTGAGAAATTCAGTCTGTGCGTATTTTGTGGACATATTCAAGCACGACACAATCCCTGTTGTGAAAAGTCCAGCGAATTGTAGACAGTTTTCTCTCTACCCATCCTGCCTCTGACTATGCTTCTACCAGTTACAGAGCTTCTACCTCACGGGTGAGCATTGGAAAATCAAGTCTCATGACTCATAATGAAAGCCATGCACACAAACCCACACACACACATCTACACACGTGACTGAATTGGGTAAGGTATTTAGATTGCATGGTTTTCTCTCCCACTTCTCAGGCCTCTGGTGTGTGAACAAATAGTATCCGTTAGAGGCATCATCACCCGGGAGCAGAGGACAGGAAACTCCTTGTTTTCATTCCCAGCTTCCACACACAGGGAGATGAGGTGGCTGTTAGGATCTTTGCTGACTTGTGACTGTCCCCAGCATGGGAATAATATGGATCCCGACTGAAGACAACAAAGAGACAACCCACACTGCACATATGGCATCGTCTCATTTGTAAGAGAATATAGACATAGAAAACGGAAGAACAGAAATATGCACCGATGTTTGTCGGTTATCTCTGGGTCCTGAGCCTACAAGGAAACTCTCACTTCTTTTTCGTGTCTCTCAGCTTGGTGTGCCTTCTTTTTCACTGAACTTGCTTCCAAGGGGCCTTTGCTGTTTCTCGAGTTACATTCACTCTCAGAAAGCAAAGATTTGCCTCTTCTTTAGCAATATTTTGCAAATGTATGAAGGTGTGTTAAGAGTTTTAAGTCAGGCATGATTGCTTACACTTGTAATCTCAGTACTTGGGAGGTTGAGACAGGAAAAATGCCCTAAACTCAATACAAGACTATACTGGTTCTATCTATCTATCTATCTATCTATCTATCTATCTATCTATCTATCTATCTATCTTTATCTATCTCTATGTATCTCTATCTCTCTATACCTCTATACCTCTCTATATCTATATATCTATCTCTAGATCAACTGTGGCTACAGAGAAAGATATCTTTAGACATTGTTTGTTTTATGGCTTTAATTGTGTGCATGTATGTGTGTCAATGGATGGGTATGTACATATGAGTATAGGTGAGGTCAGAGGCATCAGCTGTCACTGGAGCTGGAGTTACAGGCCGCTGTGAGAGACCCAGTGTAGGTGCTGGGATCCCAACCTCTGCAAGGGCTCTGAAACCACCGACACATCTCTGTAGCCCCTATAGAAAGAGCTTGTCTTAAAAAAAGGAAAACAAATGCACAAAAGAAAATAGTTTATACACGGTACCCACAGTTTCCTGTAATAAATGAATACATGCTTTATTGGGTAATAGATGCATTCTGGTGCATAGATTCCAGGGTCCCAGAAAATTAAATGGGTGGTTTTAATGTTTCATCCATAAATAGAGGTAAGGCTGGCTTATTCTATCGTTCTTTTTTCTTTTTAAGCTCCAGATCAATGTGCCGTGTGGATGCAGTGATTTGACCAGTGATCTGGAAAGTTCCCGTATATGAAAACTAAGTGTCTTAAAAAACCAAACCAAACCAAACCATAGTTCATTGAGTACTTTAATATAAAACAAAACTTTTCAGCTTACAAAAATAAAAAGGGGAACTGCCCCATGTTCGAAACTAGTCTGGGAGGGAAAAAATGTGATTCTGAAGAATTTCCTCCAGGTATAAATATAGCCTAGGAAATCATAGATAATTGGCAGGCCATACATGGAGGTGTGTTTTATTTATAAAAATAAAGGGCACAAAACTAACAAATTGGATATGAACATTTGTGTACGTAGAACATTTTTCTCATAGGCCTTTAAATTGGTGCACCTGCCTACCACTTACACATTGTATTGATACAGTCAGTATAGAAAAGGGAAATTTACTATCTAGTGGAATTGATAGTTTAACACTATCTTAATAAACAGACATAGTATATATAAAATTCATATAATGAATAATACATAGTAGGCAAAAATCAATATAATTTTTCTTGTGTGTGTGTGAGAGAGAGAGTGCAGGCTTCACATCCATTCTATACAATGTGGTGGTCAGAGGGCAGCCTCTGGTGGAGATGCTCACCTTCCTACAAGCTTCTTTGGCTTCTCCCATCTCCCTGCAGGAGGATGCTGGGGTTACAGCTATGTACTGTGTTTAACTTTTACACAGCTTCTGGAGATGTAATCCCAGGCCATCGGGTTTAAAGGCAAATGCTTTACCCACCGAGCCATCCTCCCCGGACCCTGAAATTTGCCTTTCTAGTGGGTATTCCAGAGGCATTCAATGCATCTTACATATCTCATGTGCTTGAGCTTGGGCGGGATACAGTGATGGTAGGTTCAACTAAACACGGGAAGGTTCTGATGGAGATAGTGGAATATTATCTGTAATTCTTGTTCCTTTTGAACTGGCGTGGTCCTTGCTCTCACTGAGTTTGTAGTCTTGTTGGTAAGCTTTTGAGTATGTGAGCATTTGATAGCCCAAGCTGAGTTCTAGAAGGAATTATATTAAATATGGGGAGGTGCTAACATACAGGACGCGGCAAAGAAGGGTTTGGGCGGTCAAACAATAAAGGGGCTGAGGTAAGGAAGAAGTTTTCACGTCAGGACCTTAAGGAGTGTAAGGCCTGCTATTTACCTGACCACTGCCTGGACTGGACTGCATTTTGGCGGTTTTGCTAGTCATCTATTACTCCAATAATGTCAAATAACAAATAATCTCCTCGATCCCAGTGGCTTATATCACAAACGCTTATTTTTCTTCTTCGTACGGCTGAGGATTGGCTGGGATTCAGTTGATCTTGGCTCAGCTCCTCTGGGCCTGGCTCCCAGCTACAAATCTGCTGTAGGCTTGCCCCATAGTGTTCTTCCAGGAACTGGCACCACCCGGGGCACATCTTCTCATGGTGACGGCGGTGACGGCGGAGACACAAGAGGCGAAGTCTCACCGTGGAAGCGCATTGAAAACCTGTTATATCATTTTCCCATCTGTCTTCCAAAGTGAGTTTTAGGGCCAAGCCAAACATCAGGGGGATGGAGGAAAAACCACAAATTCATTGAGAGTTATTTTAAAGTTCTATGACAAGAGCCATGGATGGACCATTCTGAAGCAAGGAGTGGGCAAAGGATAGAAAATAATCCATGCGACCACAGTTATGTGATTGATAGGATGGGTGGCAGAAATGGGTTGTGCATGTAGTTTAACTGACAGAACTCTTGCCTGGCGTGCACAAAGCCCTGGGTTTGTTATCCAGCGTCCAGTTAACTGGGTGTGCACATCTGCAATGTTAGCCCTGGGCAGGTAGACGCAGGAAGAGAAGAGGGTTAAGGTTATTTTCATCTATACATTGCAGGCTAGTCTGTATGTTTGAAACCCTGTCTATGATGGTGATGATGGTGGTGGTGGTGGTTATAATGATGATGATACAGTGAAAAAACTGCAAGCAGTATCAATCAAAAACACTCCCAGTACATGAGCCAAGGTAGGAAAATGCAGGTGCGGGCTGACTTTTTTTTTTCCCCCTCTGTTGGGCTGAAATGAAAACATTAAGTCATGTGATATTCTCCAAGAGTTACAGAGTAGTCGGTCTGTAGGAAGGCAATGCTGATAGACTGGTGTTAAGTGAGAACTCGTATTGGAAGAAAGTTTGATTGGCAGACAGAGGCTTGGCCAACAACTAGGTAAGGAGAGGCTGCACACACGTTTAGACCTGTAGTGAGTGAGCCCCGAAAGGACAGAGCAGGCTCCTAACCCTCTGGGGTGACTGGTCAAGAGGAACACCCCAAGTCTTTCTCACTTCTATGTTTCTATGATGTCAGGGCTACTTCCTTCCCCAAAATCCCCTCAGTAGCTAAGTACCACAGTGGCGCATGTGACGACCCGTGACGGCCTCTGAAAGTTCTTCTTTTGGTCCCTCGGGCAGGTGACTGACGAGTGGAAAGGCTGGAACTCAGCCTGCTTTGGGGTTGTCGTCACTAAGACCAGCTGCGGAAGCCTGGCCAGCAAGACCCAGCAGCATGCCTGGGGCTGCAGAGTGCTGTGTAGTGAACTACCAGTCACTTCGTTCATCTAGAGGAGACGCCAAACAGAAGTCAGCACCCACGTGCAAGGCTGCCGTGTAGGTCTGGGGTGTAGCTGAGTGGATGAACGCTTGCCTGGTAAAAAACCAAGTCCTTGAGATGGAGCTGTAGCACTAAGTCCCAGGCCAGACGTGGTGTTGTGGGGGTCAGGGGAGGCCTTCAATCATAACTCTGTTTAAAACAGAGCTTTATAAAAGGTATAGTGGGCTGGACTTGTGATTCCAGAAAGCCCCAGACCCCAGCGAGACCCCTTCTTAAAAACTAAGCTGAATGACTCCTCAGGAAGTAACATCAAGGTTGACCCACAGTTTCCACATACCTGTATACACACACACACACACACACACACACACACACACCTACATACACAGGTGTATACACACACCATATACACAAACACACACACACCACACACAAATACACACAGGCATGCACACACACCACACACATGCACATAAACACGTGTACACAAAGGCACACACACACACACACACACACACACACACACACACACACACACAAATATGGGGAATACCTAGGAGTATGATGCATTTGTTTCCCTTGAGCTAGCACTTACTAAACGCTACCTGCAAGAGATTGGCAGTAGTTGTGGTTGAATTGGTAGGAGGTTTTTGTTTTGTTGTTGTTGTTGTTGTTGTTGTTTTGTTTTGTTTTGTTTTTTGGAACAAGGTCTTACTATGTAACCAAAGTTGGCTTCTAACACATGATTTTCCTGCTTCAGCCTCCTAAATGCTGGGATTATAGGATTGAACCACCACACCTTTGTTTGTTTGTTTTTGAATTGCTTTTTTGTACAGTAAATTAGCTGGAATTCTTCTCACTGTATGTGGAAGACAGTAGGATTAGGTGAGACACTACTCCTACCCAGGAAATTTCTGAAGATGATGTGATCTGGGTGGTACAGCCAGATCATTTTGTTTTGTTTGTTTTGGAGGCAGGATCTCACAATGTATGAAGCTCTGCCTGTCTTGGAATCAACTATGTAGACCAGGCTGTCCTCAAATGCACGAAGCTCCACCTATCACTGAACTAAATTCAGCCCCTTACACTTGTGCAGCCAGGCACTGTATTGACTGGGTTATCTCCTCAGCTCTGTTTTTTTTTTCCTTTTAAAAATCTAGTTTCATATTCTATAGACACTGCTAACCTCAAACAGTACATCCAGGAACAGACTGGGGCCTGTTTTAAAAGACAAAAATTCCTTGGATGCTCCCAGCCAGGAAGGGAAGTCTGGTTACAAAAGTCTTACAAAAATGTTTCATGGTAGAAATGTTGACCTCCATCCAAGCCCCCACCACAGCCCCCACCACAGACCCACCACAACCCCCACCACAGCCCCACTACAGCCCCCACCATAGCCCCCACCACAGACCCACTACAGCCCCCACCACAGACACACCCCAGCCCCCACAAGTCTCCACTGAAGACACACCCCAGCCCCCATCACCCAGTACAGCCCCCACCACGGACCTGCCTCAACCCCATATGGCAGGAGGCTTGCTCCAGGGAGAAGGTAGTTTCAGTCATTGCTTGGACCCCACTGTGTTTAGCCTAATGGGCCGTAAGCTGTCCTCAGTAAATGGACGCTTATTGAATAAATGAATGCACCTAAATTTAATTGATATTCGCAGTGCGTATCCACTCCACAGCAGCTCAGGCAAGCCATTGGCTTCCAGTCACAGGCACAAACTGAGCGTAAGGCGTATGGTTGTATGTTATGGCACAGGAGCTGTGGAGCTGTGTAAGACCTGCAGGGGGTTTGGTGTGGGGTGGTGTGTAATAGGGAACATCGAGTGATTCAGGGGTGAGTGAGTATGTGTGTGTGTGTGTGTGTGTGTGTGTGTATGTGTGTGAGTGTATATGTGTGAGTGTGTATGTGTGTATATATATATATGTGTGAGAGTGTCTGTATGTGTGTATATGTGTGTGAGTGTCTGTATGCGTGAGTGTGTATATGTGTGTATGTATGTGAGTGTGTATGTGTGTGAGTGTGTATGTGTGTGAGTGTGTATGTGTGAGTGTGTATGTGTGTGAGTGTCTGTATATGTGTGTGCATGTGTGTGTGAGTGTATGTGTATGGGTGAGTGTATATGTGTATATATATGTGTATGTATGTGTGTGTATGTGTGTATATGTGTGAATGTTTGTGTGAGTGTATGTGTGTATATGTGTGAATGTGTGTGAGAGTGTGTGTGTGTGTGTGTGTGCTTTACTTGTGTTTGGTAGCCTTTTTTGCTAGGTTTATCAAAAACTAATGTTTCCTCTGTCAAAGGTTCAAGGGAACTTCCCCCATAGTATTTTAAGACAAAACATGGCCTCTTGTGGGTTCTACATGGAAATTCACCAGGACGTCAGAAAGGTCTGCCTCTTTTCCTGCCCTAAAATGGCCTGTCTGGGCAGCACCTGGAAGCTCAGGCTTGACCTTGAACTTGACCTTAAATCCAGAATCCCCAGCAGGTGAGGTTTTTGTCTCTTCCCCTCCCTCCTGTTTCTAGCAACTCTCCTTTAGCTCCTGCCAATCACATGCTTTATGCTTGTGGAGAGGGCCACCCCCAGTTCTTATTTCCATTGACAGAACTGGGGTCCTGGTGCACATTTTCCTCTCTCTAATCCATGAGTTCCTGTACGGTTTGGGAAAGGGGAACTGTAACCACCCTGGGAAGGGAAAGTTATTCTGAGGTGGGCATGCTGGTGTGCACCTTCAGTACCAGCACTTGGGAAATGGGATCAGGCAGATCTCTGAGTTCAAAACCAGCCTGGTCTACAGAGTGCGTTCCAGGTCAGCTAGAGCTACACAGTGAGACCCTGCTCCCCACTAAAAGTAAGTAAATAAAATTAACTAAGTCTTTATTTGTTTCCTCATCCACTGTGGCCATATTGAATAAATCCCCTTCCTCTGCTTTTCACGGTTGCTTGTCTCCAGTTGGCATACTGGGGGCAGGGAGGTGAGCCTGCCTCACTTTAACCCTGATGCCACCAGTAGTTCGGCAGGTATGACAGGCACCTTGGGCAATTGCCCCCGAGCTCCGAGCCTTGAAGACACATGGATGCATAGAAAGAGTTCTCAACTAGGACAGATGCACACGAGAGGCTGAGTGGCCATGGGGACCCATGGCCAGGTTTCAGGATTCAGGGGATGGACTATATAGGAAGCTTTAGAGCCCATTAGCTAATGACACCTGGGCAAAGCAGACAGAGGTGTCACACTGCAGCCAGATGCTCTCCAATTTCACATGTGTGTCATTCCAATGGTGAATACCATCAGAGTTGGTTAGCAACCACTGGAATGCTCCCTTAGAACAGCCCGGGTCTGTGTCTGGGTCAAGGCTTCGCTCTGGTTGGAGGACCCTGGCTTACAGGGGCCTTTCCCAGATGTCATTTGTGTGAGTCCTTGAGATGCTGTTAACATGCAAATCACCATGTGGGAGTCAAGACACCCGGCCCATGCTCTGAGACTCCCTGGGTCTTATTCCAATGTGAGTGGTTTCTGTCAGTGTAAAAGCTCAGCTCATGCTCAAGGTAAAACAAGTTTACTCATTGCGAGTAAATATGGGAAATATAAATTCGGTTTACCTCAATTTCTAGGTTAGAGGGTGGCAGCAGTTTCAGGAGGTTTACACAGTGACATGCCAAGGAAGTCATAAAGCAAGGCACTTTTCAAGTTCATGGGCAGGTTGCAGAACGGGGCGGGGGGAGTAAGTCCCTGCTAGACGCTTCTGATGCTATGGGATGTCATTCTAATGCCAAATTTTAATTTTTAGATTTATTTTATGTTTATGAGTGTTTTGCCTGCATGCAAGATGTACACAGTGTGTGTGTGTGTGTGTGTGTGTGTGTGTGTGTGTGTGTGTGTGTGGTTGTAGAGGTCCAAAAAGGCCTCAAATTCTGTGGACCTGAAGTTATGGAGAGTTGTGAGCCAGCACAATGATCCACTGACCATTGAGGGATCTTCATTCCCTCACAACATTCTTAACCTTTGGACTGGTAGAAGGTGAGGCTGTGTTTGTACAATCCAAAGAGGATTATTACCTGATAGTCACAAGGTTGTTAGGTCATACACAGAAGTGAGCAATGAATGGCTATTTAAGGGGCTGATCTAACCCAAGATAATTTTGTTCGGGACTTGCAACATTCCAACTCTCCACAAACTCAGATGTTCTAATCAGCCAGCCAGCCAACACTGTAGAATGTTTCACATGGGTGTGGCTCTTAAAAAATGGTAATTTCATTTCATCTTTCCCAGTTCTATGCTGATGCCCAGTTTGAATCTGCAACATCTCCCACCAGTTAATATTCTGAGTACTTGTTCCCAGCTGGTGGCCCTATTTGGGAAGGCCATGTCCTGGATACCAGGGGGTGTGGCCTGGCTGGCAGCTGTAGGTTATCGAGGTCAGGCCTTTGATGGTGAAGCTTAGGCCGTAGCTCTTCTGCTTCCTGGTCTCATTGGTCCACTGCACACCACAGCTTCCAAGGCGTCAGTTTACCACGTGGTCTACACTATGAAAGGCTGACGTCTCTCTGACACCAGGTAAATTGGACTTGGCTTAATCGGTGGCCCTGCTGAGGCTTTGGCTCTGAGCTGAGCCTGACCTGACCAGGGACTCTGTAGGCAGGAAGGGATAAAACTCACCCCAAAGGGAAAAACGAAGGTAGTGTCAAAGAAACCAAACATCCTAGGAGTGGGAATAAAGAATGAACTTATGCCTGGGCCCAGGTGTGAGGTGACAGATGTCCTTCATGGAGCATAAAGTCCTTAAGAACTGAAGATTATGACTGGACACGTTGATATGTGTCTATAACTCTAGAGATATAAAGACTACAGCAGAAAGGGCATGACTTCAAAGCTAGCTTGAGCCACATAGAAAGACCGTGTCTCAAAAATTAATTTAGTAGTTAGTTAAAGATTGCGGTCTTTGGTCGGTGAAGCTATTAGAAGTGAAAGCTGGACTCAGTTAACTGTGTTAGTCACAGCAGAACTGTAATTTAAAGGTGAGCCCTTTCCAGGCACAGTCATCGTCCTCATACACACACTAATGAGGAGATCGAGGAAGGAGAAGCCCTCCTCCGTTCCATGTTATGTCCCAAGAGACTATGCTCTGGAGGAGAGGGGTCCCTCCAGCTTGCACCAGAAATGTGTTCATCATCCAAGTTCCTTTGATAAAGGAAGAGAAATGATGCTGGGGGTTCACCAGCTCTGAATCCTCATCCATAAGAGATGCCCAGGTTACACATGCACACATACACGTCACATGCACATGCATGCACACACAAGTGCGTGCGCGCGCGCACACACACACACACACACACACACTCACCACAGGCCATACATTATCCATGCTCACTACCACCTGGGTTGGTCCTCAGTGCAATACACTGCTCAAGTAATTCCCCTCACATTCAGACGTAAGCAGCTGCTGATGGATTGCTTGATATCTTGTGGTCCCAAATGAGAAAAAGGAGCAAGTCACGCAGAACACATACGTATTTTAAACCCACACCGAATTTTAAAAAAAAATAAAAGAAAGAAAAGTCACTGAGGGTGCTCTGTGACAAATGAAACCTCTCAAAACCAGCTCCAGGGTCTCAGGGGGCCAAATCCAGCCACGGTGAGACTCAGAAAATGCCAGTGGGCAGGGCTCTGGCTCTATTAGGGCAGCCTGGTCCTGCTTGAGTGTGGTCTAGTTTCCTAGTACACTCCTCCCCAGAGAAGGACCTCCCCCACTACACACAAACACACAGCATGGCTGCTGTAATTTGGACCCAGAGTGTTTCCCCATAGTGGTGTGTTGGTGACTTACTTTGAGTGACAGAGGAACTTTTAAGGGGTGTTTCCCAGTGGGAGGTCTTCAGCCTGTTAGCTGCAGGCCCTTGTTGGAGACTGAAGGGAACCCTAGGGCACTGTTATAAGGCTCTTCCTGCCTGCCGATGAAGTAAGCTGCTATTTTTCTACCATATGTTCCTGTGATGATGGGCTACGCCAAAGAATCAGGCCCCACAGGTCATGGATTAAATCCTCTGAGACTGAGAACCCAAATAAACCGTTCTCTTTATAAATTGAGTGTCTTGGGTATTTGTTCAGTAAGGAAAAACTATCTAACACAGACTCTTCTGCCCTAGTCCTAGATGCAGGTCACAGCCTCTGGCGATTCTCATTACCCTCTCCATCCCTCTTCACCTACTTCCTGGTTGACCTACTCTCTCTTGGACAAACTGACAGCACTTGGGCCACAGTGACCTTAGCTTTAGTCCCAGAGCGCCACCTCTCTTTCCTATGGCTGACTACTATCATAAATAAACTTTCTAGACTCAGGTCCCCGCACAATCCCACCTTGGGAGAGAAGTAGATTGTTGACTTCACTGTGGTGCTTAGATCTTCAGGGTCAGGCTGTCAGGTCAGCCACAGGACAACAGAAAAACAGTCCTTAACTTAGTGACGAGGTGTTTCCTCTCAATGAGTTTTAATTGGGTGGCCATAGGAATAGCTGAAGTCTCCTTGTTTGGTTTGATTTTCAGTTGTGTTACTGAAAGAACATCTGTTCTGTAGAAGTTTTGCACCGATGAGATGTCTCAGTCTCATCACCTTACCTTACAAACACGAAGATTTGAGTTTGGACCCAAGAGCTTATATAAACGCCATGTGCGGTGGCGATCTCTTGTCATCCCAGTGCCGGTGAGGTGGGAGGCAGAGACAGGAGGACTCCCTGGCCTGCCAAGCTAGCAAACTTAGCAAAGATCCAAGCCAATGGGAAATCCGGTGTCCAACAAAAGGTGACCAGTTTTTGAGGAATGGCACCTGAAGTTCTCTGTACCTGTACACACATGCACTTGAGGACTCCTCCCATGAGCACATGTAATCACGTGTACACCAGAAGAAATGTAATGAAGTTGAAAATGCATGGCTTTTTTTGTTAGTTAGTGAGGGCCCACCAGGAAACTCATGCGCTAAGATTAATTACCCTAATTACCCTTGACTAGCAGTGTTCTCCCAGATCTGGCATATCTGCGCACTAATGTCTTTGTGTTTGGAAGTGGGCATTATACTACATCCCACCGGAGGCCGCCTAAGGATTACTGTGTTTTGATGTGCATGCCTGGTACACCTCACTCTGGAGACGCTCACTTCTCTCCTCCTGACTATGCTGTCTCAATTTGTTGTCATCTATGGTGCTGGTGATGTGTTCCTGAAAAGAAACTCTTAAATAATTTTGAACACTTTTATGCACAAGGCCGCTTCACTGCTATTAGAATTGATGACAACCCCTTTTTCTCCCCATGGCTCTTCCCCGGAACTGGTGCTCTCAGATCTCAGATACACTAGGATGCAGGAGGCCTTCCCTGATTTTTTTCTCTGCAACATTGAACACATGGCATCTCCAGGACAGCTCGTAACAAGAAAAGGATAGAACTGAAACAACCGCCAGTGAACAAACCTCATCACCTCATAAAGATGTTTGCACATGTAGGGAAGAGGAATGTCAACATCAGGACCAGACACTGGAAAGCGCACATCTGAAAGATGGTCCTTGGCCTCACTGCCAGCTCTGCTGTGCCTACTCAGAGGAAGAGGAGATGGTGCTGGCACGGAACACTTCTAGTAACCTACCAACAGGAAGCTACTGTCTCTGCTGTTTGAAAGATTAAGTCCTGGGAGCTGGGGAGATGTCTTAGTCAGTAGAGTGGTCACCATGACATAATGACTGAGTTTGGATTCACAAACATGGATAGCCATGGCAGTGAATGTCTGTTACACGCTGTTGAGGAGGTAGACACAGGACTCCCAAGTCTCCCTGGGCAGGAAGTCTGGCTGAATCAGTGAGCTCCAACTTCAATGAGACATTCAGTCTTGAAAAAAAAGGTAGAGGGCGATTGAGAAGACACCTGACATAGACCTCTGGGTTACGCACACACACACACTTGCACATACACACACTCACATACATATTCACACATACACACATACCCCTGCATACACACACCTACACACACGTACACATGCACACACAAATTGTTGCACATACACACATCTGCACACACATGCCCTTAAATAAACGCACAGACCTGCACACATATACACACACACCTGCACACACGCACACATACCCTTGCACACACGCACGCACAGACACACCAAGAGTCAGCTTTTTTTACCATGCAAATACGAAGAGGGTCAGCATTTGGGGCGGTGCTGTACTGGAGAGAGAACTGTGGGGCTGTGGTAGCATGACTCACCTTACTCTAGCTAAGTACCACCTTGCTGTGTGGTTCCTAAGGGGCCCGTGAGGTTCCAGAAGCATCCTCATCCCACTGAGAGCTATGTCTGTAAACAATGATGACAGAGGCTTTGTGCTGTGCTGGATTCTCGTGAATGCTACATTTCAAAGACGGGAAAATGTTAATGAGTCATTTCCTAATCCTTAAGTGTCTCAATGAAGCCATGACAGCGATGGATGGCCCCGGGCCAAGAGCTGCGGAAATCTCTTTGGCGTGCATTTATTATGGCCCATTTCCATATAGTCTAGTTGTCACTTTCTCATGACGGTCATCACAGAGCCCCACATGAGGCCCTGGGTCCCCCTATGCTTCCTGAACCCCTGAGGATGCTTTCCTTTGCATCCCACAGAAGCCGCGTGTCACCCCATCTTGCACACCATGACCTAAAGGAAAGACAGGCTTTGATGGGTGTGTTTGTCTAGTGCAATGTTTTGAGTCATTTGTAGCATTTAAGATAGTTTATTTAAAATAAATAAATAAATAAATAAACCTCTTATTTTCAGCTGCTCTTTAACAAACCTTTGGAAGATTTGGCAGCTGTTAGGTTTCAAAGGAACCAGGAATAAATGGCTAACTGAGGTGCCTATTAATAGATCAGAACAGTTGCTGGCCAACTCGCCCAGCAGTGCCTGTGGCCCTCAGTGCCTGTGGCTCCTCCCCGCATTTCTCACCCCGCCCACTAGCCTAAACCTCTCTAGCCAATGGGCTGGCCTTCCCTTCCGTCCAGTTTCGGATGACTATATAACTCAGTATTCTGTGTCCTCTTGGTCTATTAACCTGCTTCTCTCGGTCAGCTCGTCTCTTGCTCACTCACTCTCCTCGCTCTCTTCTTTTGACCCAGTTCAGCCTGAAAGGACTGAAGGGCCCTTTTTGACCCTTTCAGCCTGAAAGGACCCTTCCAGATACCTCTTGCTATGCTCTCCCTCGTGTCTATAATAAAGGCTTCGCTTCAACTGTAGCTAAGACATGTCGTCCTTTTCATTCAGGCGACACTACTGGAGATGTGACCCGCACTTGGCTAGAGCCGGCTGTTCCTTTCAGAAAGGCTGTGGCTTCTCAGTTTCCCGTCGTCCCCATGACTCAATACCGCTGTCTTCTTACAGAGCCGCATTTATTGTCAACTGAAGTTCATTATTTACTCACACCGTCTTCCTGGTCTCGAAGGCCCTTTTCCACTCCTGCAATGAAATAACAGCGTGACTCACTTTGCTAGTGAACGGAGGCTAGTTAACTTTTAAGGGGAGGGGGAGTTCATTGAAACTCACAATTTTGGAGTCCCAAGAAAGTCCAAGATTAGGGGAATCCCCCTGATCTGGTGTCTGGTCGGGGCTCCTTTGTCTGGGTCAACCACATCCTGGCAGAGGCACACGAGAAAGTGAGAAACCGTTAAGCAAGACAGGAGGTTGGAGCCCAGGAGGTTGATCCAGGGGCTTGTGTGCATTCTTTTTAAATTGCCTTTGCTGATTGGCTATCTTTACTTTATTTTGAAACAAAATCTTACCCAGAGTCCAGCCTGGCTTACAATTCACTCTGTAGCCCAGGTTGGCCCTGAACTCCTCTGCCTCCTAAGTACTAGGATTTGCAGGCATGAGGTAGGATTCTCTGCTCTGGGCAAGCATTCTTACAGCAGTTCTCATGAGAGTTCACCAGGGTCCTGGGAACATCACATTTGTTTCTTCCTAGAAGAGTGCCTTCATCAAACAATCACTTCCTATCAGGCCTTACTTAGAGGTTCTAACACCTCTTAGCACCATCACCTTACTGGGGACCAAGCTGTGAACACAGGATCCCTCTGGGACACTCTCAAATCCTGTCTAAACCACAGTACCCACTTCTAACCAACCCTTGTTAATTTGTGTTCATCCATCTCTTCAAGGTCTCTTGTTTTAAGACCAGAAGTGCAAACTCACAGAAGACCATTTTGGACATACAAGAGATTGTTACTTTTATCAGTTAATTGTCCATGCTGGGATGCAACCAACCTCAGATCTTAGCATTCAACAGAATGCATTCAGTTGACTTAGACATTGGGCCCATGGGCTGAAGGTCAGCTATGTGCTGGGCTCAGCTTGGGGTGTGGCTAAGTGACTGACTTCCTGGGCTTCTCATGATCTTCCTGGGCCAGTAAGCTGTCCAGGGAATCTTTTTCCCGTGGTGATGGCAGCGGCACTTAGAGAGAAATCAGGACGCAGTGATTTCTACCATTTTCTATGGCCATCAAGTCAAATGACCAAACCCAAGGTCAGGTACCGGGGTCACATTTTTGCCCACAACCACTGGTCACTGCAAAATTAGACGGCATTTGTGTAGTGAAGAGAGGTTTATCTTGACCTGCCTTGGCGTTTGTCTACCTGTAGATGGTTAGCAGAACCTTGGAATTTCATTGCTTAGAAAGCTGTCTGTCTGGGGATTTGATCCCCTGAAGAGAGCAGTCATTTGTTTATGATGAAAGATTTTGGTAGAATGGTAGTATCAGTTACAGTTTTGAAGACCCCAAATCAAGGTCAATTATATGAGGAGATGTGGTTTAACCACCATCAAAACACTGAATTCTGAGGCTTGGGTATCTCCCTAGTTGGTGGCATGCTACACAAATTGCCATAGCTCATGGCCAGGATGAGCAATGCCACCCATGACTCCACAGGCAGAGGACTCCTGGAGTTCCATGTTCCTCCCTCCTCTGGACTAGGTTCTAAGCAACTCTCCTTCATTGTGCCCTTTGACCTGTAACCCTCCATCATGAGCAACTGGATCCATGAATATAACAGCCTTCCATGCTTGCTGGGTGTCTTTTCAGTGAGTTAGCATGCACTGGGCTGGGTTTGAGGGACCCTCTCAAATGTGGTCTAATGTTCTGTCAGTTGCTCCCTGACTTTGCAGGTGGCATTAACAGTGTCAGAGAAACATGGAAGGGTAGATGTGGAGCTATAAACTGCCACACACGACAACCTCTCAAGGACCTCTGGGCTCACTTTCTGCCCATCACTGAGCATTCTTCCGTGTGCCTGATGCTGTCCTAGGATCTAAAACTGGGAGGAGTGAGGAAGGCACAGCTCCTCACCAGTGAATTCTAGTGGACGTAAAGCCCACACAAACAGAGGAACAGATTAGAGGCGAGACTGTGAGGAGAACTGAGGGGGTGAACAGGCCAAAGGGAGACAGTAGGGATCAGCTCTTCACTTAGGAAAGTCACTTCTGGGGCTGGAGAAATGGCTCCATGGTAAAGAGGGCTTCGTGATTCCAGAGGACCCGCATCACTGGGTACACAACTGCCTGTAACTCCAGCTCAGGGGGGGGTCAATCTTATTCCTTCTCCTGAAGCCTCAGAAGGTACCCCCCCACACACACCCGCCACACACACACACACACACACACACACACACACTAAAATATACCTTTTCTTTGTAAAAGACATTTCTGGGAAAGTGACATTTGAACAGACTTGAGTGAAAGAGGAAGCTGGGGCTGTGATTCAGGCCAAGAAAATTCTAGAGAGAGACACAAGCAAGCCTAATGAGCATGTGATCAGAGGCTGCCACAACACCCCCAAGCCCCCCAGTTCTCTCCCCCCACCATCCATGTGATCAGAAGCTGCTACAACACCCCCAAGGCTCCCAGTTCTCTCCCCTCACCACCCAGGGCCAACATTCACAAACACTCATTCAGTGAAGGGTTTCTTCGCCTGATCTTTAGAGGACCCTGTGAGCTGGTGAGAGAAGCCGGGCAAGCCTTCCCTCCCACAGGCCCCTAGAGTCAGGCCTGAGGTCAGTTTCTCTGCCTTGTGTTTATGTGTGAAAGGCCAGGTGGGAATCACAAGGATGAGCACATGCTCGGTCCTGGAGTCATCCCAGTGTTACCCTCCTCCTCAGACAATGGCCAGCAGTGTTTCTAAATGTTACTAGTTTCTCAGAAAAGAAAACAAAACAAAGTCAAAAAGAGAGATTCTGGAAAGAAAAGTTATTTCTATTCATTTCTTTGGCCCCATCAGTTAGTAAATAAGCCCCTCTTCGGAAAGTACGGGGTGACTAAGAATTAGCCCTGAGGGAAAAACCTAGTGGGGGAATTTGATTAAAAACCACGGTTTAAGGCCCACGCTCTGCCTTCCCTCTCAGCCTCTTCTCAAGGCCTGTGGGCATTCTGTTGTTAAAACGTAAGTGGTGGAGAGTGTTTACAAAAGCCCCTGGCAAATGGAAACTTTGTTGGCTGGGCTGACATAAGTGTTCTTTCTACCTCAGAGAAGCACCCTCAGGAGGCAAACTTGGGACAAAAGGGAACCTCCTAGCTTCCTTTTGTAAGACTTCCTCATCCTTTGAGACTAAGAAGACAGCGTTGGGGGTTGGGGTCAGGAGCATAGGGGATTAACCCTCTCCCCTCACACCCAGCTGTGGGACAGTGGCAGCCTACAGGGAAGCTGCTCCTTGGCAGCCTCAAGCCCAGTTGCAGGTTTGTGATGAGCTCAGCATCTGAGGACATCTGAGGACCACCCACGCTTTCCCCTCCAGCGAGCCTTTTGCTTAAAAGGCAAACCTTACTCTCATTTCCCTTTTCTCTCCATCCTTTCCCCTACTCCCCCCTAACCAGGGCTTACTTATTATTCTCTTTCTTTGTAGAGCGCCCCTCCCCAACTCTCTTCAGCTCCTAAAAGGGAAACTGAGAATAAGGGAATTTGAGAATAAGCGACACCCACACAAGAAAGCTTCTCCTGTGACCCTGAGGCCCTTCCGTGATGCTGAACAAAACCTGTAACTGTGAACTAAACCTTTCTCCTCTCCACAGCCAACCCCTCAGCACCATGGGAAGGGTAGGTGAGAATCCATCATATTCAAGACCAGTGTGGTTCTCAACCTTCCTAATGCTGCGGCCCTTTAATACAGTTCCTCATGTTGTGGAGATCCCTAACTGTGAAATTATTCCATTACTACTTTATAACTGTAATTTTGCTACTGTTATGGATCACAATGTAAATATTTTTGGAGCTAGAGGTTTGCCAAAGTGGTTGTGATCAACAGGTTGAGAAACATTGTTCTAGAACTTTCTCTCCTGACATCCAAACTGATCAGAGCCTGAAATAGCAGCAATAAAAACTTAAATAAAATGTTAAACATGTCTCCTTGGTGTGCTTTCTGAGGGAAAACAAACAACAACAACAACAACATCAAAACTAACAAACCTCCCAAGGGTTTCAGCATAGGCAGTGAAGGGAACAGCCGAGCTTGGGGTTTTACCCTAGGTTAACAAGAATCTGCCCCTGGCAGTGCTGGTTTAACCACAGCGTTTGCTGATGAGGTTGTTTCTTCATAACTAAGTAGGAAGAAGCAGCTTGTGGTTTCCAAAGGGCAAGAAGCCCTTTCTTTGTGCTCACTTTTCCTGTTTCTTCCTGGTGAAAGCAAGGATCACCATCAACTCCTCTCTGGTGTGAGGTGGAGCAGTGGCTGCCCCATTCCAGAAACAGTCAGGGAAATGCTTGGCAGGCTTTCACCAGAGTGTGGCCCCGAGTTAGGCTGGGAAGGCTTCACATGGAGAAGCCTTCATTAGAAACCGTTTTATACTCAGTCTGAGGGGAACAGTTAGAGCCCGAGGAAGGATGAGGGCAGAAGCACACCTTGGTGCGTTTGTGACGTGGAGGGGATGTTGTGAAGTCACACCGATCACATACTTGTCAACTGTGTAAATTATGACAAATGTGGTTTGGAAACTTCTAGAAATGCTTAATAAAGTCTTCCTCGCACACTGTTGTTCTGACAAGAAAGCAAATGAATGATATCTCAGGACTGGAAATGAGTGAGAACTGGGAACTGGTTTGAACTGACTTTGGCCTGCTGGGCTGAGATGGGTGAGAGCAGTTGCCAAGGTTGGGGACTTGGGAGCCCCACCTCAGTGACCAGCAGGGGCACAAGAGGAGCCCTGGACGTGAAGAGGAAGAACAGCCAGCCATTGCAGTCTATCACTGTGTGATAGGGCAGAGGGCAGACCCTCGGGTGTATTATATAAAGGGGTGACAACACTAATTGATTTTTATCATAATTATAATAAGCAGAAAACAGTTCTGCTTATTAAAACATGTGATGAAGGCAGTCATTTAAAAACAATAATAGCCTTGCACTGCAGTGCACCCCTGCAATCTCAGCTCTCAGGGGAGGTGGAGGCAGGAGGATGAGCCTTTTAAGATCATTCTCAGATGTCATATGTGTTTGAGGCTAATGGGGACATGTGCTAGCTTTGTGCATCATATGTGTGTGTGGATATCATATATGTATAATATGATATATATGTGTGTATGTATATATATGTATATATGTATGTATATGTGTACACGCACACACATATATAAGTTAAAAAATTTATGAAGCAAAATAGGACAGAATTTCAAAGGTCAGCAGATAATTTTATAGTCACAGAACAAAAATTTAACACATCTCTTTCAGTGATTTGAGAGTTCTAATAACAACAACCTTTTAAAAGGGGAATAAAAGGCACAATAAACAAACTTTTTTTAAAGAGACCTCTGGCCTCCGTAATGAATATACCTCAGGGCCTACGGGTAGTTCAGCACTTGCCTAACAGTATAAGGCCCTGAGATCTAACCTTCAAGAACCCATAAAAATGCCAGGGGGTGTGGTGACTGCCTGTAGTTCCAGCCTTGGAGGGCAGGGGCAGTAGCTCACACTTCAGCTTACAAAATCATTTTTGAGATGCTTTGAAGACTCCAGAAGACAGTGTCATGGAGCCTCCTCCACTGTTAGACACCTGTAGAGAAAGAGAAATCTATTTTCTATTTGGAAAAAAGATACAACTTTACAAAAACCAGTGATCAAGAAGTGGCATAATGCGGCTTCCGAGGACCCATTGTTAACCAGCATGTGAACTCCTAGTCACTTAGGAAATCTTAGGAAAATATAGTTTCTGAAGTACGTATGTAAAATAGCCACCCAAACTGTAAAGGTGCCTTGGAACGCATTTATCTGAAGATCCGTCAGAAAAGCCTTTGTGTGAAACTTAAAACGTTCCGTAAATGGAAAGATACACAATATTGGCAAATTTGTGGATCTGAGTTCTAAATTTCTTCATTTTATGCAGCGTATATTTTGTGTATTTTCTTATTTAAAAAAAATGTAAGCTAGATTGTCTTAGTATTGGGGGTTGATTCTACTCTGTATTAGTTCAAGGAACCAGTAGCCCTGGCAGCTCTGGGGAAGATGCTCACTCAGTACCCGGGTCTCAGCTCCTGCAATGTCTACAGTCAGGAGGAGCTGTGGTATTAACACAGGGAGAAACGGAGAAGACCCCAGAAGCAGCCTCACTCATTTATGAAAATTTTGCACGGAACAGAGACATCATTTAAAATCAGTGAAGGAAAGGGGCTTTTAGAAATGGCATTGGAGCTGGGGTAAGGTATGGTGGTGCAGGCCTTCAATCCTAGGGAGGACTGTGAGTTCAAGGCCCCCATGGTTACTTAATGAACTCTTGAGTCAAAAAAAAAAAAAAAACCCAACAAAACAAAACAAACAACAACAACAACAACAACAAAAAACCAGAATGGGGGTGGGGTGGGCTAGGAGAGCAGCACTAGAAGGAAGCACTGTCCCACCATCAGTGAGGGAACAACCAACTAGGTGCCCACATTGAGGCTTGTTAAAATGGATTCAAGAGCTAGATAGAAACGTGTGTGTCCTGAAGGGTTGGAAGGAAATGGAGAAAAATGGTCTCCCGATCTCAGAGTAAGAAAAGATGTGTCAAACCCCACACTAAAGATGAATCTAAACAAAGATGATACATTTGGCTACACTGAAACATTTTCAAAAACCACTTTGTACATAAAAGATGTCAAAAAGGGGAAACAGGGATCTTAAACTTGGAGAAGGAATTTGGCATGCTCCTAATCGGGAAGGATGACCCAGAATTTATAGTAAATGACTTTAACAAAAGCTCAAAGGCTAGGGATGGGCAGTCCCAAAAGGTGATGCGGGACAGCTTCATAACACACAAGTGATGGAATCAAGTAGACTGGGGTCGCGACCCACAGGTTGAGAACCATATGCCGCTATGGGAGCCATAGGCCTAGGGGCGCATCTGTACCATGAGGGCAGGCGAACAACATGGAGAGTGCAGCAGCTGCACAGCCACAGGCCTGAAACATTCTCTGCTCCTTGTGCCTCTGGATGTTGGTTCTAGTGGAGGGTACACAGAGGATCTCAAAAATGTTTCATTCTTCCGAATTAATTGCACACTGGTAGGCTTAATCCCATGGATGTGGCAGGCAAGCGGAGAGGATAGTGTAACAGCCTCGACTCTCCTTGGTTTGGGCTTTACACCCAGCCCTCTTCTAATAATGCACCCAGCAGCCTGCAGTCCTTCTCCACAGGACTCTGCATACCTCCCCTTCCCCCTCCAAACAACCCGTGGGCAGCCTAGGACCCCACATCAAGCTTCAGAGCTTTCCATTAAGTTTATCTCCCCCTTAAGGTCCCCTAAACTTACATTTTGTTCAGTCATGCTCTACTTCTATTTAATAGGAGACTGGGATGGCTGATCCTGCCTGAACTGGTTTGGGATGTGTGTCCGCTAAGACAAACTGTTTCTTCAAAGCAAACTTTTGGAGAAAATCGCCTCTTCCCTACCTTATATCTGTGCATAAGTGGACATGCCTATAGCTTCCTTCAGAAGTGGGACCCATGGGAGGTTGCCAGGCTACAGTGCACAGACCTCCCTCACATGCAGTGGGCAGCACCAGCTGGATTCGGTAGGATATAAATGTGTATATGTGTGTATGTGTGTATATGTGTGTATGTGTATATGCATATATGTGTATATATGTGCATGTGTATATGGATATATATATATATGAGAGGTTGAGAGGGAACATGAACTTGCCAGGGAAACAGAGAGAGGAATCCGGGAAGAGTTGGAGTTGGGGAGTTGTGGGGGGTGGACTTGGTAAAAACAGAATGCCTTCATATCCGAAGGAAAAAAATGATAAAGTAAAAAAAGCCATCCACGTGCTTAACACTACCAAATGGCTTCTAATTTGTGGCCCAATGGAATATGGCACAGCCAATAAGCAGTTGCTGAAACTATTCTTAGTATTGTGAAACTGCTTGTGAACTGATAAACTAAGCTAGCACAAGACAGAAAGGTAGTGTGAAGGGTATGGTGTTAAAATATATGTACAGGCATGGAAGCCAGTACGCCAAAATGTTAAGTGGGATTGCTTCTGGGTGAATTAGAGGTGATTTAATCTTTTTTAAAACCTATTTTGAAGGGTCCATATACTTCTGGATGTGGGCATCCACTGGAGAGTGATTGACCTGTGGTGGTGGTGGGGTGCTCTCCCTCCTCCAGAAGCCGCCTACTGTTCATGGCTCCCCAGTTAGGGATGGGAGCTTATGAATCCCTTCCCCCTCCATGTTGTAAGGTTGCCTGCCTTGGCCTTGTGCAGATCATCGCTGCTCCTGTGACTTCAAGAGTCACGTCCATTAAAAGATACCGTTCTCCTTCCAGACCTCTGGCACTTCAAATCTTTCCATCCTGTCTTCACCCTGGTCCCTGAGCCTTGGGGAGCAGATGCAACGCAGACACGGACTCAAGATTCTTTTAGACATTGTTTTCTAAAAGACTTATGTGTATGTGCGTAATTAATGCTTTAGTATAAAAAGATCTCCCTTGCTCAAACAACGTAAACAAGGCCGAGTTTAGGATAACCTGAAAGAAGGCAGCAAGTCAAGGACTGCAAGGCGTTTGCCACTTCTCAGGAAGTCTAGAGTGTCTGTCACTATCACAAAATCTGGACAGTAGCAAAGTCGCCACAACCCTGGACTTCAGAGGAAGCTCCCCACCCTATCTGAATCTACAGGAGCCACTCGATGGATTTGAGGGTCATCTAGCTGGTGTCGCGTGCCATCGCAGCTTCCGAAGCCTCTGGGCGCGGAGCCGTTCCGCTGAGCTGCTTGTTGCCGCTGGCCAGCCGCAGCAGCGACGCGGACTTGGGGACGCGCGCGGGGCGGGGACCAGGCTACCCGCCTCCTCCGGCTGGGGAGTCCCCGGGGCCGGCGCGCGGGGAAGTCCCAAGCGCGGGTACAAGAGCCCGGCGCGCGCCTAGGAGGGCGGCCCGGACAGTGTCGCAGCGTTCCAGCCATGTCGCAAGGCCTCCATCTCCTGCTTCTAGGCTGCGGTATGGACGCTGAGCCCGATCGCCCCGTGCTACCGGCGACTCCGCCTCGGTGGCCTTGCTTACGCCGCTCTGTCTCCCCCTCTCTCTCTTGCAGCCTGCAGCCTGGCGCCCGCGATGGCGATGCGGGAGGTGACGGTGGCTTGCTCTGAGACGGCCGACTTGCCGTGCACTGCGCCCTGGGATCCGCAGCTCTCCTACGCAGTGTCCTGGGCCAAGGTAAGCTTCACTGGGGTTTGCGCGGTCCTTTGCGGGGACAGTGGAAACAGGCACCCAAGAGACCGGGTCACTGGAGGCCCCGGATTGGGCACTCTAAGCATTCTGATACCCTGCTTTCTCTCACCTCGCTTCATCCGCATCCATGGCCCAAACCCCCTTATGTTAGTTCCCTGCAGATCATGATCTAAAGCGGCTTGGCGTGAATGATCTTAACAGAGGTTTTAAAGAGATTGGATCCATGTGACAGGGCACCTGTGGGTGCAGCCAGAGAGCTGCAGAGAAATCAACGTGGGCCTAGATTTGGGCATGAGATAGGGAGCATGTCCCTAGATTCCTGGTTTCTTGTGCCTTGTAACACCATCTCAAAGAGGGTCTCAAGTGGCTTAGGCTGGCCGCAAGAGGTTATTAAGAGTGGTCATCTCTTTTCAGCTAAGGCTATTGGCTCGTTCTCCACCTTGCTTTTGCTTGGCAGCCTCTGAGGGGTAGGGTCTGGCCATGAATGAAGATTTCCTTAGAAATGTGCTGGAGCCTGAGGCCCAAACAGGAGAGAATGCATCTCTGCTCCTGTGGTGGGAAATTGAGTTGCACGAGGCAAGACATTTGAAAGGTTTGCTCTCAGTGAGATCCCCCAGACTCCAAAATTGTAATTCCTCTGGTATTTTAGAACCCAGCTGCTGTAATTTAATAAAGCCGGCCTTTGCACCTCTGCTTTAAGCGAGGTTCTGAGAGAGGCCACCTCCGTTTTAAAGTAAATGAATGAAATCCCCAGGGGTGGTTCTGAGGAGGAAGCCTCTGTATGTTCTCAGTTTTCACAAAACACAGAGCTGCCTTCTTCCTACCATGAAGGATGTTATAAGAGCTTGCACACGTGTGAGTGTTTAAACATGCAAGGCAGAATAGGAAGTGTGTGTGTGTGTGTGTGTGTGTGTTGTCGTGGTATGTTTACGTACTTTAGCCACTTGTCTGGACTGGGGGCAGGTGGTGCTGGTGGTGGTAGCGCTGTAGTACAGGGCTTGCTTAGCACACACGAAGTCCCAGATTTGAAACACTAAGCATCAAAGCAAAACCCAAACAACTCAACCAACTGGATTGTTAATTCCCCAAAGATAATGAATGCCCAGTGTATTCTGCACTCTGCCCAGCACCCAGTGTCCACCCTGTTACTGAATCTAAGTTGGTGCCATGAGGGAAGTGGCACCATAGAGACCTCAGACCACTGCTGTGTAGAACATTAGAGAACAGTGTGCGTGCGTGCATGTGTGCGTGAGTGTGTGTGTGCTTGTGAGTGTGTGTGTGTGCTTTTCTTATTTATCCTTTCTTCACTGTGAGCTCAGCAAACAGAAGTCCAAAAATTGTTTCAGTAGGCAAAATGATAGCCCTTTAAAACTATTGTAAAAACAGTATTTGAGTGCTCACCATTTGAGTGCCAGACTATGGGAATAAATATTTACATATATTATCTACCTCTCTCTTCCGGAACAGTGTAGGCTTAAGAGGCCAGGGCTATGCTTGCTCCTCCTTTCCAGGCGAGGGCACAGAGCCCAGAGGAGTGAAGTAGGCAGACTTTGATCAGGTTGTCAGATTCCAAATCTTGGGTTGTTAGACTATCTTGATATCTCGATTTTCCATTTTAATTACATTGCGTAAAGAAAAATAAAGTATCTCCCAGCCAGCCAGCCAGCCAGCCAGCCAGCCAGCCAGTGGACTTAGCCATCTCTAGGAGGGAGCGAAACATAAAACCATGATCCCTCCCAGACTGTAATTAAAAAAAAAAAAAGCATCATTAATATCCCCAGGGGAGTAATTAAAAAGTACTCATGAAACAAGTAGATGAAATTTCAGACTGTGGAGTTCAAACAGTTGTCAAGTTAAATCTTCTCGCACAGGGTCATTTGGAATGGTTCAGTAAATCATAGCAATTAGCCTTTGACCTTTCCTTGGATGTCAGCAGATGATGTCGCTCTGTAATGTATGTGCTTGTTTATTGGACACAGTTCTTGCAAGGTCTGGCCTGAAGATCTCTTAAGAATTCTTTCTTAAAAAGAAAGAAAGAAGGAAAGAAAGAAAGAGAGAAAGAAAGAAAGAGAGAGAGAGATAGAAAGAGCGGGTGAAGAGTTGCTTGCTCAATATGAATGAAACTTTGATGAGAAACGGAAAAGGCGTCTGTCTCTTCTCATCCCCTATCCCTGAGCTTGGTGGCTAGAGGCTAGAGGCGCTACCTCTATCTGCTCATAGAATTCCTTGCTATACATATGTATTATCTCTTGTCCAGGACTTTTGGACAGGTACCATCATATTTATTATTTTAGGCCCACTGATTGATACATTTGCATTGTTGTTGTTTATATAACAAACAGTGGATAGAGAGTTCTAGAAATAAGGCCAGTGGATGAAGTAGCTTGATTTTTTTGTTTGTTTGTTTTGGTTTTGCATCGTTTTCTTGTGAAATGTTCTGGGGAACAGTGAGGTAGGAGGTTTAAACCCAGCCTGGCTCTTCTCACCTCCCCTTCTCCTCTCTATCCTGGTGTTGTAAAACTTACTGCCTGTGTGTGGGCTCAGCACAAGCAGAGCCCCTTGGAGTGAGGTTTAGCGGTCTACCACAGTGGCTCACATCTTGCAGGCCTTCTGCCTCTCACACCGATGGTTACGTGTGGCCTAAAATTCCACTTACCATTTAGTCCTTGGGTTCCATAGAACATCCTGCACTGAGGGCTTGTGGCTAAGAAAGGACCCATGCGAACCATATCTTTAAAAACTCATTGGCCTTTTATCAAAAACTCCAAGCCATTGGAGTTCAGCTAGTGTCTGTACAAACACCGATGGGTCAGTCCGGAGCAGTGTCCATTTTGTTCTTTGTTTCTAAGCTGGTGATGGGGAGGCTGGAGGGATTCAGTAGAGTCAAGCATAGAAGATCAAAGGCAAAGTCAAATGCAGCCAGCCGGCATCGGCTCACTTCTCTCCAGCACAGCTCTTTCTAACAGGAAACCCCGAAGTTGCCCTCTCTCCCTATCTTTCAAAGCAGAATGAAGGATGGAGAAGAAATAGAAAAATCAATAAGTTATATCCATCGGGACTATAACTCAGTTTAGTTTTTACAGCTATGATAGATTGCAGGTTGGGTGGGCGGAGGTAGTTGGAGAACACAGGCAAATGTGCTTTGATCCAGCACTCTTTCGCTGTTGACCATGGCGTTTACATTGAGGTTTCAGAGGACAGGACCTAGTAATGTATGTGCTGAACGTAAGGCCCTGTGTGAGGGTCTGTGGCTGTCGTTATGGAGTGTCACTGTGTCTGTGCTTGCTTCCACAAAGGTCTGAAGGTCTGAGGAGAGGACAAAGCTCCAGATGAACAACTTTGGTCGTTTTGGGGGTGCCTTCCTGGATCATGTTAGGAGCCCTGACAACCTATAGTGAGGCAAAGTGAAAGGGGATATCTGATGTGGCCTCTGGGTGATACGGCGGGGTGTGTGTGTGGGGGGAAAGACAGGCGTGTGTCACAAGACACGCTCTGGTTAGATGATTTTTAGGGGAGGGAGAAAGGGGAAGTGAGGCAGTGACTTCAGAGAATAGGTCAAACGTGCCTTTAGGAGGTAGAAAATCCCTGGCTAGGCTAGATTGTGGGGTGGTCTGGCCCAGGGCAGTGTTCTATTTCTGATGCTCATGCTGCAGGGAATGTTGGAAATGACGTTAATGGTTTACCTGAGGCCATCTAACAGCTCAGGTCTAGTCACCACACCAGTGTTACTTGGCCTTGACTGCTGTCTCCCTGGGTGTTGGTCACTCTTACTGAGTGGAGCTGTCTTTCCTGCCTCCACCAGTGGGTGATGCTGAGCTCCAAGGGTGGGGCTCTGAAAAGAGCAGTGTGCCTCCTGAGGGGTCAGGGTTGATGCCATCCCCCAGGGGCCTACCCAGAGCTAACAGGCACCACTTTTTGAGTTTGCTTGGCTCTTGTTTTGGGGGAGAAAAGGAAACATTTCCAAATTAAATTTAGAAGGACTGAAAATCTGAAATGTGAATAATACACACACACACACACACACACACACACACACACACACACACGTATATTGTCCCATTGACACATGTCCTTTTTGCCTTGGAGAACTCACTTTTAGCTCAAACTATGAACGACATAAAGTTGGTTCTTGGACATCCTTTATATTTATACTGGGTTATTGTATGTCACAAGTATGTGCCACATCCTGGACCTGGTGATAGTATTCCAAAATCAACACAGAGAAGATGGCGCAGTCAGTAAGGTGCCCAATGTGTAAGCATGAGGTCCTAACTTTTGAGCCCCAGCATCCATGTCAAAAAGCAGCTTCAATGGCAACGGTGTACAACACCAGTGCAGGTGGCCAGAGATAGGCAGATCCCTGAAGCTCATTGGTCAAGCGACCTAGTCAAACCTGTGAGCTCCAGGTTCTTTGAGACTCCCTGTCTTGACAGACAAGGTTGAGGGTGATAGAGAAGACATCTGATGTCTGCACACAAGAACACATGGGTGTGTACACATGCCCCTATCCACACTCAGAGACCAAGTAAACTTTTTTAGGGTAGCACAGAAGTGTACCACAAAGCCCTTTTGGTACAAGCAAAGTAACTAGTGTTCTAAAAGGTGAACCTAGAGATGATGCTAGGAAACAGGGTTGACACGGAATGTGAAGGGCTTGAGTGTCAAATGTCAATGAGTCCAAGATGTGCAATCTCAGCAGTCATGAGCCATTGAAGGAGTCTCAGCACAGAGAATGATGTCATGCACGCAGAAGAGCACATTTCTCACAATGATGGAAAGGATGTAAACACTCCTGGGAAGACACATCTTTGGTCGCCTGTATTTTTTTTACTGCATTGAGATTCCCTTCAGGTTAGCACATCGAAGGCTAGGGCAGATTTCCATGTACTTGGGCTTTCTCCATCACCGTTTCTATCTGTGTGGTCAAGGAAGGATGAGGCTACCCCAGAGAAGAATAGTGGCTCTCTGAGGTTACGGCCATGGCTGAACAGTAGCCTTGCTTATGTCTTTTGGAGGTAGGAATGGGGTGGCTGAGAGTTGAAGAGAAACACAAACAAACAAACAAACAAAATGTCATGTGATTTCTACGCATACAAGGGGAAATCTGAATCACATGAGGACTGGGTTCCCTTAGTTTATTCTTGGTTCTGTCACCACATGGAAAAAAGGAGAAGTTTTCGGAAGGTCTCAGTGATGTAGGCATTTTATGCAAAACAGGACTGATATCAAATTCATTACCCAAAAAGGGGTTTCTCTGTCTAAAGCCACTTCCCTAATCTCTTTCTGGTTACTTCTGCAATGATTCTAAACCTGTGTGTGAGTGTGTGTATGTACACACAATTGTCTGTGTGCATGGGTTAGGAGACAAGAGACTTTCCTTGGGTGTCTTCCTCAAATACTCTTCACTTATACTTTTAGACAGTGTCTCTTACTGAACCTGGAGCCAGCCAACTGCAGGGATCCTCCTGTACCACCTTCCACAGGACTGAGATTACAGACATCTGCCCCTGACCCAGATTCTTTGTTTGTCTTGTTATCAACACAGGGGCTAGGGTTGTAACTTGGATCCTTCTGCATGTGCTTGGGCTGACTGAGCTTCCCCAGCTTTCCTAAGGTTTGTACCAACCCTCTTGGACCACAAACCGGAGAAGGACCAAGGATCTTTCACCGATCTTGTTCCTTCACACACTGAAGCATGCTTTTTGGCTTTTGGTTTTTTGTTTTGTGTGTTTGTTTGTATGGAGATGCTCTGGGTAAGTCCCCTGTGTGTGCCTGGTGGATCTAGTACTGACTTGGGAGATCAGAGTGTAGTAAACGTCACGTGACACGTTCTTAGAGTGCCCAAGAGTCTCCTGTAATGTTCTAATCTGAGTTCTTCAAAGAGGACAGAGCCCAGGAGAGCTGGTGGCTAGCTAGGATTATAAGTCTAGATGGAGAAGAACCCCTAGAAAAGGAAGATGTAAGGTACCCCAAGCTCTGTCTGCAGTCATCTTGGACCAGACTTTCTGGGTCAGCTCTAGCATGTCTTTCTTTGAGGAGAGGAGGCACATAGGTAGGACTGTTCTAGAAGCCTGGGCCCCATGGGCAGAGTGCCCTATGTACCACCCTTATGTAGCCGTCTGTGAATTGTATACCCCCATCCATTAAGACTTTCTGTTACAAGGAATTGTAATTCTCTCTTAAAGAAAATGTACTATGTTGGCTTATCCATGATGTATTAGGTTTCTTGTTTTTTTTTTTTTACATTTCCATCATATATAAGCCAACACAGGTCTCTTCCTTTAGAAAAAGCTGGCCTTAGAGCTTTGTGAATATCTCCTGGGCTTGGTGCCATTCCATTTATCATCTTTTCCAGCCTTTATACTGGTTTGATTGCTAGCTTCCCCATGGCAGTGAAATAGGAGCAGGTAAACACACTTGCATATTTTTTCCCAAACATCAGTTTTTTTTGATTTGGCTTTTCTTCTTATAGGACAAATCTCTGGCTGTTCTTCCTTGGCTAGGATTGCATCCTATGTCGATTACAGTCAGTCTCTGAGGTCCCAGGATGTCAGGCCAGAGTCAAATGTGCCTCCTCTAGACTCAAGGGGCTCTGTGTGGTTCGGTGAAGGACATGAGCTCAGTCCAGGAGGCACCCACCACAAGATGACAACCTCAGGATGGTTGATATGAGCCATGAAACATGGCTCCTAGCTGGCGAACATGTTTCCATTTTATTATGATGAGACTTGAGAAAATCAGATGGTGGTGGTGTTTAGAGACCTTAAAGATTTCTCCATAGTGGGCTGGAGAGATGCTTTAGTCAGTGTAGTGCTTGCTGTGGAAGCAGGAGGAAGTCTGATTCCCAGAATTAATGAAAAAAGTAGGGTGTGGTGGTACAGCTTCCTGGAGCTTACTGGCCAGCCAGTGTAGCCAATCAAAAAGGCCCTGGGACTGTGAGAAACTATCTAAAAAAGTAAATGAGCAGAAAATAAGATTTGATGGTGCCTAAAGAGGAAGGGCAGCTGAGACTGTCTTCTGGTCTTCACATGCATGTGCGTCTACATGAGAACATATGCACACACAACACATGCACTCACATGAACACACACATGCACTTACATGAGCACATACATGCACTCATGTGAACATACACGTAGGCACTCATATAAGCACAGATGCACATACACACACAAACATACAACACATGCATGCCCCCCCACATGTATGTGTACTCACATGAACACCCATGCCCACACATGCACACATGAACATGCACTCACATGAACACACACATGCACTCATATGAACACACATGCACACACACAAACACATACAACACATGCATGTACACACACATGCACATGTATGTGTACTCTCATAAACACACACCCACACATACACACATGCACATGTACCTACATGAACACACACACACACACACACACACACACACACACACACACACACACACGAGATTTCTCCCTAGAGCAATGTGTTGAGACTTCTAGGATAATTTTACCAAGAAGGGTGAGCTGGAAGATCCATCTGTAGATGGACTGGTAAATGATCAGCTACAGCAACAGCTCCTTCCTCCAGTTCTCCCAACCTCACAGTGGCCCATGTGTGCTTCTCATCTGACCTTGATGATACATTCCTTCTAGCCAAGGGCATGAAACACAGAGATGAAGTGCATGACTGAAAACCGCCTGCTTAGCTAATGCAGAAGCTCGGACTCGGCTTCAGGCTTTCTGATTTGGAAGCCTAGGTGCTTGTCACGTTCCCATTCTGTCTTAAATTCATTCATTTATTCAGAACGCACAGTCTTCTGTGTGCAATGAACTGTTTAGCATGCTGAATGAACCCTTGGTTATGTATTTAAAAATAATAATCATGTCTTCAGGGCTTTCCATCTGATTGGTACCATACTTAGGGTTGTATACAATATCAGATATATCTTAACTCCACTTCAATAAGATGTGGTCATTCCTGGGTCCCATGGTACAAACTAACCCTGGGCTTCTCAGCCAGTTGGCCAAGAACAGAAGGAATGGTGGGAGCACTGGGCTGGGTATGGCTCCCACTCCACCACGCTCCATAGCCCATGCTCTTAATTAGGCTGCCTCTGCCATACTCATAACTCTTGTTAAGAGCCATAAATCTGACTCTGTCTGTTGGACCTAGCGCATTTCAATGTAGAAAATCATTTTTCTAATAAAACTACACTCAGGAAAAAAAAAACCTGACATTAATGCTCATACATTTTATACTCATTATGACATCAACCTCAGAGCCAAATTATTTTGCACATAATAAAGAGCTGTTTTTATGATGAATGGGGATTATATTAGCACTTTAATTGAGTTCGAAACCAAAGTACATGAATGTTAGTGCACACGAAATGCAATTAACAAAGAACCAACCATTCCAGTAGGCTTTGGCTACATCGGCTTACGGCAGTGACATCTTTAGACACTTGAACATATGGCTTATCAAATTGATAGGTGAACATATGGTTTATCAAATCGATAGGTGAAATGCTTAAATTCTGTGCAGTTTTTTCCTCTCAAAAGAAACTTTTCCTTTCCCAAGAGTCGGTCACATGTTTAGCAGATATAATAACTGAGGCGCTCAGACTTCAAGTTTGTGATCAAAACTTGCTTGCTATAGGAATTGAAATGTTGCCTTAGCGGTTGAATTTGGTCATCTCTAGGAAGTTCACACTGTGCGTGCGTGTGTGCGTGCGTGCGTGCGTGCATGCGTGCGTTCCCTCATCTTTGCTTGTTTGTGGACGTTAGAGGCTGAGGTTGGGACACTTTCCTTGGTTACTCCTCACTTTGTTTCTTTATTGACTCAGGAGCTCATCATTTCAGTCAGACCTGTTGGCCAGTAAGCCCCTGAGCATCACTTCCCTCTTCATTCTCTGTCCTGGGAGTACAAGCATCCTTTTACTTGGGAGACGGGGATCTGAGCTCACAGCCTCAGGCTTGCACAAGCACTTTGTTCACTGTCACAGGTTCTCTCTCAGTTGGCTTAGCTGGTCTTGACCTCTTGTCTCAGCCTTCTATTAGCTGAGATCTCAGGCTGCTCTACCGGGCCTGATCAGTTGGCATAGATTTGAATAAATATATTTGAACAAATTACATAACTTTGTTTTAAAAAACATTAGCCACAGTAGTTCTTAGTTGAAATATGGGCTCCATGCCCATGTTATTTATTTAGCTTGTGCTTATTCAAATTTGTCCATCATTAAGAAATTTATTTAATTCGGATGCCCTTAAAATTAGTACTTGTTTGTTTGATGTCATGTTCAGCAAATTAAAGAGAAAGCTCAGTTTAATTTAGGTCTTGTGGTTTCCTTAAGGTCAAGTCTTTGTCTCAGAGAAAGAATATGATATTTAAGTCATTTATTCAAATTGGAGTTCTTGAGACAAATCAGAATCCTTAGACTTTCTGAAAACAGGATATTTCATTTTTTTTCTAACTAAAAAAAAAGTTCAGTTGTCAGCATAAAAGTTAATCCACAAAATGTAGATATTTAAAACAGCATCGGAATGAGCGTTTTGAGAAATTAATTTGCCCAAATTATGTTGTGCTTTTCCATTCTGCATGGCAATATTAGCATCGCGGAACATGCATTAAACAGTTGCCGTCAATTATGCTCGGCTGTGAATGAATCGGAGGGTTCCTTTGTTATAAATTACTATTTCCTAAAATGCCTTTGCAGAGAAGCAATGAAACACTTTTGGACTTGGAATGTTTAAAACGCTGCTCTTGCCAGTGGTTGGTTTCAAGCCAGCTCCAAATGTTCATATGAACTCAAAGCAAAGAGAGGGCTGGTCCAGCTGCTATCCTACCTTTCTGCACTCTCTGGGACATCTTCAGTCCCTGGTGCTGCTTTGGCCACAGCTGGTTCATTTGACATGTGCAAAATGACACGTGCCTGGCCATGGGTCTTTTGAGAATATTCGAAGTTTTGCATAAGGGGTTTCCTGGTACCCTTAGTGTTTAACTCTGGTTTTGAGCACATAACAAAGATGTAAACATAGTTGCTACTTTCACATTAGTAGGGAGAGCCTGTATGTCTCAGGTGGAGTCTCAAGATTACCTTTTCTTCCCTTTTGGAAAGTTATGTCTTAAAACAACAAAAGCAAGAACAACTGACATTGCATGTACCTTGAATACGAAATCAGGAGCGGACTGTGGGATGTTTCCTGCTCGCTGTACAGCTTTGTCCACTGTGTTCTAGGGTCATCCCTCTTAGCCACGAGTCCACCTGTTTTCAACTCAATGACCCGTGGCCAACCATAGTCCAAAAGTCTTAAATGAAAACTTTCAGAAATGAACACTTTCCAAGTTTTACATTGTTTGCTGTTCTGAGAAACATGCTAGAAACCTCACGACTTGTCTTGTCTGGAGTATGAGTTACCTTTCCACTCGGCCTATCCACACAGAATAAGCTACCTTCTGGTAAGTTACTAAGCTGTCTTTGTGGTTGTCAGATATACTTAGGATCAGGTATGGGCCCATTGCACAAGAGTAGTGACACTAGCAGTTTGGGTATATCAGAGAGAAACTGTACAGTGCTTCCTTACTGGGAGAGAGAGAGAGAGAGAGAGAGAGAGAGAGAGAGAGAGAGAGAGAGATCCAAGCTCCTCATGTTGAGATTGCTAAGGACCCTGGTAAGAGTGAATCTTTTATCACAATGTTTTGAAGAAGAGAAAAGGTTGCTGTACCTCAAATTGTAAAAGCCAGTCACAGTATGTCTTAAATGCTTCAATGAGATAGAAAAGATATGCATTTTGGGTGTGGAAAATGTGAGCAGAAGACCTATGGTTTAGAAACTAAACTGTCCTGAGTGAGTATGGACTGGAGAAAAGCATTGTGCCTTTCCAAGGACGAGCTCAAGGTCTACCTAGGATTTCAGATGCTCACCGAGGGACTTGAACAGAGTCTCGTGGATATGACAGGACCACCATTGTGGTTAGTTATCCAGCAGAGTGCTGGCGCTCATTTGGCAAGAGTTCTTGGGTTTTGTTAGCTCTCTGGCACTGGTTCTCGGTGGCACTGAGGAAAAAGGGTCTTTGGAGGAGAACTGTGAGAGCTGAGGTATTTGGCAGTGGTGATTCAGCAAGGCAGAATTTGGCAGGAGATAGTGGTGATAACCTTGTTCTGTATCTCGTTTCCTTGTTTCAAAAGAAGCCCCTCTGCAGATAGATAGGTAGAAGGCCACTGTCAGTCAGCACGGTTTGTTAGCATCAACCAGCCTCTCAAGTCCCAACAATTAGCTTTATGAAAAAAAAAACAAAACAAACAAAACCCCCAGCATCATCACCTGTACACCAGCTCTAGGGAGCACTGTAGTTTTGGTCTTGACTTTCTCATGGGCTTTTCTGATCCAAGGGAGAGCCCTCTTGATAGACTAGAAACTCCCCAGGAGGAAAGCAGAAGCAAGTCGTGTCTAAATGCCTATTGCAGTCATATTTGCCATTGAAAAATGATTTAGAAAAAAGGAGAGACAAATGGAACATTGGTCATGGCTATGCAGAGACTGAGGCGGGTTAATCAGCTCAAACTGGTCTTGTGTGGCAGTTCTGCAGGACGGTCTGGGGTGGGGAAAGTTATAAGCCATGAGTAGCCAGCTCTACCTGTTCTAGGATCAGTTGGATGCTCTTGGTTTTTCTGAAGATTCTTCAGCCACCTCTTTTCATCACTCCTGTTTATGTGTGTACATGTATGCATGTATGTACATATACATATGCATGTGTATATGCACATGTGTGCATGTGTGCATGTGTGTACATGAATGGGGAGGCCAGGAGTCATTGTTGGGTGTCACTCAATCATCCCTCCTTCCTTTATTTTTTGAGACAGCGCCTTTCATTGAGCCTGGAGCTCCCTAGTTTAACTAAACTGATGGCATTCAAGCCCCAGGGATCCTCCTGTCTCTACCGGTCCAGCACAGGGTTTACAGGCATGTGCCGCCACACCAAGCTACTTTTTTGTCAGTGCTAAGGATTGATCTCAGGTCCTCGTGCTTGTACAACAAGGACTTTGCAGACAGAACCGAATCCTCAACCCCAATGTTGCAGTATTTTTGTAATTCCAAAACCCCCAGTCTTTTAGCGTCCTCCTGGAGACTCTTGATTATTTAGTGAGGAACCTTTAAAAGTGGGGAGGGCTGTCAAGAAATGGGATTCATGTTCAGAGACAGCCGGAGAAGAGCCATTTTTTTCCCAGCTTGGCTCTGGGAGTGAGCATAAATCTGCCAGCAGATGTCTCTGTAGCCCACTGCACTGCAATGTCAGCACATTGAAAGCTCAGATGAAAACTGGATGACCTTGTAGTGCAGCTTTGGCTTCTTATGTTAAACAGAACTGACCTAGAGTGTATGTGCTTGTGCTTGCACACACACATAGGCCTGTGTAGTTTCCCCCAGTCTCCCGAAACCCCTTGGCTATCTAGTCCCCTGCCAGAGTGCCCCCTCTGAACATTGAAGAATTGCAGCATGTTCCCCATTCACTGTTCACTACGACACAGAGAAGTCTGGTGTTCTGTCCCTTTCCCTACTGTGACTCCTGGGTTCTGTTATGATAGAAAGGCTAGGTGAGGGATGCCACATGCCTCAAGGCTTTGTACTGGTCCCCAGCCAAGAAGCGAAGGGCAGTTCCAGGCTGTTTAGGGATGCTGACTGCCTGCCAGCACTGAGAGCAATGTTCTGCTTTACTGTTAATGAAAATCTATTTTAGAAGCTTTGAAATTAAAGTGCTTCCAACCTGTTGCCTGGAGGGTACACGTGGCTCTGAATAGCTATAGATGTGGCCCAATACAAAGTTGTAAATTTATTTAAAATATTATGAGACATTTTTGGTGTGTGTGTGTGTGTGTGTGTGTGTGTGTGTGTGTGTGTGTGTGTTTGGAGGGGATGGTGATGATAGTGGTGATTTTGTTTTGTTTTGTTTTGTTTCTTGTTATTGTTAGTTGCACATTTCTTGAATGTGAATCTTATAAATGACAAGAGTATGCTGCAAGGTCAAAGGCTGGATGTGCTTAAAGCCATTTAGGCAGAGGAGCCACCTACTGAGTGCAGATTAGAAACGTGACCAGGCCTTGCAAATGTGAGGACCTGAGTCAAATCCACAAGTACTCACAGTAAAAAAATGACAGATGTCATGGCACATGGTTGTCGCCTCAGCGTGGCAGTCAGGTCTGGGGTTTGTTGGCCCCAGTCTGGTGTCCATGGAAAGGTTCAGGCCAGAGAGAGACCCTGTCATTAAAACATAAAGTAGATCTCACTTGGGAAATGCATCTGAGGTTGTCCCCAGGTCTCTCCACACACACATGCATACACATATGCCTGCACATACATGAACATATACGTGTATGCATGTGAAAACACGTACCCACTAGGTATGGATGGGAAAGAGAATGGATGTTGAATGTGGTGGATGTTACATCTTAGAGAAGGAGATGCTGAAAACAACCCACAACTCAATCTTCCAAGAGAGCCCAGGGAGAGAACCAATTAGATTGTTTGGTTAACTTGGGCATCTAGCTCCTCAGGGCGGTCAATTTGTCACAGCCCTTCCATAGGATGCTTTGTTTTGACTCATAAAACCTCTCCACTATCCCCAGCATCTTCCTGCCTGTCTTAGAAGAGAGATAAAGCATCATCAGCTTCTAGTCATTTGTGACTCTGAATGTCAAAGGCGCTCGCTAACAGGGGCCCGCTATTCGTCTGTACCTTGGCTTTAGTTGAGTTTGAGTTGGCTGGCAGTGGTTTTGGTTTTGTTGTTATTGTTATGATGTGGTTGTTGTTGTTGTTGTTTTTTTGGGAGGGGTTAAAAATAGATTTAGGAAGTTTTCCAAGAAAAAGTCTGGCATTAAAAGTCCAAAATTAAGAACCAGTTAGTGGGTGACTTAGCATCTGAAAAAACAAAACAAAACAAAAGAACATTTAAAAGGGAGCAAAATCCAACCCAGAATGATGCATATTTTGCCTGCCCCCCCCCCCCTTCCCCCCCCCCCCCCCCCCCCCCCCCCCCATGCTCCCAGCAAGTGACTCTCTCACCCCTGCAGGGTGGAGCTTGTGATGGTTCCTGGTGCTACAATCACAACGTGTGGTCTTATCTTGTTTCAAAGCAAACACAGCCTCAGAGTTTTTGTAGATTCTCTTCTCCCCTGGAATTCACATCTATGGGGGTGGAGAAAGCACCCCGTCTTGCTTTAAAAACATACATGTTTTGATGGTTTTGTGAAAACAAGTTGTAAAGTCCTCATGCCAGTCTGTCAGTAAGTGACTCCTCGCTGCCTCTTCACAGGTTTCAGAGAGTGGTACTGAGAGTCTGGAGCTCCCTGAGAGCAAGCAAAACAGCTCCCTCGAGGCCCCCAGGAGAAGGTCTTATTCCTTGACAATCCAAAACACTACCGTCTGCAGCTCTGGCACCTACAGATGTGCCCTGCAGGAGCTTGGAGGGCAGCGCAACTTCAGTGGTACAGTGGTTCTGAAGGTGACAGGTGAGCGCACCTCACTTCCTCTCTTCTCACAGACCAGGATGCACTTTCTACAGTCCCCAAGGTCTCTCCTTTTCCAGAATCAGACCCTGCAGCTTAGGACATCTGTGGCTAGAAGTGAATTCCTCTGAAGAACGTCCTCACTTTTTCTTTACATGACTTAATCTATGCAGTGACTTTTGCCCAACATTTGCTAAGGGACTAAGGCCAGAAATGACAAACATATTGTCTGTAAGGCCCTGGCTTTGCACAGCAGTTACGATCTCCTCATGTCACATATCTGAAAGCTATTGGAAGTAACACAATGATCTTCAGCTCACAAGAACATGACTGCTTTTTAAAGGGCCAGCCAGTGTTTGCAATTTTCTCTGCACACACACACACACACACACACACACACACACACACACCTTATACCCTTTCCAGTCTCCAGCCCCCTGTTCTGGCTTGCTTGTTTTAGTGACAAATAATACACTTGCCATGTAATGTATGGATTAGTTGAATACCCACCTTCTCCAGGGTGCAAGCATTTCTCCGTTCTGTGCTTTCTTCGGTGCACAGAAGACCCACAACCCAAGTGGATAAGAAATGAGAATAGCTTACTGAGAGAGAGAGAGAGACAGAGAGAGAGAGAGAGAGAGAGAGGGAGGGAGAGAGAGAGAGAGAGAGAGAGAGAGAGAGAGAGAGAGGAGGGACCACACAGAAATGAACAGTGCACAGTCATTTGCCTTCCATTTTCTCTTCCAACACAGTATTCCCTCAAAGTCAAGGGTCAGGCTGAAATGCATTGTTTAGATCTGGCTCAAATGTTAACTGACACGCACTAGCGTGTAGCTGGCTATGTAACTTTTAATATAAGCCTCGTCTCTCAAATGAGGGCAGTGACATCTGTATTCTAAGTTAATGAAATATGACTTTAGGATAGTAAGTAGAGTGACTGAGGTAGACAGAACGCTTGGTCAGTGTTAGTGATCTCTAAGACATTCCCTCTTGACCTTTTCCATTGAGTTATAGACCCTGGTGAGAATCTATGCCTAGACCTGCTGTATTGCAGTTCTGAATCCAATCTCAAATCCGTAAGACTCAAGGGAACAATTTCTTGGAATCATCTGCTGCTGCCTGGCCCTGCCCAGGCTGTGAGCCAAGCCCATTGGCAACTTCACCACAGCACGAGCCAAACATCAGCTAGTGCCTGGATGGGACAAGGCCCTTCCTCCTGGGATGCTCCTGGCTGGGGCCATAGCAACAGCCTCAAAAATCTCAAGGGAACTGGTCCACCCAACCCATGCTGCTGGCCATCTCTAAGAAATGCAGTTAACTAGCAATGGTTAGAATACTCAACCTAGTGTGTGGGAAACTCCGGGTTCAGTTTGAACTACCAATAAAATCCAGGGATGGCAGCCCATATCTGTAATCTAAGCACTTAGAAGGTAGAGATAGGAGGATGGTGAAGTTCAGAGTCATCACGGTTAACATGGTGAATTCACGGCCAACTTAGGCTACATGATACCTGGTCTCAAGAAGACAAATGAAACGAAACTCTAGTTGGATTTCTTAGACAAGAACAGGCAGATTCTGGGCCTTATTTTCTAGTCAGAGTGCATTAATTTGAGGTCATTTGCCTGGGAGTTCAACTTGTCACAAGAAGTTAAGGGAGTTAACAGCCCTGGAAGCTCAGCAAACATCCCACCCATCCTGTGGCAGATGGTCAGAGCAATGTGACAACAAGCTCTCAAGATTGCTGTCACTGCCACCATGACTGGTCTTTACTGATTGACAGATTTGGGGATAGGGATGGCCATGTTAGGACCAGAGGAAGCAGAAATGGAGCAGGGTAGAAACGTCTTTGAATGTATTCATGGATTCCTTTTCTTTTTTAAGGATGCCCCAAGGAAGCTACAGAGTCAACTTTCAGGAAGTACAGGGCGGAAGCTGTGTTGCTCTTCTCTCTGGTCGTTTTCTACCTGACACTCATCATTTTCACCTGTGTAAGTGTCTGTTCAAAACACCTATTGCTGTGATGTGGTCCCCGGGATCCCACTGATTCCCGTAGGTCTTGTGGACAGTGTGAATCGTTGAATGGCATGGAGAGAGGCTGAAAGGCACTCTGAAGGCTGGTTGGGCTTTTGAGGCCTGCACACTGGGGAGCACACAGGGATTCTTCCAACTTGGTTCTGGTTTAGAGAGCCTTGTGGAACATGGTCTAAAGCCAGTGAGGTTAGGCAGGTTGGGTTGTGTAGGAAAGTCTGAAGAGTCTCATGAAGACCTGAAGGACTTGTGGTCCCAGTGTCACTATCCACCACTCTGGGGCTGAGGCTTTGCTGCAGTATTGGCCCCTGTCTTCATGCTGCCCTGGATGTGCTTTCTCTTAGTGGCTCTACTTATATTTTTGCAGCTCTCATCCTCTTTAAGATTTGACCCTAAGAAGTCAGAGCACTGGGACACTCAGCAAGTCCCCTAGAGTAGAAGGTAGCTGACAGTACTTAGGTATTCATGACATGTTTTTTAGCTGTTGGTCACAGGCTCCACTTGGAAGCTCTTAATTCCATTTTTGCCTGGCTGTTCACTTGGACTGTCTATGGCCCTCAGGGAGCAGGGCCATCTGAAACTGACCAACTGGAAAGCATTCTTCCCCATATGTCTCAGGGCTACCAGAAGGGCTGGCTACACAGGGACCAGGATAGACTCATCTTGAAGCCATCCCAGGGCTGGCCCTTGTCACCTACCGTATTCTCATATTCAGTTGTCTGTCTCTCTTATTGTGTAAACCATGTGTCTGATTTCTATTTTAAAATCAATCAACAAGCATCACATCATATCCTGTAACTATATAAAATTATTAGATGTGAATACAAATTTAACTCGCCAGCTTATTTTAGAAAACAATCAGAACAAAATGAAATGCTAGTGTTTCATAATCAGGCAAGGGTGTAAAAGAGTATTTTTGCAATACTCGTGAATTTGAAATGAATTGTTGAATAGTAGGCTAAGATTCTTTTTTGGATATTATCAATTTCTCAAAGAATGATTACATCAATTAATCTGAAAAGGATTCTTAAGATGAATGTATTTTTGGTGGTGCCATTCATTAAATATGAAGCCTTTCATAAATGTGCTTTAAATAATATAGAGGCTGTATTTAAAATAGTTCTAAAATAAAAAGCAAGTATATAAAATAAAACCAAAGATTCCCAAGAGTACGTGCTGTGTATGAAGCATTCTGTCAACCACTGCATGGGATAGAAATTGTTATAGGCCTGACCTCCCAGACTTTGCTATTTGGTTGGCAGGGTTATTCGTTCATAAGAAGGTAACTGGGGAATGGAGAGGCTAGAGAGATGGTTCAGAAGTTGAGAGCACTGACTACTCTTCCAGAAGTCCTGAGTTCAATTCCCAGCAACCATCTGATGCCCTCTTCTGGCTTGCAGACATACAGGCAGAAGACTGTGTGTGTAATAAGTAAATACATTGAAAAAAAAAGAAAAGAAAAGAAAAAAAGGAGGTAACTAGGATGATGAGGAAGTATGTTTAAGATGGCTGCCTTCAGTTTCTTGTAGGTAGATGTCTGCTTCCATAGACACTGGCTTTCCACACTGCTCTGTGACAGTAGGAGCTAGAGATCACTGAAGTCAGAATCAATGAGTGTCCTGATGAGATTTGGAAACATCAGGGAGGTGGTACATATAGCTTATAAAGAATGAAGGGTGGTGAGTATAGCAAGATCTTCCACAGTGAAGTGTTCAGCCAGCTCTCAGGGGAGGGGGGGTGACAACCGCCAAGTTTTCTCAATGACTAGTTTCTCAACATCTTATCTTTTCTTTTCCCTTTTTACAGAAGTTTGCACGACTACAGAGTATTTTTCCAGATATTTCTAAACCTGGTACAGAACAGGCTTTTCTTCCAGTCACCTCCCCAAGCAAACATTTGGGGCCAGTGACCCTTCCCAAGACAGAAACTGTCTGAGTCGGATCTCCACTGGTTTTTACAAAGCCAAGGGCACATCAGATCGATGTGCCTGAATGCCACCTGGACAAGAGAAGAATGAGCCCCGTCCTCAGATGGCAACCTTTCTTTGAAGTCCTTCACCTGACAGTGGGTTCCACACTACTCCCTGCCACAGGATCTTGAGCACCATCATATGATCATGAAGCATGGAGCATCGCTGCTTCTCTGTGGCTGTCAGCTTAATGTTTCATGCAGCTATCTGGTCGACCTCGTGAATGCTTTTCAGTCATATAAAAGCTATGGTGAGATGCAGGTGGAGCAGGGTCATGGGAAATTTGAACACTCTGAGCTGGCCCTGTGACAGACTCCTGAGGACAGCTGTCCTCGTCTATATCTGGGATACATCTCTTTGAATTTGTCTTGTTTCGTTAGACCAGTCCAGATGTCTCACATCTGGCAGAAATTGACAGGCAAGCTGTGAGCCAGTGGGAAATATTTAGCAAATAATTTCCCAGTTCGAAGGTCCTGCTATTAGTAAGGAGTATTATGTGTACATAGAAATGAGAGGTCAGTGAACTGTTCCTCAGCAGGGCCTTTTCATCTGGAAAAGACATCCATAAAGCTGCAATACAGAGGGATGCCACATTTATTTTTTTAATCTTCATGTTCTTGTCAAAGAAGAATTTTCATGTTTTTCAAAGAAGTGGGTTTCATTTCTTTTTAAAAATATGAATGTCTGGTTACATAGCATTGCTAGCTGACAAGCAGCCTGAGTAAATATGGAGAATGTCCCTCAGAATAAGGGCAGCAATCTAGAAGCACTGTACAGTGCCCAGCTTGGAAGGGCAGAGCATGGACTGAGCAACCAGAAGTCCGGCCACAAAACTGTCTGTATGATCCTGGATGAGTCACTTGTGGTTTTCACTCTCTGGCTTGTAAACCAAATAGTTTAGTCTAAGTTGACTAACATGGATGTGAAGATGCTTGGAGAAAGTTGAAAGTAACGGATACAGTGGCAACTCCACTGGACTGTTAGCTTGTTGATATCCTAGAGCTCTGGAGCTGAGCAAATGCCTGTCATATCTCAGCTTTCCCATCAATCCAGACAAAGGAGGCCACAAAAAGGACAGAAGACCATGTCTTCTGTGTGAACTCCTCCTGAGAAACGTGGAGACTGGCTCAGTGTTTTGCTCTTGAAGGACTAATCACACGCTCTTGAAGATACGGACCTATGGGAGCTATTGCGGCAGGACAGGAGGAAGTTCTCAGATGTTGCACTGATATGACATTGTTGCATTTCCTTAATGAATTGGGCCCCTTCCTCATTTGCTTCCCAAAGAGATTTTGTCCCACTAATGGTGTGTTCATCACCCGCACTATGAGAGTGAAAGGGATGCTGAGCGCCCACAGTGTGCTTGCCTCTCGGTCACCACTTTCATGCTATTAAAAGTATGCATGTGAAGAGGGATGTTCTTCTTTTCCATCTTTAAAATGATTCCGACTTTAGAATGAGTGTTTGGGTGCTGAGTGGTGAGTAAGAATCCAGAAATAATAGTGGTAAATGACTGGCTGCTTTCCTGAGTCTGGAGCTGGGATGGTGGGCAGGAACATATGGCAGGCAGACTTTTGTGACATGGCACTCCTTCCTGGAGCTGCATCCCTACCAGCTATTAATGGTCAGCTTGCCCACCTAGATGATCAGAGGAGGAGGAACCGAAAGGAAGGTTCTGCTTTTAAATGATGTATGAAGTTGGGGTCCCTGATCTTGGGGAGATTCATGGGGTTTTACTGGAGGTTTTCAAATAGACTCTTAACTTCTAAGTCGTTATGAAAGATCTATACAAGTATCTGTGGCGACTATAAAAGCCTCATGGATGAAGTGCTCTTTATGAAGATGAATACACCAGTGTCTGTAAAAACTGCAGATCCACTTTGAATGGATTCAGCCCATTGTCAAATGCTCTACAAATAAATACACCAGGGCAACTTAGTCTCATTTTGAGGAATTCAGATGTCTGATTCATATGAAGTTGTACCATGTCAGTCAGGAGATTTAGAGTAAGAAGAGTTATTGGTTTAATAGATATGTTCAGAAGATCGAGAGAGTCCACAGAAGGGCTAAGTGTCTAGCAATGTTCAGAGGACAGGAGACTAAGGAAGAAGGAAAAGGGAACGGAAGAGATGCCAGGGATTACACATTTTTGGCAAGCTTGTTTTATTAAATGGAATAAGTTGACTTTGTGGGTGTTGCATGTTGCCTTTGGAGAATACACAGTGGAACAAACTCTCCATAGGCATGAGCGTTACACTGTGAGAGAGACCAGGGATGGGATGGGGTTGCTCTTGTCACTTTAGATAGACTTTACTAGATACACTATTATAACTTAATAGCAAGTTGACTCCATGTTTCAAGTTACTATTTAGTGTTTTAAAATGTGTGTGTGTGTGTGTGTGTGTGTGTGTGTGTGTGAGAGAGAGAGAGAGAGAGAGAGAGAGAGAGAGAGAGAAACAGAGAAACATATATTAAGAAGATTTGATTAATTAATTGGCTTCTGGTGCCCCAATTGCATCCTATCTACTATCTCAAAGGACCATGGACTGAATTTATTGTCTTCACCACTGGGGAAACCTTTGTTCTCACACTTTCCTTTGTCTATGGGATTAGATCTACAGTTATGCCAATTTTGTTGTGAGATGTCCCAGGACATGAATATAGACACACACATCAGCTGCGTGTTCTAAGAAGCAGTCTGCAGGTTTTTTTTTAATTCCTGGTAATATTTAGTATGTCTCATCACAACAGAGCCTAGAAGCCAACCAGTGCCTGCTAATCTGCCAGCGTTGTGGCCCCAGGCACACAGGCAGCAGAGTGAAGCCATAGTTACCACACAGCGCAGTCTGGTCTCAGGACCCTGAGCGGTTCCCTCCTTTGCAGCTTTGTTTGGTTGTGATGATTAGGTAATTAATAATAGTTTGTGTTTCCTTCATAAAAAAAATAGGACACAAGAGGGGATAGAGAAATGACTCAGTGGCTAAGGCCACTTGCTGTCATTGCAGAGGACCCAGGTTCTGCTCCCAGACCTGACTCCTGTTCCAGGGAATCAATTGCCCTCTTCTGTCCTCCATGGGCACTGCATGCGTGTGATGCACCTACATACATGCTGGCTTTCCTTTTCCTTTTTTGTTCAGATAAGTACCCCAGCCAGTGGGATGGTGCAGCCTATCTTCAGGGAGGGTCTTTCCTCCTCAGTTAAACTTCGCTAGCAGAGCCACACAGAGGAAATAAGAGAAGCCGATCCTAAGTGATTCCAAATCTAGCCCCAGGAGCAATGAAAATCAACCATCTCAGAAGGCTACACAGACTAACTCCATTTAAACTCGGACTTCAGAGCCGAGCAAGATTTTAGATAAGGATGGGGAAGGACAGGGGGAACATAAGGACACACATCTTAAAGAAAGTAGTTTTGGGCTAAGGATGGATTGGGAATTGTGGAGGTAAAGGGTCCTCTTATCCCAGATGGAGCGAGGAGCAAGCAGAGGTGAGTGGCAAACACATTATCTTCGGTAGTTAGAGCCGTGCGTGGTGTAGTATTGATGGATCCAGCATTGGGAGCCACAGTTGACTTGAGATCATTTGGGGATAATAGCCAGGAAGATGAGGTAAAGGACCAAACAAAAGAGCTGGAGGAGGTGGGTGGCATCAAACCCACATGGTAGGCTAGAGGCCCAAAGCAGCACAGACTCAGTGGGAGAGATAGGAGACATGGAGACCAACTGGCTCGACACATTGAAATGATCTTCAGTTCTCAGTCCTCAGGTTTGTTTGCGTTTGTTTGTTTATTTATTTATTATGTTCGTTTTCATGAACATGCATTGGCATGTGCATGGAGGTCAGGGGTCAGTCGCAGGAGTTTACTTTCTCCCTCCACCTTATGGATCCTGGTGATTGAATTTGTTATAAGTCTTGGTGGCAAGTGCCTTTATCCACTGAGGCATCTCACTGGCCTAGGTTTTGAGTGTCAGTATGAGGTGTTGTGCTTGTGCGCTATGTCTGTCTGTCTGTCTGTCTGTCTGTCTGTCTGTCTGTCTGTCTCTGTGTTTTTAAGCTAAAGCCTTCTTTCCCTTTTAAAACATGTCAGATCGGAAAGGTAGTCAATCCCTTCCATCTTACCTTCACAGAGCAGGCAGAGCTTAACCATCTAAGGGCACAGAAGATGTCTGCATGTTTCCCAGTCGTTCTTGGCATTAACAAGCCTGCCACTAATGACACGCTTCAAGCTGGCTTTAGTCCTCTTTACTCCCATTCTTCTGACCTTGAAGACTATCCCTGGTATCTGTTCTCCTTCTAGAACACGGTGTTGATTAATCTTGACCAGCTGCCTTCCAGAACACAGCGTGTATCATCTGGGTTTTCTATCATCAGTTCAGTTTTGTGTCTTTTCAACTACGTGACAGACATCAGAGTCTTTCCTCGGCTCTCTGCCCACTGATTGTGTGTTATGCAATTACTCCTTAGTTTTTAAAAGCAGCTAAATCTGAGCGCACAGCATGATGGTAAACCAAGTGACACCCTCTGGGCTGTGGGGTAGGCTGTGCTGGGGGACGAGTATAAATGTGCAATGAAGAAAGGGAACCTGTTTGCAGAGCATCGCTGGTCGCTGCAGACCTTCATACACCCCACATAGCTCCTCTGTCCCTCAGAGCCAAGGCAGTTCACTTGAATGTCTCTCTTCTCCTTTCCACTTCTTTATTTAACTCTCCCCAGGGGATTCCAGGCAGCTCACAGTCACAAAGGACTATCAGGAAAACATCATCTAAGCTGGGTGTATCTGTTTCCATGGTTCCTGAGAGGTTAGGGTGAGGGAAGGAGTTTGGGCACTAACTCAAGTCTTCTATTCTCTTTCCTTTTCAATTCATAAACGCGTACAGTACTCCCCTCTGGCCAGAGGAACTGGACCCCACTTAGCGGTTCATTTAGATTCCGCATGCATAAGGGATATTGTTTTTGCTTCGTTATAAGAGGCACTATTTCTTCCAATTGACCATTTTCCTCCTTATGCTTTGCCAAAATAGCCTGTTTACAATCTACTCTCACAGATTACAGTCCTCACCAGAGGCAAGTGGGGAGAAATTCAGACACTGCAAAGCTTTGAGACGCCCCATAGAGTTGGAATGTTTTTTTTTCAAAGGGGGAAAAAACAGTCTGTGAATGTGTATGTATTTGCCCAAGTCTCCCCCCACAGCCAGCTGGACAACCTGTCAATGACTCTCATTCAGGAACAACAAAGACCCATGTCAGAAGTCAAGGGACAGGAGGCTGAGAACTAACAATAATTTTGTACTTACACAGCAGTTTTTATCCGAAGACCTCACAGTGCTTTATAAACATTAATTAAATGCCCAACAGCCCTGTGAAATGGCTGTTGTGTCACTGTTTCCAATTGGCGGAGGGGTGGTGGGACCAGAAGTGTCAGCATGGAGCAAAAATGGAAATAGGCCATGTTACATGCCTGCAGATTGTGGACTCAGAAGTGGAAATATTTTCTTGTAAGCCCAAGGCTGTGGTCAGGTGTACAGTGCTCACTAGGATAAGGAAGTGGTCTGGTGACTTCCCAGGAGGAGCTAGGTTATGGATAAGGGAGTATACCATCTGCACCAGGACTTGAGGGATAGTGGTATGGTCTCCCCAGAGGCTTCGTCACCACACACCAAGTCATTACAAACTGCTTTTTGTAGCGGCATGATGGCAAATAGCGACTCTCATGTGGCATTTTCTGGGAAGATGTGACTAGTTATCTAGACAGACAACCACCGACCAAAGATGTGACCCCCACACACGTCTAGCTTGTCCACCCAATGATTCCATTACAGAGAAGCCCACTGCATTGTGGGTGACAACTCACAATCTGTAGTTAGCCTCACTGCAGGGACCTATTCTCCCAGCAACTGTTTCTTGCTGCTATAAATTGAGGGGAGGAGCTTGTGAATTTTTAAAATTTTTATGAGCTTCCAGAATCTTGTCAATTTGCTCCCTGAGTCTTATGACCCCCTCTCCCACTCCCAGTCCCAGGAGAGAATGTTCAAATTCAGTGGAAACAGATGTACAAGAAAGAGTTGGCTTTGATTGCTACATACTTGTCCAGAACTGCTAGGTGGGGGTATAGTATATTCTGCCTTGTATGTTGGAGCATCAATCTATGTCTTCCAAAGAGGCCTACTAAAGTCTTACCCTCTGATACCTATGAATACAACCTATTCTGGAAGTGAGGCCTTTGAAAATATAGTCACCAGGAGATGCCATAGCTTAGGCTGATGTCCATATAAAAAGAGGGGGAATTTGGGCACAGGCATAGATAGTCATACAGAAAAAAGAAGGCCTCGTGATGTCAGAGGTAACACCGGATGTGATGCATTTGCAAAGCTAGTGAGTGTCAAGGATTGCTGGCAACACCAGAAGCAGGGAAGGAAGCCTAGTGGTGGTTCTTCCCGAGCGCCCTCATAGGGAGCATGGCTCTGCAACACCTTATATTCGACTTCTGGCTCCCAGATCTCTGAGTATCTCTTTGTTGTCCTTGTTATTTTAACCTGGCCAACATGTGGCCTTTTGTTATGGAAGCCCCAGAAAGGAGCTTAAATGACTTAAATGAAGAGGCGTTCACATCTAGGGTGGTTACTACACCATACATTTGAAAACATATCCCACTATCCAATAACCAAGGGAAGGTTTCCTGGAGGGACTGGGCTGGAATATGTTTTTAAATGGATGGTGGCTTCCATCATGGGATGCGCTTGCTGATGATGAGGACAGGTGGGTGGAATGTGGTGGGGCACAGGGGGGACAGGCACCACAGTGCTCCTGTGACATGGGAGATACTGGCTACACAGGTGTATCTACACAGATGGGGATATATTACATAGATGTTTTATCTATCCCTTTTAAAGATTTATTTTTATTTATGTATGTCTGTGTGTATGTGTACAGAGGTGTCTGTGGAGGCCGGAAGGGGGCATTGGATCCCCTGGAGCTGGAATTAGAGGGGATTGTGAGCCACTAGAAGTGAGTTTTAGAAACAAGAACTAATATTCTCTGGAAGAGCAGCAAACATTCTTTAACCACAGAGACATCTCTTGAGCCCTTGTTTTTTATGTTTTTTTTTTCAGTCTTATTTTAGTATGTTGGCTTGCAGTTGTATACATGCCTTCAGTACATTCCATTTCTTCATACCTCAAGTTGACATTGTTTTTAAAAAAAGAAAATCAAAATATGTACCCAGAAGCCATTGCTGTTGGATCAAGGGTAGCAAAAGGGGGAAAAAAAAAACTGTTGAAAGTTAAGACCCAAACTCTGGAAATACTATTATTCAGTCGTGAGTGAGGTTGTAGACATTCAGGGAGGGAAGTCATCTGTTGTATTCATCTTTCATCTTCCTCTCTTCAGACTCTTTCTTTTAAAAATACAAGCAATCCCAGCAGGGGGAAACACATAAATCAATACAACGTGAGCAGGATACATTACTGTCTGAAAAAAAGATTGCACTGGAGTCAGACAGATGTGTGTTGGATCCTAGGCTCCATCAGTCACCAGTTCAATCACATTAAACAAATTGTTGGACTCTTGGTGTCTCAATTCACTCATTTGTTAGGTGGATGCTAGTAGTATCTCTTGAATTTTAACTAAAAACCTGGTATAAAGAACACGCTAAATTACCAACCTCGTTTTCTTCTGCATGCAGTTTCCTTCTCTTAGAGGCTTTGCAAAATGTTTGACATAGGGCAAGCATTCTGGAGTGGCAGCAGAGAGGGGTAGCCCCGGAGGCCTTCCGATGGAAGAGGTTTCAGAATGGGTCTGCTATCCTTCTCCCTATGGCTTCAGCAAGCTCCACTCCTGGGAACTTCCTTCCTGTCCTTTCTAGGTCCCTAGGGCTGTTGGGATTCAGAGTTCCAGCTTCTAGTAGCTAGTCAGCAGTGGGCAGTGAAGAGAGGGCATGCTCTACCTTTCCATTCTATGGAGAGAGTCACAGAGAAGCAGAGGAATCCCATGTGAGGAACAGCGAGCAGCAGCCCAGGTTGCCAGTGGAGCTGGCTTTCTGCAGGCCATGAGCCCTTAATACACAGAAAGGAAGCAGATGTCTCTCTATGCATCAGCCTAGGCAGCCCATCTTTCTCATTGTTACAGGTCTTTGTTTTTGTTTCTGCTGCTGTTTTGTTTTGTTTGTTGTGTTCTTGTGTTTTTGGTATGTCTGCATTTGGATGGAGGGTTTCATACACACCAGGTAAGTGTTCTGACGCTGAGTATGTTCAGAACCTGTACAGATGCAGCCTAGGCTGACGCATAGAGAGTCTTTAATATGACTGTTTTTCCAGGCTCTCCACTGCCAACATATGACCAACCACTTTGGTTAGTCACTCTTGAAACTACATTCTCCCTCACCCACAAATAAAGGTGGGATTCCACACATCCACCAGTGCTTAATGGCTTCTTTCCTGCCCATGACTGCTCCTGCATGTCTGTGCCTTGGCTAGGCTAGGCTTCTGTAGAACCACCTCTGACTCTTTCCCCAGTCTCTGCCTTGGCGGCCAACTGTACTGGCTGCTACTGAGTCTGATCTTGCCAATAGAAGCGCCCCAGTAATAAGTTAATGTCTGGAGAATTCTGGGAACTGAACTACTTTCTGCCACCCTCCTGCTTTCAGAAATACTTTGTTCTTCCTTACCAATGAGCTAAAATCCATGGTGGTAGCCAGCTAGGTTCCTGCTTTTCTAGGAAGATGTCACTCTCAGTGGGGTTCCCAGGCAGGAGGAGGTGTTTCTCTCTTCTTCTAGAGTCTTCAAATGTGTTTTCCTTTTTTTTTTTTCAGGAATTCAGTACGAGGGTCTCACACGTGCTAGGTAGGCACTCTACCACTGAGCTATAGCACCGGCCCTCTTTGTATTTTTAATTTTGAGATGGGACCTCATTACATTGCTCAGGCTGGCTTCAAACTCATTTTGTAACCCAGATTGGCCTTCCTAAACCTCTCTTGTCTTATCTGCTAAGTAGTCGGATTTAACCACAATGCCACCAGACTCGTAATTCCAGGAAGGACTCAACTCTAGATTCAGCCTCTCAACCACGTCTCCTAGAAAGTATGAAGGCTGAATAGCAAGATGGTAGCATTCTTGCCAGGCCCAGCCAGACAAAGTCATAGGAAGAGCCAGGACATGCTGAAGTGAGTGGAGCTTCTGCTTCCCTGTTTGAGTTAAAAAAGCACTTTCTCCTGGACCAGCCTAAGGCACATGGGAAATTCCTCCTCATTCTACAAACATCCTGTGTGTCACGCACCACACACGTATGTACAGAGCTTGGCACCAAAATTTATCTTTAATGCTCATTAAGACCATAACAGTTTAGACAGGATGCTGCTGGCAGAATACATGCCCAAGCAGGACACTGTCAGCAGATGCCAATTCCTGCCTGTGGTCTACACAGCCAGAACTTTGTAGCCAAGCACCTTATATAAATGTCTCTCGTTTTTGCTCTCAACTTTTTGCTTTCACCTACGGTTTACTGTGGCTTCTGTACTCCCATTGCAATGTTCATCTCCTCCCAAATCAATGTCATTGTTCTGTGAAGAATGTCTCTCTGATTATTATTTAGGTTGACAAAATGTTACTGAGATTGGCAGCCACGTGTCTTACATCTCCTACACCTTTTTCCTAGTACCAGCCAATGAGTCCTGGGCTTTGCTCAAACAAACAGACAAACAACCAGCATCAGGAAACCCTCAAACCCAACCAAGTGTCCAACAAACAAAATTCCACCTTATTTTTTCGCTCAGGTACTCAGAACCCCTGATGATCTCCGCTCAAGGCCCGTGAGTACATTCCCTCAGGCTCCTGCCAGCTTTGCTGAGAGGGCATGGGACCAGCCTTGCTGAACTTCCTTCAGCTTCGGTACTCACTTTCTTGGTGTGGTTTAGTTGGTGTGGTTTAGTCAGTCAGTTGCAGCAGACTGACTTGGATATGGCTCTGGGGGTGGCTAGGGAGCTAGATGCAGGTCCAGGAGGATGGAGAAGAGAGAAAAGCTCATTGGCCAGCTTGAGTTCCCTGCTTCCCTGCTGAATCTCACACTGGCTTGGAGACAATGCTGTAATCTGGCTTCTTTATCCTTATGGGTATCCTGGAGTCTCCATACCTAGGCCAGCCTCAGACATGCTGCAGAAGAGGGCTAGGAAGCCAAAGCAACCCAGAATTCTTCGGACAATAAAACAAATGGATTCATTAGGAGAAGATGAGGAAAAAGACCCTACTATGGGACAAGTCCCTGCTTGGGGTCATGTGATGTGAACTACTCCATCGGAGTGCAGGCTTTGTGACAGGGACTTTGCATCTGTAGCTTTCTCTTACTCTATAGGTTAGGCAATTGGGCCTCAGAGAGGTTAAGGAGTATACAGAAGTCTGGAACCAAAACGTAGAGCAGGACTCTGGTCTGCAGCTCCATGTGACTTCTGAATCCTGACGCTTCCCTCCCGACCCTGTTCTGTGGAGTGTTCTTGGGAGAAGGAAGCTCACTATCTATAGAACCGGCCTGGCTGTCTTACATGTCTCATTTTTTGTTCCCATTCATGTGGTTTCCAATCAAATACAACAATACCCAAGGCAACAGAGATGGCATGCCACCTATGTCCAGAGGGGAGGCAGGGCTGCAATACCTACTGGCAGGATCCCCAGGTTCAGTGTGTGCCTGCTGTGGATCACAGATGGCCTGAACCGGATGCCCTTGGCAAGGAAGGACAGAAGCAAAATGGCCGCCAGGCCCAGGATCGTCCCAGGAGCGTGTCTGAATTATGTCTCTTTGGTAAATCTGATCCATGTAGCAAGCCCTTGGGGACTACTAACCTGTTCTGACAAATGACCTTGAGAGAATTAGAGTAGTGATATTTTCAGCTGCTTGGAGTCTGTCTTGGCCGAATTCTCTAGAGCGTTAGGTGTAAACACGAGTCCGTGGCTCCACAGTGCCCATGTGCGTGTTTGCCTCGGTCCCTGTGCTGTTTAGCGTGATTGTCCTCCGGCTGGTATAAACCACGTCCTTCTCTTCCCCGGTGGGAGCTTGTCTCTGCGCTTTCCCCTCCCTTCTCTGGAAGTGCAGTGAAGCAACGCGGACAAGGATCTTGTTCCAAGCCCATTGAGCAAATGCTCACATTTAGTGACCTTCTGCACCAGTAATTCTGTCCTCTGGGGATTGAAATTGATTTTCCTCCTTTCTGTATTGGAGCACAACCGGAGCTCACAGCCCTGTTACAAATGCCCATCTCAGGTGTGTGTTTAAAGGTGAACAGTGTGACTCTTAAAGGAGATGAGAAAAGTTGTTTTAAGGATGCCCTTGATAACCTCGGCAAATGGACAAGAAATGTGCTTCAGTCTTCAGAGTGGCGTTTAATGTCTCCCTGCGATTTTCCTGTAAGGGTGTGAGTGTATGTGTATCTACAGCCTATATGTATTGGAATGTTTTCCAGTGAATATATGCAAATGTGTCCAAATTCTTTTCTGTGAGCTTTGGGCAACCTAAGACTTAAAACAGTGTCCAAAGAGTCACTACTTGAGGGGGAAGAAGTTTTAATGTTATATTTTTAATTAAATATACTTATTTGCATTTCTATATGAGTGCAAGCACATGGCAAGGTGTGTGTTAGAAGACAACCTGTGGGAGTCAGTTCTCTTTCATTCGTGGGACCTGGGATTGAACTCAGTTCATCAAGCTTGGCAGCCAATGGCATTACCCATTGCACCATCTCACTAGTCACACTGTCGTACTTTTTTAAAATATAAAAACGAATTCCAAAGATTCATGATGAATGCCAAGGTTATAAACGAATAAGCTATCATCATTATCATCATCATCATCTTTTGCTTGTTTGTTTTTTTTTTTTTTTTTTTTTTTTGCTTCTGGCTCCAGTGTGAAGCAGGAAGGACACTCACTTCTTTGTATGAAATATTAAGTTTACTTCATGGTAGATTTTAAACATATACTTTCTGTCTGAGATGTTGCAGGAGGGTAGTGTTGGTCATGATAGTTGAGTTTATGGGGGTTTCCTACATTTTGCCTCCCAGGCAAATACCCTCCCCTGAATCCTAGCCTCTTCTGGGCAACTCATGAGCTGGCCATAGAGTTGTGTTTGGATGAGCTGAAGACATTAACTAATATTTATTTCCAGTCACTAAACAGAAATGAACTAAACAGTTCTTCTGGTTCATAACCTCTAAAATCCTGAACAGTGTTCATATTTGTTCATTATTCTATTATAATAGAATTCATTCTGAGTTCTTTTTGAATCATTTGTCCATTCAGCTTGCTGTAGCAAAATATCTTTGACTGACTGGGCACTTGATGAAGAAGGGAGGTTTTGTTAGCTCAGAGTCCTGAGGTCAAAGAAAACAGTCGCAGCCTCAGGTTCCAGTGAGGGTTGATGGCGGATCGCACCACGTGTCAGGAACACATGTGAGAGGTGTCACACTGTGAGCTAGGAAGCAAGAAGTAGCCCAGAAAGTCAAACTCACTTTCATGGTGACTAACCATTAGCTTTCTCCTCATGCAACAGAATCTCCGAGATAAACAACTTTCAAGGAGGAAAGATTTTGTTTGGCTCACAGTTTTGGAGATCTCAGTCCTTGAGCGGGTGTTGCTTTTGGATTTTGTATCAAGAGATGTGATGGTGGTGGAGCAATGCTGCTCGCCTCATGGTAGCAGGGAGCAGAGAGGAAGAGACTGGAATCCCAGTATTTCTCTCAGGGGCCTACTAGCAAAGACCTGACTTCCTTCTACCAGGTCCCCTCTTTTTTCTAATAGCACTACAGGTTGGTGACCACACTTCTAATATTTGCACCACTGGGTGACATTTGAGATCCAAACCCTAATGCTAAACCATTCCTGCAAGATGCATTACTCCTTTCTGAGAGGTGGACCCCAGTGCCTGACCCCATGGGCCTTCTCCCTTAAAGGTTTCTACTATCCTTCAGTACCATTGCATCGGACATTAAACCAACTACCCATGAACCTTTAGGAGGCAAATCTTATTCAAGCTATGTAGGATGAATGAAAAGAAATCTTGAGGTTAGTGCCATTCTATCCATGTTATAGATGGTCTAAGAACTGCCCATGTCCTGAGAGGATCCACTGAGGGCCATTGTCAAGGCACTGGTTTGCTCTTGCCCAGTCTTCTGTGTTGGTGGGGTTGGTAGAAGACCCTTCCTTCCGGCTCTCACTTGTCTAGGATTATTGCATAGGTGAGCTCAGCTCCCCCAAGCACCCCCCATATACATATCATGGTCACCCATGTGGACCCCACTGACAGGAGTGAAGGTGTCATTTTAATTCCAGCTGTCCTTTGAGGATATGGTTGATGGCTCCTGGTTCCTGGTTCTTTTCAAAAACCTAGCTGATTCATAGTTGTGAAGTTGACCTCTTCCATGGCTTTACTGCATACCAGAGTATTTCCCAGAAACCCCATCTAATTCAAAGTGAAATGACATGTCCTAGTGAGAGATGGGTCAGGTCTTGAAAATATCATAGTCAGCACTTTGCTCTACATGTACTGTGCCTTTGTAGCCAGTCCTTTAGGGCTTTCTGGGTCTATTAAATGCAAAGTCGCAGGGTGACCTTGGAAACCTGGGGTCTGATGTGGAAGAAGAAGCCAGTGAGAGGCTGCTTGACTCCATATTCTGGCTATAACTTGTCCTGCATGTCCTTTCCCATTTTACACCTGTTCTTCCTCCTCCTGTGTGCCAGCTTTCAGGAAGTGATCTCACATGTGTATATACAACCTAACCTTCTCATGTCTACTCCCTTAATCACGGAAGCCCTTTTCTGCCACCAAGGTCACCAAGGTGACCATTTTCAAATGCTGATAGGATTCTGCCAATACACTTTTCTAGAGTTCTGTTAACTCCTAGCACAGAAGGCAGGGGCACACCGAGTCTCCTTTCTGCCTCTGTCCACCTGTCTGTGTTCACAGCTCAGTGCTCTCGTCACTTGGCACCATTGAAACTCGGCTTTGACACACATTTTCTTTCTGCTATGGCCCAGTTACCTGACTAAGGACAACTGCCCAGCTGCCAGCCTTCTTAGAGCTGGGCGGGGGTGAAGTCTTAAGGTCCAGCATGAAGACTTTTATTATTGCGCTGAATGTCATGGTCCATTTTCTGCAATACCTAGCTACTCCTATTCACTGTCCATTTTTGGTAAGATCCCTGCATCTCTTGGTGACTGGGCACAGGGACTAGTTGCCTAGCTGGACAAGCAGACTGGGAGAGCTTCCTATCTTCCATGAAGTCTACTCAACCATCTTGTATTCTGTGTTTTAACTCCCCTTCAGTAACATTGGTGGTGTCTAATTCTGGAGTCTTTGTTGGGTTTAGGGAGCAAGTGAGTTTGTTGCTCCCTAAAATCTCCTTTTAGAGACACCTAAGATACATACTCTCAAGTTTTCTTTATGACTGTTCTGACTTCATTCTCCAAGTCATCCAAGAAGTAGAATAAGCTAGTGGTCTCTTGGGTGACATCCAGGCTCTGGAATACCTTATAATTAGCCAAGGAATTGGTAGATGTGACCTAGACAACATACAGAGAAATTATCTCCAAAGATTCTTTGTTGACTCACTAGCAAAAAGCAGAACTTTGCATTGGGAGTGGGGGCTGCCCTATCAACCTTATGTGATTCTGGAGATGGATGCAGGGGAAAGTTTTAATAAGCAAATGAAGAGGATGACAGGGGATACTTTAATCAATAATTCTTGGCGACAGGATCAATAGCAAGAGTGACATCAGTCCAAGATTAAGCAGACAGCTGTTGGACAAATGCCCTTGCAAGAGTTTTTTTACATAAGGTTGCAGTGGCTCCTGGATTAGCATGTGGTTCTGTCAGGCTCCTCTGTGAAGAGTCCTTTTTATCAGAGACATAGTCATAACTTTCTGGCCAGTGTAATCTCTAGATCTTAATTAATTATCTTATTGTTGAAGTAATGATTTAAATAGGCATATTCTTGGGCCGACCATCTAAGAGGTGGCAGCTCTGCTTAGCTCAGGCCGCAATGTGCCTTGGCCTGAAGCCAAGTACTCCACAGCTGGAAGCAGCCAGAGGCTATGCACATGCCACAACTAAAACAGGCCAGCCAGAAACACCGGCCCTGACACCCAAGAGATGCCAGCATAGGAGATGGCTCTGTCAATCTTCCACGCTGTCTCCACAAGGCTGGGCTGTGCCCAGACCATCCCGCCATCCACGTTGGCCTGATAGGAATGAGACTCTAATGTTTAGGCTATCCAAAGGTTTTTATATATTTGGTTATGCTCAATAACAAAATGGCCACACAATTAGAGGTGTAACCCAATACACAACCTAGATATAACAACTAACTTTGACTGCTAGAGACAGGCACACATCTCCTTCCACATTCCCCTCTTTCTCATCCTCTCCCTCCTAGCTCCTCCTCTTCCTTCTCCCTTTCCTCTCCTTACTCCTCCCCTTCCTCTCCTTACTCCTCCTCTTCCTCTCCTTACTTCTCCCCTTCCTCTCCTTACTCCTCCCCTTCCTCTCCTTACTCCTCCTCTTCCTCTCCTTACTCCTCCCCTTCCTCTCCTTACTCCTCCCACCTTAGCTCCTCCCAACTTGCAAGGAAAATATGCGGCTACATCTTATTTATTAATCAGTGGGGATTTTTATTTTTTAAAATAAAAATTTATGTGTATGTCTGTGTCATGTGTATTTCTGTACCCACAGAGACCAAAATCAGTCATTGAAGACCCTGGAGCTGTAGTTATATGTAGTTGTGAACCATCTGACGTGGGTGCTAAAGGATGAACTCGGTTCTTCTGGAAGACAACTTCACCACAGAACCATCTCTACAGCCCCAGTGTGTATGAATTCTGGGGACAGGATTTCATTATGTAGCCCAGACTGACCTCAAACTCAGTTCTACCGCAACCTTGCAAGTGCCGAGATCTCAGGTACCCACCTCTCCCAACATTACTCTCTGTTATTTCGTGTTAGGGTTAGACAAATGTTGGCTCAGCTCTGATTCTAACTCCCAGAGGAATGTTGTTCCGTTTCTCTCCTACTTGGCTGTGAGTAGTTGGTGGGGATTCGGTAGCTTAGGACAACTGGCAAATTAATTCACATTTGCTTTTTAGGGCAATGTTTATCATATGTATGCAGTTTTTAAAATGAGCCTTCGTGTTCTTGGACATTTGGAGAGTTGTCTCTTGAGGACCTGGTAGGAAGTTTTGTGCAGAGAATGGAGCTGGCACAGACCTGCAGGACCTTCTACAAGAGGTGTGAGTGACATCACCTTCTGGCAAAGGCAGGAACCACATAGCCTGTGGCCCCTCTGTGGCTTAGTGGGTAATGGCTCCAGGTTCAGGACAGATATTATTGGACCAATTAAACAGTTAAGAGTCCAAAAACAAACCCTCCATTTTCATTGTACCTTCCAAGAGTAGGCTGTAATTTTTATTTAAGCACACACAGACCGCAGAAGTCTGATCGGCATTCCTGTCAATGCATGAAGCAGTTCTTTGTGTGTGAGAGGTCATCTTTAGTTGCTACTTGGGGAGCCGTGTGTGGGCTCCTGCTGGCAATGACCAATCACCAGGACAGTGCTTTCTTGGCAAACATGGGAGTGGTGGGGAAATCACTGAGCCCTGGTGATTGGGAGAGGAAAACTAGCACATGTACGTACCCGGTGCCTGACTCCTTGGTCTGCCTTGGGACTCATTTGCACATTCGGTGGGGCTTGGACACCCTAAGGCACAGAGTTGTTATTATTGCATGTAAGAACTCCCGGATAAAGTGCCAAGACTTTCACATGGCCTCAAAATGGGGTGGGGGGGGACCTCTTTGAAACAGAAAATAAAGTTTAGTTTGGCATCCTCTGGGTCATTAGCCTGAAAGTATACACTTGGCCTTGCTAGAAGGTTTCAAGAAAGGCATCAGAGGTATACAGCTTATAAGCTCTGTCCATGAACAACTTTCTAGCTCATGGAGTCTGTTGAGTCCTAAGCTGCCTGGAACCTGATGCCCCTTTCTGTGTTCTCATCAGGGGAAAGATTGTATCTCTTGTGGGCATCCCATTTACGAGAATTTGACTCTTCTAGGGCTCACATTCCACTCCTTTGGTGGCTATACCAGCTTCCTTCTGTACGATCTCTGCCACCATTGAGACTCTTATTCCCTCTGCACCATCCACACCAGAAATAACAAATGGACACGGCTGGGGTTTCCTCTTCCATCAGAACCTCTTCTGGACAAGCCTGTATTCTCACAGTGTCAACTGATCTGTGAGAGCAACTTTCACCATTAGAATGATAGCTAATGCCACGGCTAATTTTCATCCCATGTGGAAAAAAGCATGCCCGTTTCTAGACATCCACAGCTGGGCTTAGGGACCCTTGCAGATCACTAACGGTGCGTGCATTTGTCAAGATCACATGCACACTTGCCTGGAAAGCCTAGCACCTGGATCACAGGCTTTGTGCTTTGTGCAGTTCTTTGAGCAAGGGTCATCAAGCCATATGAGGGTTGGTGTCAAAGTGCAAGCAGAAAATGAGCCAGCCAGTCTGGAGTTGAGTTTGAAGGAGAGAGGAGGGGAGTGGGATGCTGAGCTCCTGGGGTGGGGGGTGGGGGATGGGGGTGGGGGTGGGGCTGGGGGATGGGAGGATGATAAGATGAAGAGGGAGCATTTCAAGGCAACAAAATGTTGTCTTTCTTCTCCTTTTTACACTTCGTTTCAGACATTGTTTTTTATTTCTTTTTTTTCTATCAGTACAGGTGGAGCTCTCTTTCTTTTTTTAACAGCTGACTAATATTTCTTCGTCTGTGTCCTCGTTTCAGGGCCATATTAAAAGGCCCCAGTCTATTTTTTAAATCACAGGTTGCAATGTGCAATCTGCACATACATCTTTTTTGAGCGTGAGGGTCCCCCATAGCATGCAGACCAGGAAGAACAACTGCTGGCTTGAAGAGTTCGCACATTTGTAATGTTAATAGATATAACTGTATTGACCTTTGAAAGCCTCCAGTTTCTTTCCCTCTGGTGACAAATGGTTCACTTTTCTCCACACTTCACTGGGTATCTTATTGTACTTCCGGATCACAGCCACCGAGAAGAAAAAGAAATCGGGAACAGTGCGGTTTTAACTTCTACTTTGTGAATGAGTGATAAAGTTTTTTCAAACTATAATTTTGTATTTAATTTTTCTATGAACTGTTTATATCTTTTGCCCATTTTTAAACTGGATTGATGCTCTTTAAATTTTAATTTGGAGGAAAGTTTATATATTAGAGACAGCTTGCAATGGGAGACATTTTGTTTTGTTTTTGTTTTCCTGTCTTCTTATGTATTTATTTATTTTTTGGTATTTATTGCACACAGAATTTTCTTTTCCTGTTTATCTTCTCTCATGTCTTCTTAATCCTCTGCCACAGTTGAATGTCTTTCCCACGGCCGGCCGTTCTACTGTACAAATGACTCTCTGATGCTAGTTTCCCATTACCAGACCCAAGCAGAGGGCTACAGGCCAGTGTTGGGGAGAGCTTGAAAACCTGGAGTGGCAGGGAAGAGAGCCGAGCAGACACACAGATTCATGTACAGAAGAGCTGTGGTTGGGTGGGCTGTGTGCTCTTTGATGGAGTGCACCAACAGCAGCCCCCAGCAAACCTTTTATGTACAGCACAGGAAAGGAGTTAGCTAGTCTTAGCAGGAGGTGTATGAGGGAAGCAATCCCAGGCTCAACACATCCTGGAGGATGGAGCTGCAGTTGCTACTTTTCATGCTTGCACACGCTGCCAATGGTTACCCACCTATGGGAAGGTTTTACCATCACTCTGAACATCACACCAAAAAGGGGGATGCTTTTCCATTTCCCATGGGTCTCAGGCACTGTGTTCTTCACGTGGCTCTGACAGATCCTGGCTGCATCTCACTGTGTCCTTTCCCTTTCGGCAGCAGCACTCTGAACCCTCTGGGGACCTGTGACAGAAGGGATCCCAATGCTCACACTTCCCTTTGCCTTTTGTGATTACATGATCAGGTACCTTTTATCAAGCCAGGAGAACCCAGGACTCTGTTGCTTTTCAGTAACAGAGCAAAAGCGATCGTTAGATTGGGTTTATCAGGCTGAAAGAAGATAGTAAAGTGTACTTTTAACTGTCCCTGCCAGTCATAATCAAACGGAGTCTTGTGTTCTACCAACTGATCCTGTCAGCCTCCCTAAGTGTGAGTGTCTTAGGCTTGCTATTGCTGTGATGAAAAACCATGACCAAAGCAACTCGGGGAGGGGAGGGTTTATTAAGCTTACACTTCCACAGCATGGTTTATCACTGAAGGAAGTCAGGACAGGAACTCAAACTGGGCAGAAGTCAGGAGCTGATACAGAGGCCATGGATGGGTGCTGCTTACTGGCTTGCTCCTTGTGGCTTGCCCAGTCTATTTTCTTAGAGAACCCAGGACCATCAGGGCAGAGATAGGCATACCCACAATGGGCTGGACTCTCCTTATCCATCTCTATGAAGAAAATTCTCTATATGCTTGCCTGCAGCCTGATCCTGTGAAGGTATTTACTTATTCGAGGTGTTCTCCTCTTAGATGATGTTAGCTTGCGTCAAGGTGACATAAAACTAACCATCAGAGTGAGTCTTTCAAACGTCTTATTGTTGTTGTGGTGGCAGTATTGGGAGTTGAACTCAATGCCTCTCACAGGCTGGCGACATACTTTGCTACCTGCGACTTCTCTGACACTCTTTTCCCTTATTTTAATACAGAGTCTGGCATAAAAATCACTCTGTAACCCAGGCAAGATTTGAGTTCGCTATTCTCTTCTCTTTTCTCAGCTTCTCTGGTGCTTGGGATTAACAGCCTAAGCCACCAGGCCTAGCTAGACAATTTCTTGTAATGGAGACAACACAGAAGAAAGCAAGAGCAGGAGATCTCATTTATAATTTCCCAGTGGTCACTAGGTCACTTGTATTTCTTGATCTTCCCTGCTGAAAAGTAAATCTTACACCCTATAGATCCATGAGCCACCAGCTCTCAGCTAGACTCAGAAGGTCACATCTGCAGCGTGTTCTTAGTCCTTCAAAACCAGCTTCACTGGGCACATTAGGCACATTCTGGGCGTTGGCCTGTGAGTAACACTGACTGAAAGGCCACCAGCATGGGGACCATGTGCCTGCTCTTGTGTGTCATCTCAATTTCAGTTTCTGTCTCTGAGACTGAAGCAAGATTGGATCAGGGCTCCTCAGAAGGGCACTGCCCAAGCATGGCTGCTCTGAGGGATGAATTGACCAAAAGGGCCATTACAAAGCAATTTGGGTTCCCGTGAGGAAGGAGCAATACAGACAGCAGTGCCCATGAAATGAAGACATGGTGAGAGGGAGAAATGAGCCACTCGGTGGATGAAGGAGAGGAGCAAGCCAGAGGGAACTGATGAGCGGGTGAGGTTGAAAAGGAGGTGTTTTTGTTCTGGAGTAGAGGGAGATCAAGGGAAACATGGTGGCTTGACTCTGATCATCCAGTGGCTGTCTGCTGTGGAGCAAACGTTTGCAGGGTTAATGTAGGCTGTGTGATGTCACAGTGCATGATTTTCCTCTACTCTACACACTCCGCACGTATGTGCCATGCAGCGTTGGCTGGCACCTGTTATCGAGGCTCGTCAAGCATGACAATCTAACATCTACAAGATGAACTCCACCTTTTTCTGTGGCCCATTCACTTCAGTACTGCATGCCATGTAGGCCAGAAGACTGAAATCAGCTGGTTAGAAAAATGTGCATTCAGTACTGTTTGGCCATATGATACTCCCCAGGAAGATAATCGGAACTGTGCTGGGACATCTTTCTGTTCAACCATATGATACTCCCCAGGTAGAACTGTGTTGGGGCATCTTTCTGTTGTCACAATGATGACAGTGAAGGTGGTCACTGGCATTTGGTGTGTAAGCAGGTCTGCACTTCTCTGGGCTATTGGTCCTGGATTCTATAAGAAAACAGGCTGAGTGAACCATGAGGAGCAAGTCAGTAAGCAGCATTCCTCCATGGCCTCTGCATCAGCTCCTGCCTCTAGGTTCCTGCCCTGTTTAAGTTCCTGTCCTGACTTCTATCAATAAATGACCAGGGCTGTGGAAGGATAAGCCAAATAAGCCCTTCCCTCCCCGTTGCTTTGTTAGAGGTATTTCATCACAGTAATAACAACCCTAATGAAGACAATGAGTGTCTTAGCTATGTGTACCAGTGCATGCATTTTGCTTGCAGAGACCACAAAAACAACATCATATTCCCTGAAACCAGAGTTACAGAGAGCTTCCATGTGGGTGCAAGGAACAGAACTTTGGTTCTCTGAAATAGCAGTAAGCTGTCTTATCATCTGTCTAGCCCCCCTCTCCTACACCTCATCTACCTCTCAAGGTCTTCTTCACATTCAAGGTCATGACCTTTAGTGACAGAAGAAGTGAAAACATTACCTGTACCCCAAACAGTTTACCTCTTATGTGGATATCATTTATTTCCTCTTGAATCAGGTAAGCATGATGGATGTCATAAGTCTAGAGATTCTTAAAAATGTGTCTAGTGTGTGTGTGTGCATGTGCGTGTGCGTGTGCATGTGCGTGTGTTTAGACCTTCTAATCACAGTGAGTCTCATTTTCCTGACAATAAAATGAAGCTTTAGTAGTCTGTAGATTAAATAGTTAATATTGATATCCCAACTCTTACTTCCAAAGCTCCAGATTCACACACATACACATACACTCACATACTTGCACACACACACATGTATGCATGCATGTATGCATGCATGCATGCGCACGTGCGCACAAGTGCACACACACACACACACACACACACACACACATGCACATAGGAAAAAGTACAGTCCTGAAATATGACAAGTTTTCTATTTATGCGTGCAGGCTTTCATGTTTTCTTCTTCAAGGACAAGCAAGGAGAACCCGAGAACATGGGCCTACACACTCTATGTGATGGTGCTACAGGTCTACCTCAGGCTTTGTGTTTTCTGTTCCCTGGCATCAGAACAGTCTCTGAAATTCTATATTAGTGATGATTTTATCCTAGCACTTTCTGTAATCATTTTTAAAAACACCAATTTTATTTATTTACTTATTCATTCATTCATTCATTCATTCATTTGTGTGTGTGAGGAGAGAGAGAGAGAGAGAGAGAGAGAGAGAGAGAGAGAGAGAGAGAGCTGTAGTGTTTCCCCAAGAAAAGTCTACTACATGATACACACACACACACACAGAGAATGCTACTCACCCCAGAAAAGAAGGGAATCATCAAAAGACCAAAGTGATGATTGTACCAAAGTCCAGCTTGGTGAACCAATGAGTTCTGAGCTCACCATGATGAGCCCCAGACGCCCTGCTGGCCCTTGTCCTGCTTCTTGCGTTCTAGGCTGGGCCCGAGGTTTGTCTCCTTGTGGATTTGGCCTAGCCCTTTACCTTACAAACTGCTGTGACACTTGGACTATTTCTGGTGTACATTTTATGATAAATGTCTGTCATAAGCTCATATATTTGAAGACTTAGTCCCCAGGTGATACTCCTAGAAGAAGTCATGAGTGAAAGGCAGCCCATTTCCTTCTCCACAGTAGGAAATGCTTCTACCATGGAGACGTTTTTTCATGTGCCACCAACTCTCTCAGCTTGCTCTATAAACACTGGCCAGGGAAGCTGTGGCTTGTACCCTTCATAGTTTTCTTCAGATGCTCAGATGGCTTCTCTGTAGAGCATTATACAACAAGGACATAACCACTCCTGGCCTAAAAACAAAGCCTTGGACAGAATACTATAAGACTTCTGTGATGTCACACATAAAATATCTTATTTCCACACTGAGAGAAAGAATGAAAGGTCTTATTTTCCTAAGAGGTGTATGTGTTACAAATGAAGGCTGGTTTTGCCTCATACTGGAGAAAGCAAACCTCCAGAAGGGTTTTGGGGATAATAGAATTTGCGGTAGTTTCTTCACATCTGAAATAGCCAAATCAAGGTAAGAATTGTTACATTAGAGGGAAATTGTATGTATCTAGAAGTTTTAAAATATGCAGTCATTTGCACACAAGAGCACGAGACTTCCTGGGTTCTCTCCGCAATTGCTTTCTATTTCCCTCCAACGCAACAGCTGTAAATGGTTTTGGTAAATCGCGCTGGTACATTTTCATTACCATTAGCGAAATTTATGTCAACTGCACAGGCAGCTGTGGGCCTTGAAAGGCTCTCATCTTCTTACACGGAGAACACACATCTGTGTAGCACCTACACTTTCCCCTATGTCTTGGTGCCAGTTGCTTATCAATCTTGGTCTCCTCTGGACTCAGGAGGCTCCTTGCTCATTCATCAGGTTTAGTGTTAAGGAGCTGCATTCTGACAGCGAGGCTTTTCCATCTCCTTCTCGGGCACAGCTGGCTTTTCACACCAGTGGATGAGGTTTGCCTTGCAGAACAGGTACGTTTGTGTGCAGTGAAGACAGATGACAAATTGATTTTGAAACTGCACTACTCTGCATAACTTCAAGATGATGTCCGTTACTCTGCGAGCTGAATCTTTTTTTCCTATTGAAATATATATAAAGGCTATCAAGAGTCATTATCCTAATTTGCAGGGTTTTTTTTTCCTGAAAGTCATTTGACAGAGTCTCTAAGCTCAGAACCTGGCTGATAAACTCACTGATCCACCTCCATATTTGGCCTAGCCAGCAAGTGCTTCTCAACTATTTGTGCTACCTAGTGACATTTATGTCCATCATATCATGAACAGGTACATTTGTGAAATGGCCAAAGAGCACACAAAGGTTTTTAATGTTTTCTCATCTGCTCTGTGTTCATTTAGGTGTGTGACTCAAGTCTGGACCACACATACACATGAGCACAGCTGTACTTCCTTGGAAACACCCCTCTGAGATGCATTCTGCAAACAGTAGCATGTGATCCAAGATGTTCTCAGCTGCAAGTCCTGCAAGATATTGGTGTGCCTGTGATCAAAGAAGCTAACACCGTACACTCCTCGTTCATTTACCAGCAAATATTTGGATATCTACCCCGAGCTTGTCTGGGTGCTGGATGAGTGACAGTGAATTAGTTAACAAAGGTGCTACCATCAAGGTACTTACAGAGGAGGCCTGAGTGGGATTCGCTAGAAGTTCAAGCAGGGTAGAGGGTGGAGGATTTTAAAAGTTAGTGTTTTCTACAGAGAAGCTTCCTATCTTATTGTATAATAGAATGAAAGAATATATTCCTATGGAACTCACTCCACTGTAAGATGGAAAATATTATTTGAAGGGTGAAACTAACAAAGAAGGCAGAGACAGGAAGTTCTTGAACCTGGCTTTAGTTACTTTTCGATTGCTGTGCTAAAACACTGTGACCAAGCAACTTATAAAAGAAAGTGTTTAGTTGGGCTGACAGTTTCAGTCAGCCAGAGTCCATAAGGGTAGAACAGAGGCATGGAGCAGGAAAAACTGAGAGCTCACATCCTAGACTGCACGTAGGAAATAAGAGAGAGCACACTAGGAAAGACTGAGTCCTTTGTAAACCTCAAAGCCTGCCCTCAGTGATGTCTCCATGAAAGCCACACCTCCTAATCCTTTTCAAACAGTTCCACCAATAAGAAACACATGAACCTATGGGGGTTAGTCCCATTCAAACCATGATAGCCATAAACACAAACAAGCAAGCAAACAAACAAAGGTCCTTTTCCTTTTCCTTTTCTTTTTCTTTCTTTCTTTTTTTTTTTTTTTTTTTTTTTTTTTTTTTTTTTTTTTTTTTTTTTTACAAAGATCCTTTTCAACAAGGTAGAAGGCAAGGACCTATACACAAGTTGTCTTTGACCTCCCAAATTTATCCTCTGATCTGTACATCCATGTTGTGATACACATGCTCCCACATTCATACATGTGCATGCACTATGAACATGTATATTATACATACACATGAAGAAAGAAGGAAAAAAAACAATTTCTATTCAGCAAAATTCTTGAAACATTGGAGAAGGAGCTGGAGAGGTAGGTCAGGGGTTAAGAGCATGTACTATTCTTTTAGAAGACCTGAATTCAATTCCCAGCACCAATATCAGGTAACTCACAGTCACCTGTAACTTCAGATCCACAGGGATCTAACTCCTTTGGCCTCTGTGGACACATGAATTCATGTGCACATATCTACACCGAGATAAGTATACGCAGACACAGAATTTAAAATGACAAAAGTAAATCTTAAAAAAACTACATGGGTTTGTAATGAACATAGATCCACATAAATTTTGATGTAACTTGTTAATGCAGACACTTCCTATAAGAAACACTAAAAAGACATCTCAGTCTCAAGTAAAAGAGCTATCAGCTCATTAGTGAAATGGACATGAAAGAAGAGAAGCATAAGAATCAGATAAGCATAGAAGTTGCAATGTAGAGTTAATGTATCATTTGGTTGTAACTCTTGTGCCCTTCCTGAAATATGATAATTTTATGAAACAAGTTGCATAAATTTATACTGATGAGGTATAAAGATACCACCGTGGTGATAGCAGCATAGTAAAGATTCAGCACTACATATCCAAAATGTTTCCAAAATCAACGATGTAAGAAAGAATCCCTAGTTTATTGCGAGACCAGTGTTATTACCACACTAAGCCAAGGATATCACAAGAGCCCTGCAGACAAATTGTTTCTTATGAGTAAAGGTGGAAAAATCTTCATCAAAATAGTAGCAAACTGAGTTCAGCAGGGAATGGAAAGGACAATACAAGTCACTAGAAGACACATTAATAAGATGAATCAAGGGAAATCTAGTCAAATCAGAAAGGGTATTTGAAAATTTCTAGCCCTTTCTCCACACAAGCAAAACACAACTGAAAACACTTAGAAAGTGGGAACAGATGGGCCATCCCTTAACTGATGGAAGCATCCAGGGAATGTCTCCCTCTAGTTACTTGACGCTCTCAGTGAGTACACCTAGATAACAGTCATCACAGGAAGGGTACCCTAAGTCTGGAGCAAAGCATGGTTTGTCTGCCCTTCAAAATTCCTTTCAAAACTCCAGCTGCCCTTTGGTTGCCGCTGTTTTCAGAAACCAACAAACTGATACTGAAATCTGTATGGAAACGCAAGGGACTCACAACAGCAAGAACAATACTGAAACAAGAGTAAAATCGTAGTACTTCGTGATTTAGAAACGCAGTAATCAAGACGATGACGTGGTTCTGGTGAAAGGATGGGTAAATCCTTGCATCATGGAAGTTATGGAATAAAATAATAATATTCTTATATGCATAGTCAATTGACTTTAATAAAACTTTAACAGGGACAGAATAGTCTTTTTCAACCTGGCATGTAGGAGCACTAGATACTCACGTTTTAGTTATTTTACTATTGCTGTGATAAAGCAATACAACCAAGACAACTTAGAGAACTAAGGATTCACTGGGGCTTATGGTCCCAGAGGCATGAAAGTTCATCACCCTCACAGCAGAGAATCTGCATGGCAGCAGGCAGCCGTGACAGCAGGAGCAACAAGCTGTGAGCTCACATCTTAAACTGTGAGCAGGGAGCAGAAAGCAAACTTGCAAATGGAGCATCGCTTTTAAATCTTCAAGACCCACTCCCAGAAAGTATCTCCAACGAAGCCACACTTCCTAAGCTTCTGCAAACAGTGCCACCAACTGGAGAGCAAGTATTTAAATGACCAAGACTTGGGGGTGGGGTGGGGGTGGGGAATGTCCCATTCAAACCACCACATTCCACATCTGTGTTGACCAGGTTACCTCATAGCATGTGTAAAAATGAACCAAAAGCAGACCACAGACTTTGGTGTACCAGGTACAACTGAAGGAAGTCAAGTTACAAATATTGGAGAATTTGAATAGGTACAGTTCCTTCCTTCCTCCCTTCTTCCCTTCCTTCTTCCCTCCCTCCCTCCCTCCCTCCCTCCCTCCCTCCCTCCCTTTTTCTTTTAAGATTTATTTTATGTAATGAGTACACTATAGCTGTCTTCAGACACACAAGAAGAGGGCATCAGATCCCATTACAGATGTTTGTGAGCCACCATGTGGTTGCTGGGAATTGAACTCACGACCTCTGCAAGGGCAGTCAGTGCTCTTAACCGCTGAGCCATCTCTCTAGCCCTAGGTGACAGTTTCTTAAATATGGCATCTAAAGTGGAAATAATAAAAGGAAATATAGTTAAATTAAACATCACAAAGATTAAAACTTGTTCATCAAAAGAGGAGAATTTAAAGTCATCCCATGAGGAGGAAGAACATATCTTTGGAAGGGTTAGTAAATTAAATAGAGTTTTAAAATGCTCTTGCCACTCAATCATCTACAGAAAACTAATTCAACTTGCAAAAAAGCAAAGGACCACAAATAGAAGTCTTATCAAAGAGAATACAGGTGGCCTATAGATGGAAAGATACTCAGTCACTGCAGGGACACTTAAACAACAAAGAGATGTCAACTTAGACCAGGAGTTCTCATCCTGTGGGTCTGTGACCTCTTTGGTGGTCAAATGATCATTTCATAGGGATTGCCTAAGACCATTGGAAAATGCAAATAATTCCATTATAATTCATAACAGTAGCAAAATTACCAATTAGCAACAAGAATAACTATGTTAAAAAAAAAAAAACCCTATGGTTGGGGATCACCACAACATGAGGAACTGTATTAAAGGGTCGCAGTATTAGGAAGGTTGAGAACCACTGCCTTAGATGCATTAGGATGGTTACAATGTAAAGAAGGGAATCAGCCATGTTGCTGAGGATGGGGAGACATTGAGACCCTGTGTTCTGACACTGATGGGAATGTACAACCATACAGCTGCTGACTGACAGGCCTGTGGTCCTTCAGAACTTAAACCATCCCAGCCATCCCTCTACTAGTTATACATCCAAAAGAACTGAAAATATTTGCTAGGAAAATTGTATGTGGATACTCAAACATTTTACTATAACAATACAAATGCCACCCAGCTGATGACTAGGTAAGTAAATTATGCACCAATAGGAGCAAGAAGAGGACATCAGACCCCCTGAATCAGGAGTTAAGGTAGTTGTGAGCCACTACCAGTGGGTACTGGGAACTGAATTTGTATTCTATGGAAGAACAAAATGTGCTCTTAACCAGTGAGCCATCGCTCTGGCCCTATAATGAGTTCTTAATTAGCTATAAAAAAGGGGACAAGGAACTGGCGTAGCCAAACTTCTGAGACATACTGAAAGGCAGAATGAAAACCCATGCTTGCAGGACTGAAAGAACGCATCAAGAAAAGGTATAGACATGGCAGAGAATCTGTCTTCCTGTCTTCCTCAGGGATAAGGAAGGAGGCTGCTTCTGGGGGAGAGCGGATAATGGACATATTCCAAAACTGCATAGTGCTGGGGCTTACACAAGATTTTAAATATCCTAAAATATAACCCACCGAACTTTGCATGCTTAAATGGTTAAAATGGTGAATTTTATTTTATAGGAATTTCATCTTAATTTAAAAAATGTCTTTAAAAGCATAGCGTTGGTGGGTTATGGGCAAATTTGAATACTTAAGCCCTCTGTCTGCAGCTGGCTTACCTACAGTGGCTGTGCAGAAATCAAATAACTAACCAGTAATAAGAGCACGCAGGTGTGGACCAGCACGACCATCCAGCCCAACCTAGCTGCCAGGCATAGCAGGCACAGTGCCCAGGGCCCATAGCACATTCTAGAAGCCATAAAAGTGGCTTAATTTTAGTTTATCTGAAAACCAGAATTGAAAATGAATATATAGTCATAAATCCAGTACTAATCTTTCTACCAACAGTCATAAAGCATAATTTTAAGTGTTTTATTTTAATGGTGGAAGAGATCCAGGAAGACAAAAGTGCCTGGGGACCACAGACGTCAACACGTGGCTCTGGCCACACAAGCAGAATTAAAGAGACACAGATGGATTCCAGAGGTTCTGAGAAGATAACAATGGATGGGGTTGGTGGTTAAATGTGGGATCTCACAGCTGGGTGGATGCTGATGTTGATCACTGAGGTGGGGACCCATGAGAGAAGACTGGGGGAAGAGTGCAAGATGAGCTCATGTCTGGTCTGGAGCTTTCCAAGGAGAAGCGTCTGTGTAAATAAACAGCCTTGTGGTCACCCCAACAGTTGCATTTCTCAGCTCCTCATGACTGCTCATGCAGATGGCTTTCTTCCAGAGTCGCCTTCGGATACATTCTTCACACTGGTATTTTCTTTATTTTACATTTACTACCAGAGACTGGAGAAACTGAAACGAGTCTCTCTCTTTCTTTTCCTGAAATGTGCAAATGCTAATGTCATGTCAATTAAAAAAAAAA
>JANHMN010000006.1:18880427-18919693 GCA_030674055.1 Rhabdomys pumilio | reverse complement strand
GGCTCCTCCCTGACCCACGGATCCAGGTGCTAGACAGCACTCTAAGGTTCTATACTCTTGGGGGAATTTATTGTGACTATCGAGAGCTATGTTGTGATGTGACGTCTGAAGCTCATGGAAGACTGTGCAATTGACTTTGTAAGTTTAACAAGAATGAAACCCTCACGTTTTGAGTAGCATGTGGTTTTATTAGACCACTTTCACAGCTATCCTTGGCCCCATGTGGCCCACTAGGCACAGTTGGTCTACAGGGTGTCTTTTTTTTTTTCATGTAACCACAGCTGGCCTACGTAACAAGGATAACCTTAAACTTCTGATCCCCTCACCTCTTACTGAGAATACAGACATATGCTACCATGGAGTGCTGGGCTTTGGGTGTGCTAGGCAAATACTCTCCTAAGTGAGCTACACCCTTAGCTCCTACTAGATGTCTTTCTGTAGCTTCAAGAATAACCAGTTCAATGGATGCATCTCGACTTAGATTTGCTGTTGATTTTTATCTTTCTTCCTCTTCCTGGTGACAAACAGAGCTGGGAGGAGCATGTTGGTACCCACGTATTTATACTGTGGTCTGATTAGGTCTTTAGGAGATCGTCTAGAAACTGAGTTGGTGTGTTCAAAAAATAAATAAATAAATAAGCACATTTAACAAGTACAACTTAAAGGCATTTGATGTGTTTCCCCTTTACTGTAACCATGCCCTGAAGTCAGTGATTCTTCAACCCTCTCTCCAGGCAATGCATCCTCTGAGCTGCCACTCCTGACCCGCCAAGTAGAGGAAGCTGCCTTCCCCCTTATTGCCCAGCATCCTGTTCTGTCCCCACACAGACTCCTCCTTTCTTCTGTGAACTCCTGAAACTAGCAGGAAGCGTTAAAGCTCCTCCAGAGACCCAGGGAAGTGTCTATCTATTCACAACTGGGCTCAAAAATAGATATGAAATGCATCTGTGTATAAGACTTCCCAGTAGATTTTATAGGTAAGTCAAGTTGTTGCTTGATTAAGTAAGTATCTACTGGAATGTTTTTAATATAAAACATTGAAAACTGTCCTGAAAACAAATGGAAGTAAGAGAATTTCTAAGCATTTGTTAACCTTGCTTATATTTATGACGTTGTTTCTAAGACAGAGTCTCACTGCCTAGCTCTGGATGAGTTGGGTCTTGTTATGTAGACCAGGCTATCCTGGAACTCACAGCAACCACCAGCCTCTGTCTCCCAAATACTAGGTACAAAGGTGTGTTCTACCATATCCAGCTATATTTACAACAAGCATAGTAAGTGAGTATCCCCAGAAGTTTATGGGTACGGTTATAAGAGTCTGCCATCAGGTTTAGTTTATGCCTTCTGTGGCTTTCGTAAGCACTTTATCTGCTCAATCCCCCCCCCCCCACACACACACACACCAACCTATGGAAGATTTGGGAAGAGAACGGAATATTGCAACAGACTTAGACTTCCCTCCCTCGTATTCTAGCAACTGCCTCTGAAGTGACTTCCACAGTTGCTGCAGGGAGGAGGGCATCCTGGAGCTTGAGGCTGGCTATGGGGCTCTATCATAACCTGGTTTCTTTTCATATAACAATATACCACAGACTAGAAAACTTGTTAAGAGTAAAATGTTTATTTGGCTCATAGTTCTGGAAGCTGGGAACCCCAAGAACATGGTGCCAGCAACTCGAAAGGGTCTTCTTGTCTCATTCTGACATGGCAGAAGGCACACGGAGAGACAAGAGTCAACACAAGTGTGCTAGCTCAGGTATCTCTTCCTCTTTTTACAAAGTCACTAATGCTACTAATGGGAGTCATACCCTAATATCACCTTTCAAAACACCTACCTTCAAATACCGCATTACTTACTATTATTATACTTGCTGGTACCAAATGCCTGATGAGAATCAACTGAAAGGAAGGATTTATTTTGGTTTTGGTTTGAAGGCATAATCCATCATAGTGGGCAAAGCAGAGTGGTAGGGATGTGAGGCTGTTTGTTAACGTCTAAGATGGGCTGGGAAATACAGACTAAATAGAAAGCCTGTTTGGGTTATGAACCTCAGATACACACCCCTATAAGAGACATTTTCCCTAGCTAAGCCCCACTTCCCAAAAGTCTTACTACTTCCCCAAACAATGTCACCATCTGGAGACCAAATATTAAAACACGTGAGACAATAAAGATGTTTTTTAATCCAAATTTGATAACCATATATGTTTAATAATAATAATTAGTAAATATATGTATTTAGAGATTAAGTTTTAATGCCTAAACTTAAGAAGTCTTACTCAAACCATAGCAGACACCTCAACGAGAGTTGGTTAGACACAGTCATTCTATTTGAGACGTGACTCAGCTATGAGCAACAGGATCGTTCAAGGAAGTTCCCTTGAGACTCCTCCTTCCCTGGGCCTCAGTGGTCATCAGTGGGTGGGTCTGTAAGAAGGGCTAGAACATCTCCAAGTGAACCAGAAAGTGGAAAAAGAATTGAATGAGCATCAGTTGGGATACAAGGGATTTTAACATTCTTGCCCTGTGATAAAAATGAAGACAAGATATCTGGAGCACTGCAAAAATTTCGTTCCTATCGTATTAAGGGGGCATCATTCTTTTGTCTTGTCCATTTTTCTTCTCCATGATAAGCACTGCCTCAATCTGATTGGATGATTTAGATGAGCAATGTATATCAGTGTGTAATACGGCAAAGGAGGAATAATATTTTTATTTTTAAAATGTGCTATTAACATCATGATGATAATGATGCTGTATGTGTGTATGCTGTGTTTGTGTGTGTGTCTGTGTGTGTGTGTGTGTGTGTGTGTATGTGTGTGTGTGTAGGGATAATGTTTATATGTACTGTGTGAAGATGTGTCTCTGTCCTACCTTGCCTGCCTAAGGCACCTACTGATTGGTCAAAATAAAAATCTGATGGCTAATAAGCTGAGGTAGGATTAGAAGGTGGGACATCCTGCAGAGAGAGAGAGTGGAACTCTGGGATATAGTAAGGTGTGGGGGATTTGCCACCCGGACCTGGAGGAAGTCGGTCAAATGAAACTGAGGAGAGGTAACCAGCCATGTGGCAGACATAGAATAGTATTAATGAATTAAGTGAATTACGAGCTAGTCAGGAGACAAGCCTAGCTTAAGGCCTAGGAATTCATTAATAAATAATAAGCCTCTGAGTTGTTATTCGGGAACTGAGCTGAGGGTGGAAAAGCCTGAGGTTACATGTGTGCATACGTGTGTGTGTGTGTATGTGTGTGTGTGTGTGTGTGTGTGTGTGTGTGGTTTCATGTGTGTATATATACATGTATGTGCATATACATATATGCTGGGTATCTGTGCAGAAGTCAGAGGACAGCTTTCACTTCAGGACTCTGTCTCTCATTCTCCACTCCACATGGCTCCAAGGGTCAAATCCTAATGTCCAGGCTTGTAGGAAAAATGATTTTACTTGCTGATTCCTCTCACCAATTCCGCTAATGTGGGACTGCTTTAGATGGCTGTTCCTTGCGGACAGCAAATAGAAAACACACATGGCTGTCATGTACCTCAACTGTCCCTTCCCTGACATTTTGCTGGTCTCTGATATTGGCAGATAATGCCAATTGGCAGATAAAGATTACTAAATGGTTTCCTAAATCTGCCAGGCTTCCCGAGATCTTAAGAATGAGTTGATTCAGGTCTGGAGACACCAGTTGGATCAGATTCTATGGGACTGTCATCCTGAAGTCATAACATGTAATATCCCTGCCATTGGATGTGGCACACCATAGAGCCCTAGTAACCAACAACATGATGGTTAAATAGACCAACAAGTAGGGCAAGTGGTAAAGGCATAGGCCCATAAAGCTGAAGGCCTGAATCAGACCAGTGGGACTCACATGCTAAAAGGAAAGAACCAACACACATAGAACTTCCACATGTGTGAGATGGCATGTGCATGTCAACACATACACACACACACACACACACACACACACACACACACACACAGAGACACACACACACACTATATGTAACTACAAATTTTTAAATTTTAACAGCTAGGCTCAATGGTGCACATCTGTACTTCCAGCTATTCAGGAGGCTGAGGCTGCAGAAGTGCTTGGACCCAGGAAGTCTGGACTATAGTATGCTATGCTGTGGGACATCTCTTGGATCCAGGAGGTCTGGACTATAGTGTGCTATACTGTGGGACATCTCATCTTACCTAGGGAAGGAGCAAACCATCGGATAAGATAAACCTGTGAAACAAATCCAGATAAGACCTCTGAATTCTTTTCAGCAAAATGCTTCTGAAAGTTCCCACAAATTGATTGGATTTGGCAGCATGGGGAACCCGTTCACTGTTACTGCTTTAAAGAAACACAGTTAGCATCTGCCAACACAGAACACATTTGCTCATCTCTGCACAAGTGTGTGTTGAGAACACGCATAATGTGTATGCAAATACAGTTTGCTTAGAACATGAGATTCTCTGCTGCCCCCCTCTTCCCCCATCCCTAAATATACAGTTTCATGAAAACCACACCTGTGACTGCTTATGGGAATGGGAAAAGGTCCAAGTTACCCTCTCCAATTTCTAACCTACCCTATGAATTTCTAAGCCGTGCTTCCTGTAATAAACCACAGGGCCTGGCAGAAAGGTGCAAAATATTTATATCTGGGTCTAACAAAGTTTTCATTGGCTTCCTTGCGTGGAGTTCATTATAGCCACGCTTGTGGACTTTGCTCTTTCATGTCTCCCTCCCAGTTTGGCTTCCTACCTCTGTCTCCATCGCTTCCAGCTCTTTAGGATGTGTGAAAACTCAGACACCATCAGCACTAAAGTAGACATCGGTGGATCCCGTGAGTGGTTAGCATTTTCAACATTTCTGTGAAAACCAACTGGAAAAATAAAAACAAGCAGAGCAGACAAAATTTTTTACATGGCATCTTTGTCTCCCAGCATCTACTCTTGCTACTCTTGCCACTCAGATTTAGGACAAGGTGAGAGATGTGATGTTTTTCTTGCCATTTGGAAAAGACAATTCCGAATTTGTCTTCCTGCCAACCCCTTTATCTACTGACCTCTCAAAAAAAAAAAAAAATCAAAAAAACAAAAAGCATTCGATCAGAAAGCTGGGTTCCCAACCAAGCTCATGAAAAATCTTCCTGCTTCTCTTCCCCTTTTGTGTCTCTCAGAAGCCTTTGGGCCACCACAGAAAGGACATAAAATGACTTCATCTCACTATTTCCAGACGCTTCTTCTGAGTTATGGCTTTGGCAGCGCTATCATTTGTCCCCAATCCTATGGTTTCTTTGACTGAAAAGAAAATCAGAAAATTTGGGGATCAAGAATCTGGGGGAAGGGTGGAATCAGAAGCTAAAGCCCTTCCTTTGGCCAGCACATCAGTTACTTTCATGTCACTGAGACCATAATATCTGACAGAAACAACTTACCAGAGACAAGTTTTAGGTTGGCTCACAGTTTCAGAGAGAGCTTCATCCCTTGTGGTAGAAAAGGCATGATGGAGTTCAAGGTCATGGGAGCATGTGATAAAACTCTTCTTGTAGTAGCTGACAAGGAAGCATAAAGAACAAGGTGGGAACCAAGGACAGGTACAACATTCACAGGCTTGCCCATTGTGACCAACTTCTTCTAGCTAGGCCTTGCACTCAACAGGTTCTGTAGTCATCTACCCCTACAAGCTAGGAACAGAGCTACCAGTGTGGTCACATATGCTCAAAACCTTAGCTCACAGAATACATTCCATATTTAACAACAATGGCCAGAATGTAAGTTATAGCCAGCATCAGTAAAGGAGAAGGAGAAGGAAAAGACATGTGAGACGTAAGCGGGTCGTTGAATTCAGTTAAGACAATGGCTTTGGCTCAGTAAGAGAGCCTCAACTGAATACAGTTTGGCTATAAATTTTATGGTGAGATTATGAGTACCCTATGGGAAATGCAAAATACTCTTTGTTAATTATAGTTTTGGTAAACATATTTCAAGTCCATTACACACAAGAGTTGACGGGATTCCTTCTGGTGACGGCTGGGCAAAAGCAAGAAGAAAAAAATTTCCTGTCCATTCCGGTTGATGATATGAATTAGAAGAGCTAAAATGGTCGAAAGGTTAATGACCCCCTTGGGAACAAGAATTGTTCTTTGTTGTTCTTTGTAGAGGTAACAAATGATGATGAACTATTAGAAGAAGAGCCTTTTGGAAAGCATAGATTTGCAAAATTCCCTAATGCATTTATTAGACAAAGCCATGTTGTTGCCAAATCTGGCCCTAGAGAGTGATGGAGAGGCCACAGCAAAGATCTGGAAGCCTGCTCAGTTTCTGAAGGACAGTGGCACTTGTTAGCCACAGAGGCATAATCGCAGAGGCGACATGGCGTCTGAGCCAACTTTGGGTTGGTTTTCTCACAGTTTGTGTTAATGCTTCTGAGTGCTGGCGTTCATTCTTTCTCTCTAGTTTCAGACACTGGGGAGCAGCAATCCTCTGGCCAGGCTTTCTGAAGAGGTTCCTGGCCAAGTGAAACATGAATTTTCGGAGCCAATTTCAAAGACAATTGGTCCTGGTAGACTCTTGTTTTACTAAGGGGTGGAAATGAAATTGGGCACATCACACTACCCCCCAGGGCTGGGAGAGGATTAACACTGCCATAGACCAAGGGAGACTTGTCACATAAGTAGGGGACTGGTGAGCCTCACAGGGGGAAATTGTTTTCTGGGGACCAGACAATCAACAGGTCACAGGCCTCCCATCCAGACCTCAGTGAAGGCCATTTTGCAAAAGTCTCACGTTTTCATCTGTAGAATGGGTAACACCCACCTCACGGGACTATTTTGAGACTTAAACAACGAAGTAAGTAAAATGCCAATCAAGTCTCTTTGTAGATGTCCCCATTTCATCATTATAAAGTAAGAAATGACTGGTGACAGTGAATACGTGCCCCTGCTGTGTGCTAGGCACGGTCCTTCTGATTGCAGCTGGATAGTCTCACTGTCTTGATGAGATGTATGGCTAAAAAGAGCAGGGAGAGGGTAGGAGCCACTGGGCTTTCCTTCAGACAGATACAGTTATCTCATTGGGTCAGCCTTCATCTTGGAACTGCCAAGGGAGATGTCAGTGAGCTGCTGGCAGCTGCTAGACGATGCTACTTCTCAAGAGGAAGACTTTATTGCTTTTTTTTTTTTCTAATTGAGAACTTTTCTTCAATCATTTATAGAAAATATAAAAGCCAGCGGAGATCAAGTAGGATGAAATGAAGTCAGAACCACTCTTCCAGATGTGGAGCACATCTGCTTTTTGCTTAAGCAGTGGGAGCTAGGGTAGAGGATTTTCACTGGCTTTTTGAGTCAAAGACAGCACCTGAGAAGCTTCCCTGGATAACCACATCCCTGGTACGCAAGAGACTCAGCTTCAGATCTAACTGCTCATCGTCAGCCTCTGTCTTCTCCCCCTTAAGCTCCTCCTCTTCCTCCCTCCTCCTTTTCTTGATCCCTTTCTTCTTTTTCCTATTCCTTTTCTGTCATGGTATTGCCATGGAAAGTAATAAAGATGCTGTCTCATAACGGAAAAGTATAAATCTTGGGATAGGTGGAAATCATAATTCCAGAAACAGAATGGAGCTCACTCATGGTCTTCTCACGTTCCAAGGTGCACAAGGCTCTTTCCTGTGGCTCCATCTCATACAGCCCCTGGCTGCCCTCCTGGACAGAGAGAAAAGTGGAAACTATCCTAATGTTAGTTTTTATAGCTCATGTTTAGGCTGAACTTTAAGATATACATTCATATAAATTATACATAAAAATGCATATCTATCTATCTATCTATCTATCTATCTATCTATCTATCTATCTATCCAACTTCATTTGGTAATGGCCAGACCTTAAATGTATAGTGCCTTCCCCTAAGGGACCCTGCAGGGCATCAAGAAGGCTCAGCTGGATGACTCTTCTCATTTTATGAATTCTAGATGGCACCTACTAGGGAAGTCAGCAGAGGCCAGACATCTGTCCATTCCTTGTGACTGCCTCTGAGTTCAGAAGAACATGACTCTAGCTGTCATCAGAACTCCCCTAGGGTGCCTGTGATCCATGTGTGAATACAGAAGGGATCACTCAGGGGGATTTTTAACGTCAGATTGGCACCATGACGAGCTTGTGTTCCCATGTGCTCATCCAAACACAAATCCATTGTTCCTCCTTTCTGAACCAATGTGGGAGACCAAGGCCTGATAGCATGAAGCAGGGTGCCATGGGTGGTATGTAGGAGAAGAAGGGATGAGCATGGACTCAGTGGCAGGAAACATGTTTGCAGAATGCAAGGCCTTTATCCCTGAGAGCAAGGGAAGAGCCTGTGCGTGTAAGATGGCTATTGTGCCTAAGGATCCGGATGATTTGGAGGAGTGAGCAGGGAGGAAATGATGGAATCCGAACCACTCTGGAGAGTGATCATGGGAGAAACATAAAGAAGGCAGAACAGAAGGCTTTTAAAGGAGGACCGGAGACTAGCAGAGTTTTCCTCTCATGCTTTTGGGAATAGCAGTAAGCTGAGAACACAGAGAAGTCCAAGGAGAAAATACATCAGACAGGGAGTGGGCTGTGTCTGGACGGGAGGAAGTGGGTGGTGATGGTTAAGTGTATCTTCGAAGGAAGGAGCAGCGCTTCAGCGCTGGCAAGGTTTGGGCTCCACAAGCTAAACTTTCACCCATGTCATCAGGCTATGGAGAGCTCACAAACCCCACTTAGAGGCACACACACCAGAGCAAGAGTGGTTAGGAGACCGAGGTGAGGTGCAGAGTGAAGAATCTGCCACCAGGCATCCTGAATGGGATGGGAAGGTGGGGGTGGGGAGTTAAAAGAGATGCTAGTGAGGTGGTAGGGCCAAGTCCCCAGGGTACCCGAGAGGCTGAAGAGTCCAGGGTGGACAAAAGCAGAGAGGAATGCTTGGGAGGCCGGAGCGTGGAATGCATGAGAAAGTGGCTGTGGGCCTCAGTGCTCCCCTGGGGTGCAGATCATTTAATGGTCTGCAAATGATTTAACATCCCGGTTAGGGTTCCCAGGGCAAAGTGTCTCCATTCCCACCACAGAGGGCTGTGCTGGCTGGCGGCTTACAGGCTTACAGGCTTACAGGCTTACAGGGAGGGAGCCACCATGCTGGGGAGCTCTGGCCTGGATGGGGCTAGAAGTGACACTGTGGCAACTGCTGCTTAAGAACCAACAGCAATTATTAATTATGATCTGAACAACAGGCAAGGTCACACATAATTGCTTCTTTTGCCTGGAGAAGCCATTTCTCAAACATCTCATTAGTCTATATGTCGTTCTTCTTACTACATGTTTTCTCTTTCTTCCGAAGTCAGTTATATGTTTGCAAAAGACAAGAGAGGAAAACTATAGTGTCTGCAACGAGAATCACATTCAGTGGTAGCTAGGAAATGGTAACATTCAAATTTGTCTTTTTTTTTTTCCCTTCCTACCTAAACATTGAGAGACACTGTGATACTAAGGTGAGATTTGGTGTATTCAGCTGTACGTAGCTAAATTAAAGTACACTGAACAGCATGCTTGGGTAGTGGGAAAAGTTACTAAGTTTAGACGAAATTCCTTAACAACATTCAGAAATACTATTCAAGGGCCATGTATGTAGCTTAGTAGGTAGATTGCTTGCCCAGCATACATGAAGCCCTGGCTGGATTCAATCCTTAACACCACAAGAATGGATGTGCTGGTTCACATCCAAAGTAGGCTTAGGAGGTCGAGGCAGGAAGACCAGGAGTTCAAGGATATCCTGGGCTACATAGTTAAGCTGAAGGTTACCTTGGCCTGGAGCTCCTTTCAAAGAAAAGGAGGAAGAGGAGAGGAGGAGGAGGAGAAGGAAGAGGAGGAGGAGGAAGAGGAGAAGAAAGAAGAGGAGGAGGAAAAGGAAGAAAATGAATAAGGAAGGAGGAAGAGGAGGAGGAGGAGGAAGAGGAGGAGGAGGAAGAGGAGGAGGAGGAGGAGGAGACAAGACCCTGCAGTGCTCATGGTTTTATTTATCAGTTCATCACTACATAAAATACAAGACCCATCTTAATGGAAGCAAGTTTTGTTTTGTTTTGTTTTGTTTTGTTTTAGAACAGAAGTGGAGAATATTATAATAAATACCATTGTAAGATCTCTGCTTGTTATTTCCCATCTTTTTCTGATGTCTCATTTAGTGTTCCCTAACACAGAGCAGTGCTTTAAGTCACTCTGCTGTTCCCAACTGCTGTGCTTAAATTGTTTCTGGAAGCATCGGCCCCCTGAGCCCCCTGAGCCCTCTGTGCAGCTGCAGATTTAGCTCTGGGCTGGGGAGATTGCAGGCAAAGTAATTTGCATCAAAAAACACTAGCTGTCTATCCCCATTAGAAAAAACACTTGGTGTTTCGGTGCAAATTATTTTAAAAGGGCAGATAACTTATGAATGCAGAAAGGGTAATCCATAAAGATGTATGCAATTTTGTTCAGTTGGATGTCCTCAGGGCGGAAACACCATGGATAACAGGCCCACTAAATACAAACAGACACAATCATAAGACGTGACACCCGTGATTAAAATACCCCTTTCAAGAGTCCTTCACACTTACGAGGGAGTCTCTGCCTGGTAAATATCAAGGCCGTGAATTTTCTTTAACCCAGAGATAGGTTAAGACAAAGAGGCTATGTCTCCTCTGGATTCCTGGAATCTTGCACATTTCTAGAGTTTTGCTGAGACCTATCCAGGAGCACAGTACTGACTGGATTAGAGAAGGCTTCTGCATGAGAGGTTAAGAGCTGGGCTTTCAGAGAAGCAAAGATCTATTTCTCAGTGCCAGTTTTGCCACTTCTCTGATACCTAGGGATCTTCCTCTGCAAAGATCAAAGTGACTTTGTTGAAAGGATTAAACACAAACCACCAAACCAACCCAAGCCAAGCCAATGACCCAGAGGTAAAGTGTTTCACTCTCCTTTCTACCTGACGACACACAGGAAAGACTGAAGAATGAACTGTGCCGTGTTTAGTAGCATACAAAAGAGAGATTGGGGAGATTGGTGAGATAGCTAAGCAGTCAAGAGCATAGTTGGCTCACAACCGCCTGTGACCCAGCTCCAGGAGACCCAATGCCTCCTTCTGGCCTCCACCAGCAACCACACTTACACATACACACCTGCATACTAACACACAAACATACATATAATTTAAAAAATAAAAATGAATCTTCTTTTTAAAACCCAGACATATATCTTCCAGAGTCTACCTTCTTGGGCACTGTACTTTTGTTTATTTCTTTGTCTTTATATCTCGAACTGGCTCTTGCTCATACTTCATGTGAAGTGGGCCCTGGTTGCTTATTTGACGGTTACTTAAGGGATGCAGACGTTTGCTTTTAAAGTGGAGGAGAAGGGATAAGTTCACTTGTCCTTAATGAATTTTAGGAAAATGAAGCCCAGTGGACACAGGGCACCCAGGAGCCTGAAAACAGTGCCATGCTGTCATAGGCCCTGTGGGCAGGGGGCCAGAGACTGAGGCAAGGTTTAACTTTCCGGTTCAGAAACAGAACAGCAGCAGCAGGTTCATACTGGTGGAGAGTCTCCCTCCATGCAGCTCCTGCAAGACTGACCTTGAAAGCCGTCATCAGTGTAAAATCTTAAAAGGTTTTGGGAAAATGCTGGGTTTAGCGACGACTAAAGCCAAATCCACAGCACCAACTAAACCTGAATCCATTTTCCAATACCACCTCCTCTTGCTTGCTCTGTGATCTTGGGTATAGTACTTAGCACTGTCTTAGTGTCTTAGCTTGCCCAATTTGAAAGAGAGAAAAGTAGGACCAAAAGAACCTTTTCTCTCAGATTTCTCATGTAAAATACAATATACAAATCTTTTGGGTTAAGAACGCAACCCTGGGAAAATATACATTTATTAATGTGCTACACTAGTTAACATCTTAGAAAATGCCCACCTATCTAACATATGATTCCAGAAATACTGTGTCTAAGAAGATCTTCCTGTGAGTGAGTCTTCCCGAGTATCAGGTAGTACCTTGAACAAGTGTTGTAATCTACAGATGCAAGTTTCTTCTGTAATATTTCTTCCATCTTCACAGGTTTGTTTAAAAGAAGAAAGGGACTCTTAGGGGAAGAGATGCAGGATGAGGGTGGGCTATTCTAGACCAGGAAAGTGTCTCAGTCCCATACCAATACCTAAGTGCAAGTGATGATGGGAAATGTAGTTCAGGAATGAACCCAGGCAAGGTTCAAACAGTAGACATTTAAAACTCTCAATTTTTTTTCCCTTTTAAAAAACATTGTTATCAAAAATAGTGTGTTAAAGGCACAAGGTTCAATATGGTCCCATTAGAATCTAGTATCTGAATGGACTCCTTGACGCCCAGTGAATATGGGCAGGTAGTGTGTGTAGCTAGGTGTTTGACTTCAACAAAGGATGCTTCATCGCATCTCATTAAAAGCTTAGAAATCTCAGACACTGTGGTCATTGGCTACTGTGAAAGACTCATTACATGAAGCAGCAGTGTAAGAAATCGGTGTGGGAAGGACATAGCACTGGAGAGCACGAAATGAGATCTGGTCTCTGCCATCTCCTTTGCCCTTTTGTCCCTAGAAGCCACGAGAACACTTCTGCGAATGCACAAGTTTGTCCTTCCACTCTGGGAAATCAACAATTTCTCAGGGAAGAAAATTTTCATGTACTTCATTCCTTATAATATGATTCCTCTTTTTTTGTTCATCTTGTATTTTTAGAGACTATGGGTGTGCTTTGGATCTTCAAAACTCACCAGGAAAGGGTGAATCTATGACACAGATCCAGTTGGTTTCCACCCGTGGTTTTAGTTTTGACTGGGTCTTGAACTCACAGAGATCTACCTTCTCTGCCCCACCCCCCAAGGCTGGCATTAGAAAGGCACGTGCTCATACATGGCAGGCTTTACTAATAATATTTCATTTTTGTTAGGTAGCTCAGGAATATTCAGAGGCTGCAGACCAGTGACAGGTTTCTAATGCATTTGTTGGGTTTTTTTTTTTTTTTTCTGATATATATTCTTTGGTGGAATCAAAATTATGGCTGTAACTTATATACTGAGTTTTCTCTCTAATTCCTTTATCTCTTACCAATCTTTATGGTCATATTAGGCACTATCCTTTAACTCAGCAAAACATCCTCTTTGGAGAAACAGGTCTCATGTCTGGAAATAACACCAGCCAGGGGTGAAAGCAACAAAAGACTTTCTGAGTGCTGGATCTAGGGTGAATGTCTTGCTCATTCTGGGTAGCTTTAAGTTTCCTTTTTTTCTCAGCCCTCTATGTGTTTATGAGCTTATCTTTATTCCCTGGAACATTAGCTCCTGAAGAAGAGGGGGAACTATGGGTGTCTTTATTTTGCACTGCATGCTTAGTTTCGAGAATGGCTCCTGGTACCTTAGTAGATATTCAATGATATCAAAATACCCACATGTAAAACTTCAGCTGGGAACATTCTGGATCTAAGTTCTACTGATCATTCCCCTTACATTAACTTGGGTCTCGTTTTCTCTAATAGGAACATCTGAGGCAAACAGTATGTTGCTGCTCGGCCACATTCACTCATGGTAGTCTGAGGCTCACAGGGTCTCTGCACCTTGGCATCATGGGAAGGGAGTGGCTCTCTGGTCTCCTTTCATAGGCTTGTCCTACTTAAAAGCCATGCTCTTTCCACATAGCTTGGATGGAATGAAGCATGGGAAACATCAGGGCAGATGGAGAGGGCAAGCGCACAGTGACTTTGGGACTTCCAAGGGATAAATTCTCACAGGAAGAGGGCACTGTGCTCTTGGCTGGGGACTGAGAAAAACTGAGAGAAGAATTTGAGGAATGATCAGTGCTTTCTGGCTATTTAAAACTTTCTCTTTATTAGAGATTTAAAAAAAATAGACACAGATATGTTTATAGATAGTAGAGTAGGATTAAAGAACCTCCTGCTTCTTAAAAGGTTTACTAATAATTGCTCTACTAATAATCCCTTTTGGACAGAGAACTGTCTTTGGGAATGCATGCATGGGGTGGGATAGACATGAACAGAGCAGGATTTAAGGGGACAAGGGAGTTCACAGATATTTCAAGGGAGGAAACATGAGTAAAGAGGAAGGAGAAATGTATTAGTTATTTCTTGAGATTGTTACCAAATACATGGCCAAAAGCAACTTAAAGAAGGAAATATTTGCCTAGTCTCAAGTTTGAGTATACATTTCATTGCCATAGCGAGGGTGTCTAGAAGTCATGGATGCAGGAGTATGAGGCTGCTTGCTCACATCATTATGGGTTAGGAATCAGAGACTGGGAAAGAAGAGGGCAATCCATCTCAAGCTCCCTCCACTCAAGCTATCAACTTCTTCTACCCAAGTACCTTCTCTCAAAGGTTGTACAACTTTCCAAACAGTGTGTCACGAGCTGGGGATCAGTTGTTCAAATACCTGATCAGGTGGGGGACATTCTTCATTTAAACTGTATCAGAAAGATGAAGCCAGTAAATCTGGTGGGACTAGGAAATGAGAGCCAAGGAAAATCAATGGCACTTATATATTTGCTGCAATGGAAATCCCAGGATTGAGAGAAGGTGTAGCTTGGAACCATGTGGCACTGTCAGATCTCCCAAAGAGAGCCTACACCTATGTATGAAAGTGTAGGTTCAGTTACAGTGAAGAACCCAGGTATTGGAGATACCAGGACCCTGGGATACCTACCAAGGACAGCAGCTGGTGGCAGGGAGCTGGCCTGAGACTAACAGACAGGTGTGTGTCCTGGAGTTAGCAGAGACTGAACATTGAAGATGCCTAAGACATCTTTGAGCATAGAAGATGGTGACTGAGCCTGAGGTGTCAGACAGTCAGCGATTTATATTTTTGGACTTGGGTTTTGCTTTGACTTGATTGTGACTGTGCTCTGATACTTTTCTCTTAAAATAAAATGTAACTTATTGTTGACTTTTTAGAAGCCCACAGTTGAAACACTTTGGGCTTTTAAAGAGACATTGGGTATTTTTAGACACTGAACTTTTAAAATGTTTGAGTTTTTTTTTTTAAAAGACTATGGATCTTTTAAAAAGTTATATTATGCTTATATTTTTATATTAACATGAGATCCTGGGAGATAAACAAGGAAGAAAAGGCTGTAAATAGTGCTATATTTGTATATCAAATTAACAATGGATCAATTGTGTCAATATTTATTTATTTAGTCAACTTGATACAAGGTAAGCTCTTTTGGGAAGAAGGAACCTAACTCGAGATAATACCTGCAAAAGATTGATCTATAGGTGATTCTGTGGAGGCATTTTCATGATTAATGACTTCTGTGGAAAGGTCCAGCCCATTGTGAGTAGTCCTACCTTTGGGCAGGTGGTCCAGGGAGATATAAGTTAGCAAGCTGAGCAAACCATCAAGCCAGTAAGCAATAAGCAGCATCCCTCCATGGCCTCTGTTCCTGCCTTCAGGTTTCTACCTTGAGTTTCTGCCCTGACTTCCCTTTATCATGGACTATAAGGTACAAAATAAAATTAACCCTCTCCTCTGCTTTGGCTCAGGCCTTTATCAGAGCAACAGAAAACAAAACTGGGACAAGGAAGATCTCCATGTAATTCTGAGCAAAGGTTCCTTTCTTAAAGTCGTACTAAATTGTTGGTCATAAGTTACTAGGTATACAGGGAGCAGAAACAACATTCAGGTTTGAATCTTTAAGCATTTAAAACATATGTGAGGTGCTGGGGGAGATTACTCAACAGTGCGAGCTTAATAATCTGAGTTCAAACCTCAGAACTCTGACATGAAGGTGGAAGGAGAAAATTGACTCCACAAAATTTTTCTTTGGCCTCTACATGTGCCCACATACAAACTGTGGTGGTTTGAATAGGTGTGGTCCCTATGGACTTGGTGCAAGGGGAATGGTCTTTTAGGAAGTGTGACCTTGTTGGAGTAGGTGTAGCCTTATTGGAGGAAGTGTGTCACTGTGGGAGTGGGCTTTGAGGTCTCCTATGCTTAAGGTCTGCCCAGTGTGGAACACACTCTCCTTCTGCTGCCTGCAGATCAAGATATAGAACTCTTGGCTTCTTCTCCAGCATCATGTCTGTCATGCTTTTCACCATGATGATAATTGACTTAACCTTTGAACTGTAAGCCAGCCCCAATTAAACATTTTTCTTTATAAGGGTTTGCCTTGGTCATGGTGTCCTTTCATAGCAATAAAACCCAAACTAAAACACCTACCCATATATGCATCATACACACAGTCACAATAATAGATAGATAGATAGATAGATAGATAGATAGATAGATAGATAGATAAGATAGATAGATGGATTTGAAAGTCATTCCTCATCCTAGAACATTTCTGAGTTTTAATCATCTCCTTGTAAGCTCTTATCATCATGGGTTTCTGTGTCCCCATTATTCCAAACACAGACAGACAGATGGACAGATAGACAGGCACACAGAATCATAGTACTCAGCAGATACATATACACACAAAAAATAGATTCATATACACACAGATTGATACACACATAAGTAAATAACGAAAAATATTTTCTACTGATGAAAATATATTTGGCTGAATCAAGGGACAATAAACCATTCTGCCAATGTCACGTCCAGAGTCCCTTCTGTCCTAATATTTTGTGCTTTAGTATATAATCAGGAATGTCTCCTTTTACCTGAACTCTACCTGAAATTTTCTGGGAACTGGGTAACAGTCTTTGCCTCTGGTCCTGTGTTTGATTCCAGGGCCCCTGGTTCATTCTCTAGTCCTCAGTCCTTGGCAATTCATCTGGGTAGACCCAATATCATCAAAAGCAAGTCTGCTTTTGCTCACAAGAATAGCTCACAATGGAATCTTTAAAAGATATCACCCAATATTTTTTTGCCTTTCTTTGTCATTTTTCTTTTTCTTTTTCATTTCTTTTCTTTTTTTTTCTTTGAGATCGGGTCAAGGCTGACCTTGAACTTGCTATGCCTCCAAGACTGGCCTTGGACTCTTGTCCCCCTTGCCTCTGCATTCCAGGGACTGAGATTATAAGCACATAGTACCACTACCAAGTTGTTCCCTCTTTTGAAACAGAGAAGAGAAGTAACCTGTAAGTTTACATCTATATAGTGGCAGAGATAGAATCAGTGCTTGGGCTTCCAGATTTAAGCCAGACTTTTTATCGAAGTATTCTCTTCTTCCTCAAGAGGGTTTTTCCAAATGCTAGTTGTCATCCCAGGGAGCAGACAGTGAGGTTCACAGATCAGATGCGTGGTCAGCAGAATGGGGGGCAATCTTCAAGAACTGAAAATAGATCTAGATTGATAGAGAAGAATAACTTTACATACAAAATTGAACTTATTGTGGGAAGTATAATTTATAGCTGTGATCTAGATCCAAGATGATCTAATACAAACAAATCACAAAAAACGAACTCTTCTGCTCTTATTCCTGAAAATATGCATAATTGCTTTCTCTTTATTGATCATGCAAAAGACCTTCTTTTTATTGTTTCTGACAGCCCCAGTATTGTCATGACAAAATGTGAAACTTCTTATGGCTGACATTCTTCAACTCATTAATTTGTTTTAGATATTTTAAAAACCAAAAACATCCCTGAAGGTCTGTGGAGGCAGAGGTGATGTTGTTAAATTCTGACTGTATTTTCATCCCAGGGATTGGGAGTCTTTAGTCACTCAGCAGGAGGGTCCTAAATGGGCTTCTTCTTTATGCAGAGGAGGGTGTGAGCCTTTTGTAGGTGTCCTTGGGGAAGCAATGGACAGGGAAACCAGAAACTGTATCAGGTGACCCTGATCTAATGTCTGGGCCACCACAGCTTTCTGAGGGGGATTCAAGTACCATGTCCTAGCACCACACATGATGCTGTGCTGTTGAACAGCTGAAGGGACATTTAGAAGCCAGGCTTGACGTCAGAGGCCTCCTACACTTGTGGTGGGTGTGAGCACCATCTCTTGGATCTACTTCCCTTCTACCTAGGTAAATATTTCTACCTCTTGCTCCAGTAATCACTTTTGGGAGGGTCTTGGAGGCTTAGAGAGTACTGGCCAAGGCATTGCTGTGCCTGTTAGCAACTCTAAGTAAATCCAGGTGACAATCTAACTCAGTGTGGTGGTTTGAGTAAGGAATGTCCTCCATAGCCTCAAGCATTTGAACACTTGGTCCCCAAGTGGAGGTGCTGATTGAGGACGTTTAGGAAGTACAGCCTGGCTGGAGGAACTGGATCACTGGGGGCTAGTCCTGGAAGTAAAAAGCCTTGCCTGCGTGCAGTTTGTTCTCTTTGGCTGCTCCGGTCACCATGCCTGCCTCCTGGTACCATGCTGTCCCTGCCAGGATGTACTCCTTCTCCTCTGGAGCTATAACACCACGTAAGTGTTTTTTTTTTTTTTTCCGTAAATTGCCTTGGTCATGATGTTTTACCATAGCAACAGAAAAGCAACACATGCAACCAGAAGCGCAAAATCCAGACTTCTTGAGCGCTAACACGATGTCACAAGTAGCGCTTTCCATTCCTAGCCTCAAGTGCTGAGGTATAGGCAAAACACAGGTGCATTAAAAAAAAAATGTTGTGTAAATGATCTTTATGACATGCATGTATGGTACTTATGAAACAAATGAACTTTATGTTAACTCGTGGGTCCTATTCCTGAGCTACCTAGTTATATACATGCAAGTGTTCCAGAATCTGAAATAGAAAATAGTTTCGGTCTTAATCACTCCAAATAAGGGATAGCCTTGAATAAGCAGAAGGGAGAAAAAAATAAGAATTAGGTTTTCTCTCCTCCCAGGCAGTTCAGTATTGTGAAAGGGTGTCATGCAACTTAGAACATGGAGGAAGAAAAAATTCAAAGTTAGATTTGCCCTTTCTTCCCTGGATGACCTTGGACGCAGCTCTGTCCTGTGGAAATGAGGAAAGAATACTGCATACAACACAGGACTGTTTTAAGGACTAACTGATGAACACTGCAAAGTGTCTGTCTTGGTCAGTATCACCTGTTCTTACAGCTAATTGTTGTGGGCAGAGATCTCACCTAGTCCAACCTATTTAGAAGTTTCCCAGAGTCTAAGAGATATGACGTCTTGTTTCGCTGCCACATAGCTGTTGGCAATGATCCTTTAGGTTAGCTTTCCTACAGGCTCGGCTCAATACTTTTCTCTGTCATGTTGTGTTTTATTTCTCCTAACATTGGTTTCTGACAGAGAGTCTTACTACGTAGCTAGGGTTGGCATCAAGCTTGAGATGCTTCTGCTTCGGCCTCCAAAGGGCTGCTATTACAGAAGTGTGCCACCTCACTTGGCTCTATCTCCTGTTTAGAAGAAAACATGCCATTTGAAAGTCTTGAAACTTAAACAGGAGAAAATAATGTCTATTTTCTTCAGGGCTTCTGGTGGAACCTCGCTTCCTATTCGGTGCTTACGACTTCTGGAGAGTAGGCACTGTTGCTCAAAAGCAGACTGATGTGCTTAATCAGTAATCACTGGATAATGGATGGCTGCCAACGTTAGAAGTGGTGGTTGAATAGAAGTTAACGTTTTGTATAATGTGTTGTTTTCCTCCAAACGGGAACAGTTGCAGACAGCATGTTCTCAATAGCTAACACCTTCAGTTTTATTTTTAAGTGCTTTCCGATTTCAAAATTAGGAGATTAAGTAACTAAAATCTCGCTTGGTAAAAGCTAGCTGAGTCTCTCTCACTTGTTTGGTGGACATTGACCTAGACAAGGCACTTACAGATAACCTTCCAGGAGTCATCAAGGAAGTCAGATCCCATGTATCCATCCATCGGATAACAAATGATTTCCTGTTTGGGATAAAGTCTCTTCTGGCTGCCCTTTTAAACACAGCTTCACACCAGTTATTCAGTCCAAAGTTTACTTCCAATTCCAGCCTTAACAGACAGGTGCCAAGGCTGTAAAGTTTATTGCAGTCAACTGTCCCTGTTCCAGAAACAACTGGTCACAGCTATTTCCAACACAAAGCTCACAGGTCACTCTTTCTTTTCTTTATAGTCTGTTTCCAGATACCCAATGACTCATAAAGTTAACTTATAACCTGGCCATTGCTGCGAGCAGAGCTGTTGCTCTTATGTCTGGTCCTAAAGTCGCTTTTCCCTAGAACTTTTCTGTTTAGAGACAATAAATACCCCACCCCACTGTGTGTGTGTGTGTGTGTGTGTGTGTGTGTGTGTGTGTGTGTGTATGCATCTCTGTGTGTGTTTGCATCTGTCTGTCTGTCTGTCTGTCTGTCTGTCTGTCTGTCTGTCTTTTTGGCTTAACCCTAGGTTTTTAACCCAGGGTTAAAAAAAAAAACCTTGTTTCTTTTAAGCATTCTTTTAACTCTGGAGTATTAAATTTCTTAATTTGCCCTCCTGAATGTGTACCACAAGCCAATGCACACATTGAATGTCCTGCAGAACTGGAGGTGGAGGCCATGCTTACTGAGCTGAGGTCAAAGATGACTGTGAACTCAAACCATCTGTGCAAACACAACAGTGGGTCAGTTACTGTATACAGTCTAATGCTTTGGTGTGTCCTTTCCTCAGTCCCCTTTACTCCCAACAGAACATATTAGAGGGGTGATCAAGGGACCCAGCCTGGAGGCAGGGAAAATGAACCTCATTAGGGTCTTGAACAGTGGCTCTCAACCGTCCTAATGCTGCCATCCTTTAATACAGTTCCTCACGTTGTGGTGACCCACAACCATAAGATTATTTCATTGCTACTTTATAACTGTAATGTTGCTCCTGTCATGCATCACAATGTAAATATCTGTGTTTTCCCATGGTCTTAGGTGACCCATGTGATAGGGTTTGTCCTCCCCAAAAGGATTCAAGACTCAGGTTCAGAATCGCTGGTCTTGAATCTAGGAGACATCTTTTGCATGCCCAGGATTAGTAAGTTACTCAAACTCCTTATTTTCTAGATATGAACAAGTTAATAAGGTCTCTTAGCTTGATCAAAGTTACAAGACTAGTTAAGGGCATCCTCACGACAGCAAGTTCCTCTGAGATCTAACTTTATTCTCTGGCATAGGCATCAGCTTTGTGCTTGCTCAGGGAGTAAGAAAACCTGGTTTGGCTTTCAGAAAGCTGGCAAGATTGTCTCCTGTAACCTAGTAATACAGGAAGAAAGACATCAGGGGTTCAACACTCATCATAAAAACATTCAGAGCTAGAAAATCTTGGCTTCTAGGGTTTTAGAGATGGAAGCTCCCTTGAAGCTATCCTTTAGCATGGGAATTTCCAATTGTGCTTGCAGTAACCTTGGGGTTCCACACAGATTCCTTGGGGCCTTTTAGCAGGTAAAAAGTGAGCATTTGAGGACTCAGTGCCCATCATAGCAAACATGTGTGCTTCATATGCTGGGCTTTTACACTGAATTTTTTTTTAAGGGAATCAGCTACAGAAAAAAAAAAAATTACCAAATGGTAACTCTAGTTCACATTCCTCAACTTGTAGATGAGAAAGCTGGGACCTTGAGTCCCAACACTGCACAGTTGCCATGTAAGAAACTTACTTATTCTGGAGCTGAAGAAAACCAAGTTCAGACTGCCAGAACATGCTGAAAGTTGGGGATTTTTGTCAAACGTAAGAGCCAAGGCTGGCGTCAGGCATGGTTTTGTCTCCTTTGTGATTCCCCAGCCCATAATTCTCGAAGTGTTTATAACTGTTAAACACAGAGACAGTTGTTCCATGATCAAAGAAACCCCAAGAAGAACTGAAGACGGGAGTCAGGAGCTGGAGGAAGCAGATGCAGAGCCATCAGCCAGTGTAGGGGAGGAGGTTTAGCCTTGGCTGTGGTGGCGGGGCGATCCCTGCTCGCTTATTTCAGGAATCTGCCTCACTTAGCCAGTTTCTCTCTCGATGCAATGGCATCCTCTAGTACCTACGTGGTTATGGGAGATCTGCCACTTAGAACTCAGTATCTATTCATGGACTCAAAGTAAATGTACATAACATCCAGGAACTTGCAGAAACATAATTATTAGCCAGGACTTAGTGGGGCTACAAGCCTGTTGTATAAAGTAACAGATAAACTCAGGGATTAATGTACACATAAAAGAAGAAAAAAATTACTCAGTCAGATAAGCTTGTCTGACCCCATTTGGCCATGCAGAAGGCATCAGGAGTTCTTATTTAATGTGAAGCCTAGAGAGTCCTCAAGGTTAGCTACCTTACCCCCTCTCGTGTCTGTCTGTCTGTCTTATGTCTCCTTCCAGTTGTCTAAGTTCCCTGTTTCACAGGCACAAGCTCGGCGTGCTGTGTTTTTACTTTAAATCTGGTGTTCGGAGGGCTCTCTGATGTTCCGAGGGCTCTCTGGCTCAGGTGATGTTAGGAAAGAGTGAGGTCTGTGGACAAGGCTACTCTGAAGGAAGCTGTCTTGGAAGATGCCCTAAACTGCTTCCTGTTCTTGCCAGCCAGGTAGGTCATTTCCACCACCCTTAGGGACAATCTGACCCTGAATGACATTCAAGAGAAAGAGATAAACTATGAGACTAGAGAGTTACCCCTACAGTGTAGTAGTTAGCCGTGGGAGCAGGCTATCAAAGAATAACGTAGAGGGGAATGTTAAGGATGGCTAGGTTTTGGAGGCTGAGCCAATTTTGCCTCTATAACAGCATCCTACAGCGGTAAAACAGCTTATAGTCCTTCAAAGTGCCTCGAAGTACAGGGATGGGTTAGATGCTGTTTGGGGGCAAAATCCTAAATTTGTTACAGAGCGGCAATATGCAAGGGGAACCACGACCAGAAGGTAGAGAGGGAGAGAGAGGCCGTTCACAAGAAACAACGAGCTGGGCCCTGAGAACCAGGAGAACCCCTTGGTGACTGGGCTTGTCAGAGACCATTCTGATTCCCCCACCTGCCGTTTTGTAGTGGGGTCAGCTCAGCGTTCAAGGGTGGGGTGGTTTATATCAACATGGTGGGATTACCATAAAAGTCATTTCTTTGTACTTTTGGATGTGGCTTTTCCACTAGGGAAAAATTAAAACCAACTAAGTGGACTTTTTTTCTCTGTGACGCAGTTCCTGCCTTTCTCCGCTTTGTCCTCCGCTGACCAGTCCTTTAGGCTTGATACTCATTTGTAACAAAAGTTCTAGGGCACTGAGCCACTGACTACCAGGAGCATCCTTACTCTGTTTTAACCCGGTATGAGAATCTAGGTGACAGACTCTTAAGGCTTTGGCAAAGCAACACGTGGCTGATTCAGGGGGACAAGGGCATGTCCTTTCTGCCATCTCCTCATTCGCTCGCTGTTCCCCCCTCCCCGCCCCCGGGGGGGGGTGTGTCTCTGTTAAAGATCTGGTTCGCCAGCTCCACAGCAAGGTTGGAACTCCAACCACAACCCCCTGCCGCTCCCCCAGTTAGCTTGCTCTGCAGAGGCAGAGCCTTCCACGCCTTCCCGGAGTCTCCAAGCGCACGCGCCACCTGACTAGCGCTGTCATTGGCTGCTGCCTGTTGCTAACCCACGTGACCGGCGCCGGCACGCTCCGCCCCTGCTCCTGCTAGCCTAGTGCGTTCCTGCGGACGTGCGCGGCTGCCTAGCCTCAGGCTCCAGTCCTGCGCTCCATGCTAACTGTCATCAACGATGCAGCCGCCGGCCACAAGGTGGCAGTGCCGTGCTGCGTGTCTAAAGGCCCCTGGCTGCGCCAGACCAACCTTGCCTGGCAAAAGTTTTCCAGTCATCGAGCAGATGCACCCAGGCCTTGAGTCCTCTGGGGTGAGCCGGAGGCAGGAGGTGGGGTGGGGGTGGAGGGCCCGCCGATGTCCCAGGTGGCTTTGGGGCGATTTGCAAAGGCATGCATTTGTTGTCACGAGCTCCGAAGAAACAGTTTGGGGGACCTGTCACAGATGCAAAGTCTGTTGATATTTCCAGGAGTGTTTAGTTTGGTTTTGGCTTTAGGGGCCGTACACCAAGCATCGATTCTCGAGGAAGCGAACAATTCTGACAGCTATTCTTTGTCTCTCGTCTGGGCTTTGCACGTTGCCCGACTTCGTTTCCGTGGGTGAGAAATACACGCTACTGGCACTACCTTGAGAGAGCTCCTGTCTCCACGGTTCCTGACCTGCCTAGAAAGGGAGGGCCCAGGAGACTCTTGTTCTACAGCTGTCCTCGGGATGCCCTTAATTCCCAGGCGCAGGGATAAGCTTGTCTGACCCCATTTGACCCCGCCGCAGGCGCCAGGCGTCCTCATTTATTGTGAGGCCTAAGTCCTCAAGGCTGCCTGCCTGACTACCCCCTCCCCCACTACCGCTCTTAGTTTTTTTTTTTTTTTTTCCCCTCCTTCTTGTCCTGTGGGGGAATCATACCCTCCTTCCTGTTGTCTGAGCTCCTCTCTTCCATAGGCACAAGCCTGCCCCTCTGTATTTTTACTTTAAAAAGGGTGGTCTGAGGATTGGCTCTAGTTATGGTGATGTTACGAAAGGTCTGAGCGAGGCAGAAGGCAACATTAGAAGTGATCGGAGCTACATTGCTAAATGGGATGAAGGGAAGGGAAACACCCCTGGGATTCCTGGGGCAGCAGCAGATCTGTCACTTGGACAGACCCTTTGCTCTCAGGTAATTTCCAGGTATCTTTTGTCTGCTTTAACCTGACATTCATTTGCATCTAACAGGACACCACACCCCTCCCTCCCCCCCCCCCCCCAAGGGAGCCCTATGTAACTGAGTCTGGAATTTTTTGCTGAGACCATGACTGGACTTGCTATGTCTACACTCTCTTGCCTGGGCTCCCAGGAGACTATCTCTTGAATTTTGCTTGGAGGATGTCGTTATGCCTCATTTCCAGACTAAAGATCTAGAAGAGACTGGCAGGAAACAGAACAGAGTCTATTTGGTGAATACCAAAGAATCACCTGGAGACATTTACAGGTGTGTCCTGGACTTTGGGAGCCATGGACACACAGAGGCATCTACCTGTTGTGGTGAGAGAGGTGGAGGTGCGAGTGGGGGGAGGGGAGGGAGGGGTAGGATGGTTGCTAAGCAGCCTCTGATTCCAACAGTTGGCAAAATATAGGAGTGGGTGGGTACCACACACTAGGACCCCTTCACCAAAGTGAGTGGCCTCCTGGTATAGGCTGGCCATGCCAAGGAACCATAGCTAGGAGATATCCGCAATGGGGAGAGAATTGAAAACCCCACAAGATTATTTGCCCAGGAGTAAGAGCCAGCATGAATACATTGACACACTTCAGGTATACCGACACTCAGGAACAGTTGAACCTAATAGACCTACTGTGGTCTGAATGTTGTCTCCCATTCCCTAATATATGTTGAAACCCAATATATGGTGTGATCATAATAGGAGGTGGGGCCACTGGAGATGTGATTCAGTTATGATTGAGATATGCCCATATAAAGAAGGTGATTGAACAGTGTTGTCTGGCCCCCTTCAGTCAGGTGAGGAACACCCACACTTAATCACCTATTCAGCAAGGAGAGGACTCTCACCACACACCAAATCTCCCAACACCTTGGTCTTCAAATTCCCACCCCGCAGAACAGTGAACGAGCAATACATTCTTTGCTCTTTTAAGTTTTCCAACTAAGGTGTTTTGTTACAGAAGTCACAACAGACTGTGACAAGAAAGGCCTGAATCACAGACCAGTGATTGGCAAAGCAGAGGAGAGAGAAGCTGAAGCAAATATACGGCAAGCAGGAGCTCACACACGGGAGCCTACCTCCAGGAATGCTGAGAAGTCGATGGAATGGTCACGTCTCAGATTGTTTGGACACACAGATGGTTCACAAATCCCAAGATGGACCAGGAAGGCCAAAAAAAAAAAAAAAAAAAAAATCCAAGACCAATGAGATTTTATTCAACTGGGGAGTGATGGCAGTACACATTGACATTATGGTCCTCCATACATTATCATACATTCCATTAGTGTCTTACATATGTTATAAGCCTGCTTATGCCCCCTGCCCCCCAATGCCCTTGAGAGTTCAGCCTGCTTATTCCTACTCCAGGGTTGGGGAAGCTAAATGTGGGGACTTAGGAAACTTGACTGACTTTACAGCTAGTGAGTGGCAAAGCCGATATTTGAATTTGTGTTTCATGTTTCAGAGTCTACTTAGGAAGCTAGCTACAGTTTTTGTCCATGGTGAGTCCTTATTCTGTTCTTGACCAAACCTGGCCCAACTTCCAGGCCCTAATCCAGTCCTCCCCAGCTATGCTGTTTCCGCGGCTGTAGCCTTCCTTGCTTCCTTGTGTTTCAGGGGCTGAGTTGCTACACTACCCTAGATGGTGAGGTGAGGGAGCTCTTCTGATGAATCCCCTTCAGAACTGTGAGAAGCATGTCTGATGAATCCCCTTCACATCGGTTACCTCCCTCAGTGTGAGGGAGCTGCTCTGTGGAGGGTGGATGGGATTTTTGGGATCTCCCCGTGCGATCTGAAGTCTAGTGCAAACTCTAGTCAGTAAACAAAGAGGAATCATTTTTGGTCAAAGGATACAGGGAACATTCCAACCAGACCAGACTGACTTTCTTTTGTGGTTGAAAAATCTGGATCTAGATGTAATTGCAACTGGGAAAATCCTGCTGAGTGATGTGCCATGGTAGCCTCCCTAGAAAGCACATGTTTCAAAGGGATCAGGACGTGTATGTTCCTTGGGGGGAGGGGGAGATGTATCTTCTACTTCTCTATATTTATATATTTATTCCCTTTTGCACTAAGTGTGTAACTTGGTGCCTTCCTTAAACCATGGAATAATTAGGCTTTCTTCAGGATGCAAGGAAATTTCCTATATCAGAGGAACTTACTATCCAAGCTAAGGTAAGAGTGAAGTCCCAGGCACAGGAGTGATGGAAGGGAGACAATGAAGATACCGTACAGCCCCAACATCTCCAGGGATGATGGGAGATACGGTTACAAATGCTGTATCAAAGGAGGATGAATTATTTTCATCTCTGCCAGTGATCTTAGTTTTGTGAGTTATTTCCTTAGAAATACATTCATGCCTTAGAAGAAATAGGACATGCAGCCTGGACCACGAATATAGACCCAGGGAGTCCCTGGGTATGTATTTACTTGCATGTCTCTGTGTGGTCTCCGGCTTCCTGATGGTTTGATTCTGGCAGGAACTGGCTTTCCTAGGAACAACACCACTGTCACTGTGGCATGCTCACTAAGCATGGACTCCCTGTTCTTTGCTAATCAAATCTACCTATATACTCAGAAATACCACAAGTGGTCTTAGGTAGGCATTGGCTATGCCTACCTGTTACCTCTTTAGGAAAAATAAAGTTTTATTAGAACACATACACGTGCATCTGTTTTCCTATTGTCTATGGCTATGTTCATGCTGTGAGAATGAAATTGAGACCATATAGATGAAAAAAGTAAGCTACAAATTAATTGGTCTTTTACAGAAAACATTTTTAGATCTTTGATCCAAAGCATCCATAGATATCTTATTTCTGCATACCAATTTAGTGCTAGACATGTAAGTATTTTGACCATGGAAATAAAAGGTAAATTTGCTGGAAATATCTGAGAAAATGGTATGAGAAGGGCAAGGTGAGAAGAGAGCTTTCTTTACATTCTGTCACATGAGGATTTGATGTCTGGAGTTGCAGCAGCCATATTACAATCATGAGGGAAAACACACAAACCCAGTTCTTCAATAATATCATGTAATGAGGCAAAGAAATGTGAATGAGTGTGAATTGTTTGTCCTGGGCACAGCCACGTCAAGTACTAGTGCCCCACACTCATGGGAATGGCAAAGGCTTCCCCTAACTCCTAGGGTGCCATCCTCAGAGGGATGGCAGAGCTGTCCCCCTGGTCTGAGTGCGCACACTGACATTGTGTCCAAGTGCAAATGTTTACAGACAATTGACCAGTGTGTGCAAACTCTAGCAACAACCCTTTCCTCCTCTGAGATGTTTATAGCTGTGTGCTCACTTACAGAGACCTTCTACAGAGGGGGTCTGCCTTGGCCCTTTGGGGTTCAGAGCTGAGGTAGAGCACAGAGTTCAACAAAAGCCAACTCTCTGGCCTTCTAACTGTACTGGTAGCTGGAGGCTGTTGGCTTCTGGAAACTTAACACTGTCTTGCTTATTCTGTGGCTGAAAACTACTGGCTTCTTTTTCCTTTAACTCTGTGTGCATAACTAAGTGCTGGAGAAATTTAGCTCTTTTGCTTAAATAAGCGTTGGGGAAACTCAACTCTGTTTTACTATTCTGTGCTTTAATAACCGCTGAGTACTCTTTAATGCTCTTACTATTTGTGCTTAAATAAGCACTACTTTCTGGCTAGTTGACACATGCTGTTTAGCAGCAGGGAATCAAGTAAAAGGATTTATTGCTAGAGCTCCTTTCTCAGGTGAATCAGCCAGCAGTCCATCCCTCATAGCCAGGTGAGAGGTGTGGAGCTTGTTAACTCTTTGTGAACCAGGGAGAAAAGAAAGGAAAAGAAAGAAATCACTCACTGACAGCACACATACCAGGTAAAGTGGAAAATGGCTATACCACCTTTCTTTATTGCTATCTTTTTATAGCTTTAGAAAAAAAGTTCTCTATGTAAGAAAGAATTACATCGCTGGGCGGTGGTGGTGCATGCCTTTTATCCCTGCACTTGGGAGGCAGACGCAGGCGGATTTCTGAGTTTGAGGCCAGCCTGGTCTACAGAGTGAGTTCCAGGACAGCCAGGACTACACAGAGAAACCCTGTCTCAAAAAACAAAAAAAAACAAAAAAAAAAAAAAAAGAAAGAATTACATCATAGATAAAATGCTACACAAAAGGGGAGTTACAGAACTCAATAACATGTTCAAAGCAGTGTTTCATACTGTAAGCTCATTATGAGTTCAAAACAACAGTTTTTACATGGCCTTGCCTTATAGTGCACACCTGTGGCTTTATCCTTGGACTTGAATGTTTTTCCTTGAACACAAATTTGTCCAAAGCCTATATATCTCTGTTTAATGTAATTATGAAAGCTCATTGTATATTTTATTATGCAGCCTTTACTTATTATTATGAGGAGTGGGCACATTCTATTCTTGATTCTAGCTTTATTACATGTTTCTAGCCAAACAACCAAAACTGTCTCTTAAACCTTTCTTCCTAAAATTGTTTGAATCAAATCAGAAATTTTATAAAAGTCTTAATTCATCTAATTCATGAAAGTTCATCTTCATGTTGATCTGCAGGAAATTTGTCCAATAGTGTAGGCTGATGTCCAGGAATAGTTAGACTTGTAATAGTGATAGGAGAGGCATATGAGCTGCAAGAAACAATCTTGAGATGAAGTCTCTTGGGACCTTGACTTTCAGAGCTTACCCATGGTAAGTCATTCAAAGATAGTGGGCCATCTCCAGGAAAGTCACCTGGTAACCTTAGGCTTTTCCAGATGGTTCCTGACACTGCCTCCGATGCTGTACATAAAGAACAGACTAAAGTTCTGTGTTGTTGGGTAGTTAGTACCATTCCATCAAAGTACATATGACCCACCTGACCCCTGTGCTGAACCTAATAAGCATGCTGAAGTTCTGTGTGATTGGGAAGTTGGTACCACTCCATCAAAGTACACATGATCCACCTTATACAAGCCTTTCTGTGCTTGTCACTTCAATGTCTTTCCTTTATTCCCTCATCAACCCCAGTCAGGTCAATTCCCAGACACACAAGACATGGCAACATTATTAGGTCACCATGCCTGTGCTGGAACTATCCCCTTTCAGAATTCTTGTCTAGTGAACAATAAAAGTCTGGTTCCAGTAACTCTTTGTGGAGCTGAATTCAGATTACCTACTTTGTTTAAAGCCTAAGAGCAGTTCCTGTAGAAGCTGAGTCCCAGAGAGAGCCAGGAAAATCTATTGACGACTATAATGGGAGTTAATTATCAGAGAAACTTTGCACCAGGCAAGTCACTGAAACCCAGCATTTCACACTCATTCACTCCTCACAGAGCCCAGTGGAAACACCATGTTATTTTCATCACTTAACAGAGGAGGTTTCGGGAAACTAAACAATTGCTTCAAGTTACACAGTGACAGAGGTCAGACTTGCACCCTGGCCTGCTGTCTCTCAAAGCAAAGGTCTTAATGGCTTTTCTACTGTGCTGTCTCCACAGACAGACTGGAAGTATGTCCCAACTCAACTATGAAGGAGGTAAGTTGCTTAATCTTCTTCAAAAACTGCTATTGCTCTGTTTTCCCTCCTATCCCTTCTCTCCTTCCTTTATCTTTCCTTGTCCTCCTCTTCCTCCTCCTCCCTCTTCCTCTTCTTCCTCATCTTCATCTTCCTCTTCCTCCTCTTCCTCCTCCTCTCCTCCTCTTCCTCCTTCTCCTTTTCCTTTTCCTCCTCCTCCTCTTCTTCCTTCTCCTCCTTTTCCTTCTCCTCTTCCTCCTCCTCCTCTCCTCCTCTTCCTCCTTCTCCTTTTCCTTTTCCTCCTCCTCTTCTTCCTTCTCCTCCTTTTCCTTCTCCTCTTCCTCCTCCTCCTCTTCCTCCTCTCCTCCTCCTCTTCTTCCTTCTCCTCCTTTTCCTTCTCCTCTTCCTCCTCCTCCTCTTCTTCTTCCTCTTCTTCCACCTCTTCTTCATCCTTCTCCTTGACTTTTTCCTCCCCCTACTTCTGTTTTGGGAGGACAGGGTCTCCCTTGTATGGCTCTGATTGGCCTGGAACTCATAGCTCTCCTGTTGGAGCCTCCTGACACCCGGGATTGTATCACCACTTTTAGTTCTTAGTTGTCTTGTACCTCAGTCTCTCCACAACAATACTTTCCTCAAGGAGAGACTGTTCCTGCCATTAAAGGATGCTCATAGGCTTTTAAAGAGTGACAACTGCTCTTCAGAGTGGCGGTGCCACTTTTGCCAAAAGATCTCTTTGCAGGGTAAATGAATGGTGGTATGAGCCATGGGAGAAAATGAGCAGAAAGAAAGTAGCAAGGGGTGGGGCCCAACCAAAAGGACATGTAACATAGCAAGGGACAGGCTGCTCTCTCCTTGTGGCTATACATTGTGTTTCACCAAGAACTTGGCAGCATTATAGTCAAGCTATGGTTTATGGGCATGGAAAGCCCGAGAATCCATTGTTCTATTTCAGGGTGTCCTGCAAAATTGTAGGGCTTTGCAACAGAATTTGCTAGAGGTGTAGGTGTCGTTTACTTGTGTGTAGAACCAAGCTACAGTGCAGAGGTGTGTTTTCCAAAGCATGGGCCACCAGAGCCTGCAGACATTAGCTTCGGGCATTTCTTCCACTGTCAGGCACTGTGACCACAAAGAACCTGAGGAGCCTCAGAACAGCTTCATGGTCACCTGCAGATGTCAGTTCCAGTTCCACAGTCTCTTTCCTGAGTGTGCATGCATAGTTTTTAATGGAAAAGAAAAATCATCAAGACCACTCTGACCTTAAGGAGAGGACATGAAAGCAGAGTTCCAAACCCAGGCTGCATTGTTGGTATTATTTTTAAGAGAGCAAGAAAAACAACCCCAAATGGCTTATTATATAACATCCAGATGTTTGGCATCACCCACCCCAGATGAGGAGATGACTTTTTTATGGTTCATCTGGAGGCTTTGGCCTTGCTATAGACACACAGAAGAGAACAGCTCTCTAAGGAGCTTGCTCGAGTGGCCTTGTCCTTGCTCTCCCTGGTCCTTTCAGAGGCTGCATCTTGAAGCTTAGATGCAGCAGACAAACCCAGGCTTGGGGAGCTTCTCTAAGTCATATGATGATTGGCTCCAGCTAGACCAGTGGTTCTCATCCTGTGGGTCACAAGCCCTCTGGGGTCACATATCAGATATGTACATGCTGAGTCATAACAGTACCAAGTTTACAGTTTATGAAGTAGCAATTAAATAATTTTATGGTTGAGGGTCACTACAACATGAGGAACTGTGTTAAAGGGTCACAGCATTGGGAAAATTGAAAACCACTGAGCTAGCCCCAATGCCTAGTGAAAGAAATAGCCCATTTCCAGTCGCCTATCCGACCTCTTTCATTGTAGAAGAGCTAAGGTAGCATGCCATTAAAACATGCTTGTGGGGGCTCCTGATTTGACAGCCCATGTACTACAATTGGAAGGATACAGAGAAGATCAGCCTGGCCCCAGGGCAAAGCTGCAAACATGGGAAGCATCCAATGGTTTGGCTGCAATGGGTGAACTCACAGCCTGCAGTGGGTGTCTGTACAAGATCAAAGTAGCCCACTTTCCAGCATGGCAGAGATGGACTCATGAGTGCCCCCCTCTAACTGAGGGGTTATAGACCCATGATGGCCTCTAATGTGGGTAGAGTCAGTTTTCCGTAAGAGTGTGGCCTCTGGTAGGCTGACCATGTTTTGTTGGATAACCCCACATCTGTGAGTATATGGGAGGCATGAAGTGGACTCAGTGAGTTACTAAAAAGAAAGTGAATAAACCAGTTATAAAGTTGGGAGAGATGACTAGGAGAATTGAGGGAAAGGAGAGGAGGAGAGTATGGTTCAGATACTGTGTATGGCATTCTTAAAGAATTAATAAAATATTAATATATGTTTGTTGGCTTTTAAAAAGTGATAGTTTCAGCCAGGTGGTTGAACTCACTCCAACATTTGGGATGCAGGCAGATCTCTGTGAGTTTATGGCCAGCCTGGTCTACAGAGCAAGTTCCAGGACATCCAGGGCTACACAGAGAAAGCCTGTCTTGAAAAAACAAAAAAGTGACAGCAGATGTCCACATGTCAGCTGGCTCTGTTTACCTCTGTTTGTTCTCAGCTGGTGGACAGATGCTGTAAGCACGCCTTGCTCTAGAATAAGGAACCTAAGGCCCGGTTAGTGGAAACGCTTGTTGAGGAATCATAGGAGTCTCGGCACTTTCTGTGGGGAAATCCTTTCAGTGCCATCACTGACAAGCCAACCTGGTTGAAGATTACAGGGGCTCTTATGCATATAGAATCCCACTGGTCTGTGAAGTCTACTCACTTCTGAGCTTAGACTGTGTTATTCACCTTTCAGATCGACCTGAAACAAAGCCTGCCAAGGAAAGCTATCTTGGCCCCAACCCCACCCGCCAAAGAGCACTCAACTTCATCCTTTCCTAGGAACCAAGGGCGTGTTCAGGGCTCCTGTGAATGTCTCCAATCCCACTTGTGAGTATTTAGTGCTTTTGTTAAACTCGAAGAGTCCATGAGGTCTTATATAATACTGCAGATCAGAAACTTCACAGTCACTGCTGCTGCTTTTCTACCCAGGGAAAGAGTAATGGTCCTCAAGCTGCTACAAAAATCCCTGTAAACGTTATGTTTGCTTCTCAATATAAAGAGCTCTTCCTGCGCTGGTGCACCTCCGGCCCACGCCATCCTTCCAGAGCCTTGGAAGTCTCTCCTGTTAACTTCCCTCGACAGCTACATTCTAGTGATTCTGTTATAGGCTCCTGGAGAAAGAGAGAATGTCTTTTCTTCTTTGTCACTCTGACCCCCTAGTAAAGCTATTATTAATTAACTATGAGTAATTCATTGAGGCTAGGTACATGAGCTTTGCATCTGTATAAATGTATATGTAAATATGTATGGGTTACTGGCAGAGAAATGCAATTAGACCCTGGTAGATGAGGAACTTACTACAGAAGAAATAAGAGCAATACTCCTAAGTCTTCAGTAGGATCCTCCAAGAGGACGAAAGATCTGTGGGCCACTTGGAGGAATGGGGCGTATTGTGTGGAACCATACAAAGCATGTCTTCCTTTCTGCAAAGGGAGGAGAACTCCTAAGGAGTATCCTCAGCTTCTGGGAACTCTGCATGCACACACTGAAATCGCCTTTACAGACCTTCTCGTCCAGCCATATGTATGCTGTTCAAAGCTTTTAGATGATTCTGGCAAGAGAATCAAATAGTATGAGCACATGTAGGTTTTCTATTGGAACATAACAAGTTAACCCCAAACAGAGATTTATACAAGCCTTTATCACAGTTTCTGATAGTCATGATCACAGTGGTTGTGGTTCTGGTGATGTTTGGGAGGGGGGGGGGCTATGTGATCTGACTGCTTGACTTGCACAAAATGGAAAGCAGCCTTCCCTGAAAGACACTCCCCCCGCCCCCCGCCACTGCCACTCCAGAATACTCAGGTAAGAAGAGGCACTAGTGGCATAGCCTCTGCAGAGGGGAAAAAAAAAGGAGATGAAATAATTTGTATTTGATAGCAGCATGGCAGGAAGCAGAGAACTCAGCTTGAAGTATTAAACATAGCAGGGGAGCCAGGCACAGGAGTCGACACTAATGTGGTCAGACACGTGTGATCAGCCACACGAATCATGGCAGGCATGAAGCTCTAGGGCAGCTTCATGCAAAGTGTGACAAATGGTGAGACCGCACAGCCTCTGCCATACCTTGCAAATGCAGGTGTGATTCTGACTAGTCAACATCTTCATTATTTCCCAGGCCTGGCAATAACTCTTAAGACTTCTGTGGGAAGGGTTTGAGGGCAGCTGCCAGGAGTGCTGGAGGAAAAGGTCTGAGCTACTCTGTCAATATTCTCACAAGTGACTGCAGGGTCCCCTTCAACAACTACCTTCCCTAGTTTTAGCTACACTTAAATAATACCCAGAACTGGGCTAGAGAAAATGGAATGATTCAGTCACCACCCAGAATAGATTCCCGAACAGACCCATCCCTGTAGCATTCATGGCAGGAGAACATCATGCTTACCTCCACACTCCTTCACCTTCTCTAGAGAGATATTCTACCAAGAGAAACCCAGCTCTTTAATTATCCATCCATAACAAAGGGCTACCTTGATTACCTGGCCTGTAGGTGCTCACTCCCAGCCTGACCTGTGTTCTAATCCCACACAGATTTCCAGGTGTGCCCTGAAGTCTGCTTTGTAGAACCAGCTGGTCTTCATCCTCCTCATTCCTCTGCATCCATGTGTGTGTGTGTGTGTGTGTGTGTGTGTGTGTGTGTATGTATGTATGTATGTATATATTTATGCACATACCCATGCACCCACGAACCCACCTGCCCGCCTATCTATCTATCTATCTATCTATCTATCTATCTATCTATCTATCTATCTATCTACCTATCTATCTATCTATCTACCTTCAAGACAGGGTTTCTTGGTTTACCCCTGGATGTCCTGGAACTCACTCTGCAGACCAGGCTGGCCTCCAGCTTAGAGATCTGCCTGCCTCTGCCTCCTGAATGCTGGGATTCAAGGCGTGCTTCAGTACAGCCTGGCCCTCTTCATCTAAATTAGCTGAACCCAGGTGTTGTCTTTGGATCTGGCATGTCGTCCAAATGCCATGCTTGAAGGCTAGGTACCCAGCAGATGGCGATATTGGTAAGTGGTGGGACCTAATAAAAGTTGAGATTTGGGAGTTGGACACTTGCCATCTTTCCTGTGGGTCATTTTCTTCCTGGCCACTTTGAAGTAAGCAGCTTCCTCCATGTGTTCTTGCCATGATGTGCCTCTTCACCACAGGCCCAAAGCAACAAGACCAGAAACCATGATAAATCTTTCCTCTTCTAAGTTGCTTACCTCAGGTCCTCCATCACAATGACTAAAAGCTGGCCAATATAGGGGTCCCCATAAACCTAGGATAGATAAAAGGAAAAGATACTTCTCCTCTCCTATCCCTGCTAGTCTCCCCCTTTTGGAGACCTTTCATGAGTCACACCTATGGAATCTGTTTTCCCATGTACCTTAAGTTCTGTAACAGAACAGACCTTTTGGGGGACCGTTTTGCTGTCTAGTAACAACAGAGAGCAGTTACTGTGCTAGCATTCCATTGCTGTGACTAAATATCTGAGAAAATCAACAAAGAGAGGAAAGACTTACCTTGAGCCTGTGTCAAGACAGTGTGTCGTAGTGGTGATCATGAGCTGTTGGCTCAGCCTTAAGCATTTGGGAACTGAGGGGACTTTAGAGATCTAAAGCAGGTTGGACATGGTGGCTCATGTGTGTAATCCCAGGACTTAGGGAGCTGAAACCGGGATCGTCACAGGATCGAGGTCATCCTGTGCTACATAGTGATACATAGTGAGATCTAGGCTAACCTGGGCTACAGAATGAAACTCTGTGTTTTAAGAAAACAATCTGTCTTAGTTAGGGTTAGTACTGCTGTGAAAAACACCATGACCTAAAGCAGCTTGGGTAGGAAAGGAAAGGATTTATTTCACTCACAGTTCCATCATCAAAAACAGTGAAGGCAGGAACTCACACTGAGCAGGAACCTGGAGGCAGGAACAGATGCAGAGGCCATGGAGGGGTGCTGCTTACTGGCTTGTTCCACATGCCTTGCTCAGCCTGCTTTCTTGTAAAACCCAGGACCACCAGCCTAGGGATGGCCCCACCCACAATGGTCTGGGCCCTTCCTCATCAATCACTAATTAGGAAAATACCCTACAGGCTTGTCCACAGATAGATCTTATGGAGGCATTTTCTTAATTGAGGTTCCCTCCTCTCAGATGACCCTAACATTTATTATCTCTAGGCCTGGAGAGAGTCAGGAAAGAAATGTTTTCCAGAGCATAAAGAAGTATGGTAAGGAGGGAGCATGGCGGCAGACCCCTGTGGTGGCGGTGATGAATATTATCAGAGTTCAGTCTCTTCCTGCTTTGCAGAGAATTTCTGAGAGCATCTAACAAAGCAGGGGCTACCTAGTGTGAGCTATGAGCTCATGCTTGGCTTTAGGGGGCCTTGGAGGAAGGGTTAGTCTACCGGAAGGAAGAATGAATGTAGCACTGTAGAGACGTAAGAGTCCAAAATCTGGAGCCAGATTTCCAGGGTTCGAGTCCAAGTGCTACCATTTACTGGCTAAGGGACCTTGGGCAAATTATTTCAACTCTCACCATTCCTGTGTGTGAAGCAGGGAGGCCATAGCACACCTAACTCGGAGGGTGGCCGGAAGGGTTTAATCAACTGGCTTTGTGGTGCTCTTAGCGCAACTCATAGTGAATGCTATTGCTATTATGCTTTAGAGCGGTGGAAAGTGGATTTCAATGAGAGTCCACTTCATGCTGCACAGAGAAAACAAAAATGGCTTCAGAGGTCAAACACTCAGAGCCACGGCAATTCATGTCACATCACCTGTTTCTTACAGCATCAGGCGATGTTAGTGCCCCCCCCCATCCAGAGTGTGGAGCCAAAGGAATTTACATATTTAAGAAGTACACTGGAAAAGGCCATTGACTGTCCAAAATAGTCTGCCAAATTGAACCAAAGCACAGTCTGTGACAGATTTAAAATGTCTTCACTTTGATAGTTCTGACTCCCAAGCTCCCTGCCCTGACTCCTTACTTCCCTTCTGAGTACTGGCTGAGCTTCTACTCAGTAGGTTGATTCTAATGAACTGAATAAAGAAGAGGTGACAGTTTGCTACTTTGGGAAGTAAATCATAAAACCTACTGTGTCATCCTCATACCTTTTAACAGTTGGAATTCTCCAGATAAAGTCTCTCTCTCTTTCCTCTCTCTCTCTCTCTCTCTCTCTCTCTCTCTCTCTCTCTCTCTCTCTCTGTGTGTGTGTGTGTGTGTGTGTGTTCACACTCAGAGATGAATCTAGAGAGCACCCCCCCATCCTCTCCTTCATTCGCTACCCACATGCCAACCATCTTCTCTAGAAACACCCTCACAGACACACAGGGAAATAATGCTTCACTGGTCGACAGGTCATCCATCCCTCAGTCCAGCAAGTGCACACTACAAATGGACCACACTAACTCTGAAGAAAGAAACTGCAATGTCCTGAGGAGTCTCATGAAGCCTACAAAGAAGCCTATGTCGGAAAGACCTCATGCCAATACCCTTGGAATGGTTCCATTTTGAACACAAATAGTCTATTCCCTCCACTAGATCTCGACATTTCCTTGGTCCCCAACTATCCTTAAATGCAGATGATCATTTGTCTTAGTGTCCGTGTCTCATGCAGAATTCTCTCTTCCTGCAGGACATAACAGGGATATTTGCATATGCTATAAATATGCTCTGTCCGTACAAAAATGCTCTTTGAAATTTAGACAGGAGTTTAGTTGCAAGTTAGTTCCATTCTGGATCCAAGCCAGTTAAATGTAGAAACTTGCCCAAAAGGCTTCATTATAAGATAGGAATTCTTTGGTCCCATGGGTCAGGCCAAAGTGATATAATGTTGCAACTGTGTCACAGAGGAAGCAAAAAAGGAGTTTTGGAAAACTGTCACAATGTATGCCGCAGTAAGAGGGGAGTGTCTGCTAGGTCTAAGTGGACCCATTAGGTGACATGTTACTGAGGATAAGCCCTATTTAAATGGGAATTTCCAGATGGTCTGCTCCACAATGCACAGTGTGTCCGTCCTGAGGCACCAGTGTGCAAGAGCTCAGGCCCTGCAGTCAAACGACTGGAATTAGAAACTCCTTCTTTATTACCAGCTTTCTTTTACTATAATGAAATGCTCGAGATACTTAATTGACAGACGGAAAAAAAAAAAGATTTGCTTTGGGTTATGGCTATGGAGGGTCCAGTTCAAGATTAGCAGACCCCTTTCTTTGAGCCTATTTTTGGGATGCTGGATGGTGGATAGAGAGAACGTCTCACGTCGTAGACAAGAAACAAAGAGACCAAGGTCTCACTGTCTCCTTTAAGGCCCCATAATAACCTTAACACGTCCTAGCAGGTCCAACCTCTAAAATGTTCAACCACTTCCCAACTGTAACAGCCTGGACACTGAGCCTTCACCACAGGCCTTTGGGGAACACTTGTCTAAAACAAAACACCTTCTTTGGTCTGTATAAGTCACTTGTCCTCCCGAGCCTTCACTTTCTAATCTGTAAACCACAGTAATTTTATAGCCACCACCAGCAACCAGTACCAAACAGCAATGTTATTTTATGGGATTATTTTAAAGCATATTCCATGAGATGTTTTTAGTCTAATATTCAACACAAGCTATCAAAGATTTAACATTTATTAGTAGTAACAATAGCAGTAATTTTGATATTGTTTGTAATGGATTGAATGATCTGGAGTAGTTTAATAAGAATGGTGTCAATAACGGCAAATAATTTAAGGAAAGTAAAGAAACAAAGTAAAACCTTCAAGTTTTGAAGAATAAAGCAACTGCCTGGTCCCTTGCAGGCATTGTTGATGTGTTCAGCTCTGAGATTTATTGACAACACAAAAGACACTCTCCCTTTTGGTGTGCATATGTGCAGAAGTGTGGATGTGTGCATGTACACACATTGTCTCCTGTATTCACCATTGCTAAATGTGGAAAGCAGCCTTTTGGCTGTCATTCAGAACATCACACACACACACACACACACACACACACACACACACACACACACAC
>JANHMN010000006.1:18776827-18875992 GCA_030674055.1 Rhabdomys pumilio | reverse complement strand
CAGTGAGTGACAGCGTATGGCTCTGTGTCCTCAGTGTGGGCTCTTACAGAAGGCTGGCTGTATTCTGTTATGGTTGTTTGTTTCGTGTCCAGTTCAGTATCCCATAAAGACATGTAGTTAAGTCCCTCTTACCATACACAGATCCAAAACTGGATGGGAAAATTGAGTTGAATTTTTTTCTGGGGATTTAATTAACCCTTTGCAATGACATTAGTGATTACAGCACTGTTTTATTGAGAACGGGGATGGTTGACCATGATCCCCTCTCTCCTTCCTGTTCTTTTCTCTCCCTTCTTCTTGCTCTTCATTCACCTCTTCCTCCTCTCTGTGTATACTTCCTCTGCTTTGCAACTTGTTGGACACTGGGACACAGGACTCCCACCTTCAAGGTTCATGTGACGACATGATGTGCTAATGTCGTCCATTCATCATGGGCAGCCCCCTCCCTTTTTAAAAACCCTACACACAGCCTGATTTAAAATTTCATTAAGAAAAGCCTCCGTGTACAATATCCTGGGGGACTCAGGCAAGTGGATCTCTTTATAGCAGATGTCCCAAAAAGCTTCTGTATCAGAAGTCTCTGCCCACCTCAGCCGACCCATCCCTGAGTGTTTGCAGCTGTCTCCATTCACTCATGTTTGAATGTATCTTCCATTTTACCTCTCTCCAAAAGGAATTTGTGTGTGGCTAGAGTACACTGGTCCTCTTGGGAGGCACTTTCCACTGGAAGTTTTCTTGGACAACAAGATAGAGGTGCTTGGGTTAACTGCCCTATTTTGGATAGGGAGCCTCTTCCCAGATAGAGGAGAGTGATCCATGTACCCTGCCTCCTTGTACTCTGAACATGGGTGCAGGGAACCCTGTGTGTTTCTGAAGTACTTGGAGATGCCCGTTTTGTGAGTGCAGAATGCACTCCTGGTTATTTATAGCATCTGCTTGCTTTGGCCCTTTTCACATGTTGTCCCCTGACATGAGGACCATTCCTGCTTTCTAAGAATTTCCCTGGTGCATCCAGATGGTCATCCTCATGGTGTTGGTAGAGCCAGCGCTGATGGCTATTAGTTTCTGTGGGTCACAGCCACTGTTGACATTCTCTGCTCATCAGGCAGAAGGGAGAGAAGGTGAGGGGAAACGGAACATTAAATGCTGACATGAGTCCAGTGGCTGTCCCTTTCCTACTTAGGGTTCTCTTTGCTATCTCCTAACCACAGAGTTCAGTCCTCTGAGTGTGCATGCTCTCATTAAAATCTGGAGTGTGCATGCCCATTGCTAAGGGAATTAGGGTCCAACACTGTTAAGAGCAGTGTGAAAAGTTTATTAGGGACCTGGCTCATTGGTTAATGTGAGAGACCAGGAGACAGAGATGACACTTTTCTACCCCCACCCCTGCTGGTGTGTGTGTGTGTGTGTGTGTGTGTGTGTGTGTGTGTGTGCTTCTCTCCTCCTTTCTGGTCTGCCAAGCAAAGGCACTGGGATTAAAGACTTGAACTTCTCTTTCCATTTCCCATATGAATTCTTGCATCTTGACTTGCTGCCAAAGTCGGCAGAAGGGAGGACACTTGAGAGTCATGAGAAGCTCTTCCGTGCTTCCTGGAGGGAAGTGACAGTCCAGAGACAGTTGGCCTCCCCGGCCTGTCAATCCAAAGCATCAGGTCCAGGGTCAACCTTTATCAGCAGCCCAGAGAAGAAGACACAACTATCAAATACCCTGAAAACTCAGATTCTTCAAGCAGGCCTTTCGTTGTCTCTAAGAAACTCTATGGCTTTGAACAGATCACCAAACATCTCTAGACCCCAAGTGTCTTCTGTTATCAAACTAAAAGGATATCAATATGAATGGTTCAGTCACCCCCTTAGCCATATGCAGGGTATCTGAACAGTTATTGGGGTTATCACAGACGGGAGTCTGTCCTGGATTTCAGAATGGAAGAAATAAACAGGAAACAGACAAGAACAACAGAGCTTGAGGAGTGAGGACCATGTACTAGCCAGTTTGCTGAAGAGGTGCTTAGCCCATTTTGAGTTGGTTAGGAACTGTGATGGTTTGTATATGCTTGGCCCAGGGAGTGGCACTATTAGAAGGTGTAGCCCTGTTGTAGCAGGTGTGGCCTTGTTGGAGTAGGTGTGTCACTGTGGTGTGGGCTTTATGACCCCCATCCTAGCTGCCTGGACGCCAGTTCTGCTAGCAGCCTTCAGATGAAAATGTAGGACTCTCAGTTCAGCCTGCACCATGCCTGCCTGGACACTGTCATGCTCGGGCCTTAATGATAATAGACTGAACCTCTGAACCTGTAAGCCAACCCCAACTAAATGTTGTCCTTAGAAGAGTTGTCTTGGTCATGGTGTCTGTTCACAGCAGTAAAACCATAACTAAGACAGGAACACTGATTGGAAGAAGCAGTTCTCAAGTGAGAACTGACCAATGGAAGCAGGCAAGGAAAGGGGTGTGCCAGTGAGAGCACTGACAATCCACTTGAAACGAATGAAATGAAGAAACAAAGAAGAAGCAGTTAAGGAAGAGGGTGGAGGCTGGGGTAGGGAGGGTGGGATGCATGCTGGGGGGGGCAGGTATGTGCAGGGAGGGCTCGTTCTGAGCAACATGGAGCTGGGTAATACTTTTAAACTAATGAGCATTGCTGTGATAAATACCCAGTAGAGGCAACTTAAGGGAGGTGAAATTTATTTTGGCTCGTGGTTTTAAGTGTTACAGTCCATCATGGCAGCTGGAGTGTGTCTGACTACAGAGGCAGAAGCCTGAGCTTGTTTATATCTTGGATCAGGAAACAGAGAAAGCTAGGGCTGGAGACAGAAGCCAGTTATCACCTTCAAAGGCCTATCCCCAAATGTTCTATGTCTTTCAGTTAATTCTTATGTCCTGAAATTTTCATCATCTCCGAGAACTGCACCAACAACCTGGAACCAAGCATTTTAATAGGGTAGCATTTCGGACTCAAGCTGTGACCTGTAGAAAATTCACAGAAGCTTCAGTGTAGAAATGTGTAGACTGTAGAGAAGTCTAGGTAATTCCTGACTTGCTACAGTTCTCCATTCTCCCTGAGCCTCTGTAAGCTGATAATGTTTGGATTGCGTTAAGAGGCTGTTCTATTGTCTGGTTTCTAAATGGGAGAGAAGATGGGTGGGTGGAAGAGAAGGAAAGTAGGTCAGCTATGCATTGTGCCTTGGGGGTGGTGGAAACCACAGACATTCTAACAGCCTAGTATAAACAGGTGAGTGTGTTGGGGTGGGATACTGAAACCTTTTTAAGTGGAGATACCCAAAGGCAGTCAGATATTAAAAACAAAACACAACAAAACAAACAACAGCAACACTCACCAAAGATAATCAAGCCACAGTCTGTAGAACCGCAGAGGTTTGGTGAGAATATGAGTAGGAGACTAGGGGAGGGAAAGACCTCCCTAGAAAGGGGAGGAAGAATGGGAAGTTATGGATGTCTGGTGTAGAGAAATGTGAACACCACCCCAGCCACAAACCCTTCCATCTACAATGGTGTCCAGCCTGCAATATCTGCTAGTGCAATGGTGGCACAGATGTTGGGGGAACAACCAACAAATATCTGATTGGCTATAAGGCCCACTCCATCAGATGGAACCCATACCCAACACTGATTGGGTGGCAAAGAATCTGAGACCAGATACCCAAGGGACCTAGGGGGGAAAGACAGTTATTTTTCTACATAAGGAACATAGCAATAAAATGACTCCTAACGACATACTGCTGTACTCATAGATCGGAGCCTTGCTCAACCATCATCAGAGAAGCTTCCTCCTGCAGCAGATGGAAACAAATACAGAGACCCACAGTCAGACAAATGCAGAGAAACCTTGAAACATTCATCCCTAAATGGGATGTCTTTATCAAGGCCCTCCCTACAGGCCTCAGGAGACCCTGCAGAAGAAAAAGAAGAGCCAGAGGGGACAGAGGACACCAAGGAAACAAAGCCTTCTAAACACAACAGGACTGAGCATGTGCAAAGTCACAGAGACTGAGGCAGGATGCACAGGGCCTTCAGGGGTCTGTACCAGTCAGAGTCTTAGAGTTGAAAGGAGAAGTGGACACAAGTCCCCATCCCCAGCCCAGGAGCTGTCACTAATGGATAAGCACTTGCAAATGAAAAGTTAGATTTCTCCAGGGGAGTCTCACTAGTGAAACAAACTACACATAAGAACAGGCCACATACTTAGCAGTAGACGGCCAACAGAAAACAAAGTCAAAGACATCTTTGGAGGTTACTTGTCCCATAATGTTTTATCAGAGCTTTTTAAAAAAATAAAAGTTTATTTTACATGTAATGATTTAATGATTTAATTAGTTTTTACCCTGCAGGTTTTGTGTATATCTTTCGGCTTCTGGTTTTGTAGATAAATGGGTTTTTTGAGTATCTTTGCGTCTATATCCACATTTCTTGTGCCTTTTCTTCAGGTCTTTTCCTTCTGTATGTTTAATCCCATTTAGATTCGTCTTTTTAATCTTATTATATTTTACTATTATTTCTTAAATGCTGGTTTGTGTTCTAATGAGAGACAGAAATCCGGATGTGAGGGAAGCTGGGGAGAAACTGGGAGAAGTAGAGGGTGAAGAAACCATAACCAAGAGATGAAACCATAACCAGGAGAAGAAACCATATTTTCAATATTTTCAATAAAAGAAAGAAATTAAGAGTCATAGTAGTACTTGAGACTGGAGATCCAGTAGCACAGGGGTGGCAAAGGCTACGGACAATCACAGTGCGTAAGCCCAGTGTGGCGGCACACGCACCAATCATCTCAGTACTTGTAGGCAGAGGACCAGAAGTTCAAGGTCATTCTCAGCTATAGAACAAGTTTAAGGCTTGAACTATATAAGATCCTATCTCAATTTTTTTTTTTTTTAAAAGAAAGGAGTCCTTGGGTTCAAGACTGAGCACAATTACTCTTCCTTGGTCTTGGTAAAAATCAAGAGACTCTGAAGACCAGTGGAAAGCTTCATACGTAAATGAGGTGTCTGTGGTCTCAGTGATCTCTGGGAAGAGCTGAGTTCTGGGAAGTGAGAACCCAGGGGAATGCCCTATGTGCATCCTTTTCTTTCCTGCTCTTTGTGAGGAAGGTTGCAGAAGGCCAGAAACTCCAGAGCAGCCCCAGAACCTCTTCTCAGAGCCCAGTTTTCCTTGGCATATGATGACTCTGGCTTCTGTTTTGTTAGAGGAACCAGTTACTTCTCTGTTGTGATAAAATGCCATGACCAAAAGCAACTGAATGAAGAAAGAGTTTATTTTGACCTATGGCTTCAGAGGGAGCACCCACAATGTGGGGAACGTGTGGCTTGCTGCCAGGAGCGGAAAGATGGCTGGTCACATTCCACTTGCATACAAGAAGTAAAGATAGAGAACAGGAAGTGGGGTGAGGCTGGAAACCCCCCTAAAGGTTCAGTAACCTCCCTCCAAGGACACCCCTAACTGGGGACCAAGTGTCCAAGTATGTGAGCAGGTGGTGACACATTTCCCATTCCAAATGCTTCAGACAGGCTTCCAAGCACAGAAAGATGATAAGGCCAGGAGCCTTATTGTCCAGAATCCTTTTCTTGGATGCCCCTCCTCCACTGAGATAGAATTCTCAGAAACCACTTTAAAAGAAAGCAGCTGCTTGAGACCACAAGGATGGGCCAACCTTTCATCTCAAATATATATAACATATATGTGTGTGTGTGTGTGTGTGTGTGTGTGTGTGTGTGTGTGTATGTGTGTATACATATATATATATAAAATTTGATATACATATATGATACATACATATGTATGTAATCTCACACATGTTTAAATTGCAGTAGAATGCATTTCTCATTCACGTTCATCAGGTGGTCCATCACTGACCTGTGTGCAGCCTAATCTTAAGTGTCCAGTATAGTCCAACAATGGCAAATACGCTGACTCATTGTTCTAAACAAGTTCCAGAACTTTCTAGACTTCTGGATCAGAAACTATACTCAGTGAATGAATCCTTCTCTCCCTCCTCCCAGCCACCTCCCAGCATTCTCTGTTCTACTTCCTGCCTCTAGAATCTGTTCTGGGAATGTTTCGGCAGAGACACATGGTGCTTGTGTGCTAGAGACTGGCTTTTTTTTTCCCCTCACTAGGTATAATGTTTTCTGGGTTCACACATTCCAAGCCCCCTGTTAGGACTGCTCTCCTCTTAGTAGATGAGGGTCACCTCTTTTACTTTCCCAGCTCAAGAAGACTTTCTTACTGACTTTTCCTTCCACACTTATTCTCCCTGCGATGGAGGCCAGGCCTGGTTATTACTATCTGCAGCTGAGGAAACAAACCACCTAGCTCCGGACCACCCAGAAAGCTCAGGCTAGGGACCAACATACAGCCTTTGGTCTCCCTGGCCAGTGTGCTGTCTGGAGCACAGCTGTGTTTGGCGAGTCTTCAGAGAATCCCGAGAATACTCCTATGGCACCGGCCTGGGATCCCAGGGCCTCAGACCCCACTGGAGCTCATGAAGTCCTTGAGAATAGACTCCATACAGAAGTGGAGAAAAGACTGGGGATGGCAGAGAACTTTAGGGCCAGTCCATTTTGGTTGTCAACCCCAATCACCGGGCTGCTTACAGCTCCTCTTGTGTCACTCAGCACACAAGCTGGAAGATCTGACAGACCAGTCCTGGGACAGGAGAATACAACAGAGCTGGCCAGTCAGAACAAGCAAACCCTCCAAGTTATTAGCCAGTCATGTTGGATAGGCAGTGGAGCAGGGGTCCAAATCATACAGTGCCTTGCCATGCTGTCAAGGGCAGTCAGGAGTTTAAGTGAACAGAGTGGACTCCATCACTCGAGGGTTTCTATTGGGGTCCTTGGCTAGTTTGTGGAATCCCCTTTGAAATTGATCGATTGTTCTCTCTCTCTCTCTCTCTCTCTCTCTCTCTCTCTCTCTCTCTCTCCCTCCCTCCAACACACACACACACACACACACACACACACCCATGAAGACTAGCAGAATCTTAAGGAAGAATACAGCCTCTGTGAGTGGGGGCATCCAGACACCCCTCCTGGAGACTAGCTGCTGTTTGGATGTTTCTGGCAATTAAACTGCCTAGCAGCTACACTCCCGAAATAGCAGAGTAACCAGTCAGTGCTGAAATAGCACCGTCTGGCACCCATGCATGGTGGGGGCAGAACGGCAGCCAGGCTTTGCCACCCCTGGTTTTCTGTTGAGAATGGGAGACACATCTGACCAGACTCCATCCTTCCATTTGGAAACTGTTCCAGAATGCTTGCCCTTTGTCCTGGTTAGGATGAGATTTCTCATGGACTCTGGTTGAAGGAGAGTTTGAGTTTTCATTTATGAAGTTCAGCTTTTCAAGAAAAGTGGATCGTCATATAATAACCAGCAACTGTAGATCGCAAGGAGTGGGGTCCTGTCTCTTACAAGACAGAAGATGCTTCTATTTCCTTAGAGCATCATTATGAACCCGTGTACCACACAACTGACAAAGCATGCAGACGCTGATCAACAGAATTCGGGGAAATGGATTTTACAGAACTTCTGTGTCTTCGTTCTGTCATGTATTAATTTTCTTAAAAGGCGTTGAGTGTATTTAAAGATGATTAAGATTCAGTAACCTAACAGAAGAAAGTGACCCAAGAGGCAGCTTAAACCAGTTCTTCCTCCAGCACAGAACTCCCCTTGGTAAACTCTCACGTCGCCCCTTTCCCCTGCTTTATGTTAAGCCCGCCTCCTCCCCTGGAAAATGGGAGGGTCCTCATGATCACATTCTATTTATGAGTTTACTCTCGGGAAAATAACCATTCTCCACTCCCCTACCCCATGATGGGCTCTTACTGTGCGGCGCCAGCCAGCCTGGGAATTACTACATAGATCAAGCTTGCCTACAACTCATAGAGGTCTGCCTGCCTCTGCCTCATGAAAATGCCTCTTAATTCTCTCCTCCAGCTATGGACCATAAACCCAATTCTGCTATTTTTCAAATAATCTGGATATTTGTCCACGGCCCTGCTACCCAACCCCTGACCCCAATTTCCTTTCAGCAAAGCTCACATGACCATGTGAGACGTCCAAAGAGAACTATGACTGTGTCTCTGGTCCATTCAAATCCAAGTCTCGCTTTCCTTGTAGACTCTCCTTCAGAGAGGTTCTCCTGTCTCCAACTAACCTCTGGTCTTCTCCTCTCCACAAACCAAGTGGGAAGATTGAGAAGGGGAAATAAACAGGGATTAAAAACTCAAATGGGAGAACAGGCCACACACCGGCATACAACAACTTGGAGGGAACGGTGACAGATCTGAACCCTGGCTTGAAGGATGCCAGCTGAGAGCTGGCTGATATATCTTAGAAGTGTCACAGCTTTTAGTAGTGTTTTAGCTCCAGAGGTGGACCAGTGGCTCTCAGAGGCAATGGATCTCAGCAGGCAAGAAACTAAGCAGGAGGTCGGTCCTTCAACTGCAGTGGATTCTCTTCTGCAGCTGGAGCCTGAAGTCTCTGCGACTGCAGGCAGGATGAGTCCCCTGGCTGAATCTTGGAGGCTTGGAGCAGTGACAACCACAGTGTGCAGGAATTTAGAGAGGCTGAAGGGTGGTGGGCCTGGCGGTTTCTGGTGGGCTGGTTGTCGTCACACGAATGAAGAAGCACAGCGTGTTAGGATCAACCAGGAGAAAGCTGCTAAGCCTGGAGGAGAGGGAGATACAAACCCACCAAAAGTCCCCAGCTGTAGCTGCCCACAGCCATGGACGAACTGGGTTCACCTGAAAGGAGGGCTGGAAATGACAAAAGGAGATGGAGGAGGTGGCAAGAGAAGCATGAAGCCAAGACAGAGTTGTCTGATCAAGGCTCAAATTTCAATATTCAGCTCTTCTATTTAAAGGGAAAGCCCCACTGAACCCATCCTTTGTTTCAGCCAGAGAACCCATGCTTTGTCTCAGCTGGATTATGTCTCAATGCAAGCTCAGCGGGCAATCTATATTTCTAAGTTCCTGTAGGAAGTTGTCCACGGAGCCAAGGTGGATAACTCCATCTAGGTCCTATTATTAGGTCTATTGTGGTAAACAAGGTCTTTCCAGTCTGTTCAAGGCTTGCGGGAGGGCACACCCGGCCATGACTGCAAGTTGTCTCCCTTCCCACCACCACAGGGCAGGTTGCACACTGCAATTTGAAAGCAGTTCTCTCATTGCCAAAGTAACGCTCTGATCGCCTTTGTGCAGTGGCTGCTACGATGACCTCCTCCCGGAGCTGCCCTGCTGCAGCCAGAGTTTCCTCCAATAGACAGTTGTCGCTGGAGCTGTCCTGTCCATCTTTGATTGTCTATGCAGCTGTCAGACAAAGTCTGTTTGGGTTTCTGTTGCAGCTGGTTCTTTCCTTTGTTCCTGCTGCTGCTTAGATGACACTAGAGACCCCTCCTACCTCTGTATGTACGTCCGTAACACGCTTGCGGGTTCTGACTCAGGCTTACTGTTCTGTGACCCTCCCACTTCTACTTCCTACTTCGAAGTCTCAAGCAATCGTCTTGCGCATGGCTGTATGTGGAGAGATGTGAACAGATGTCTGTTTACCCCAGGGAGGGTAATGACAGACCCCAGAAACCATGTCCTGAAAGTTGAGCTTGGTGAAACAGTGAGTTGACTGGAATCATGGTGGCCTGGGTGATGGGTAACTTATAAGTGTGGGTGACTCAAGCAGCTGCAGTGTCAAACAGCCCACCTCAGCGCAAGTGACAACTCCCGAAGACTGCAGCATTGCTGTATCTTGTGGAACAGCCACATTACCCAGGAGTCACCTGTCTCTGGTGATTATTTCCTGCTCATAGGAACTTCCTTCAGAGTCTGATGAGCCATCTTGCTTCCCCCAGGAGGGAATGTCTCAACCTGGAGGAGACAAGTATTATACACTTCAATACTCAGTTTTCTTCCCTACTAATGGCGGTGCCAGCCACACAGCCTGTGCGTAAGGGATACTGAGATTGCTGATACAAATGCTTACAACACAGCCTGCTTGCAGTCACAGCAGCTGCTGGCTGATCAGTCATGACTAACACAGATGATGGGATGTGGGTTTCAAATTTTAACTCTACCACCTAGGAACAGGGTGACCTTGGTGGGTGACTTACTTGTTCGGAGCTTACACTGCCTTATCTCAGTGTCCCCAGCTACTCGATTGTGTGTGGGGGGAGGGGAGAGAGGGGGGGAATGAGTGTTTCATATGTAAGGTGCTTGAAATAAAGTAAAAAGGTAGATAATAGCTGTCATTATTGTAGCTTGGAAATGTACCTCTGATTTGAAAAGCAGTCTCGTTAGAGGCGGAGCCACTTGGAAGCATGCTGGTGCCATGGCTGCTCCCTATCAGATGGTGTGTGTACAGAGAGTTCCCACTGTTCACACTTTTTTGTAGCTCTAATACCTGCTTAGCAGAGCATCTTGGATGCAGGAGGTGTTTTTAGGAGCCCTGGCCTTTGGAATCACAAATGTCTTCCCTCTGGATTGTCTGAAGTCTGTTTCCCTGGATTCTAGAGACCCTGACTGCATGTATAGACCTGCTAGCGTCTCCCACACTGAACTAATCCCCCACTACACCACATTCATCAATGCATCAAAGGTAGGTACCATGCAGCCCACCTGTTCATACAGCCTACTGTGTGTCCTTTAGACCATAAGCCCCTCTAAGTGCAGCTTATGATTTTTCTGTACTTGTTGGCGGTATACTAAGGGCTCGGTTAGAATAATCTGTCCCCCATTTGCTCATGCTCCACTGCCAACTGGCAAGAAAGCCTTTCTCGTGCAAGAGCACTTAGCATAAAGAAGGTGTTTAAAGGGCTGAGGAATCGGTGTTGTGCTTAATCCAGCGCAGAATCCCCATCTGGAGTAAAAATGATAGCGTTGGAGGAGACACTTGTTCCAGCTGAGAGCCGTTTCCCGACTGATTGTTTCTGCTGCTTCACAGGTTGCAAACTTACTTTCCCCAGAGCTGTGTGTGTGTATATATGTATATACCAACTTGGTACATCTTTCAAGAAATTCTAACATCTCTGTAGGAAAACAGACAAATGTATTATTTTTTTTCTATCTTATAATAGGTTAGAGACTCATTTGTAGTGGGAAAATTTCCCCGCAAGTTGGGAGGAACTAAGGTGGGAGGAGTAAGGAGAGGAAGAGGAGGAGTAAGGGGAGGGAGAGGAGAAGGAAGAGGAGGAGCGATGGGAGACAGAGAGGTAGGAAGATGGAGAACCACGCTTGGACCGAGAGCAGTCCTGGGTAACAACTTATATCTAGGTTAGTTAATTGGTTAACACTTCTAATTATGTAAACATCTTGTTAATTGAGCATTACCAAACATATAAAGTCTTTGGTTAATCATTAAGCATCAGAGTCTCATTTTATACCAGGTACTGTGTGGATGGAAGGATGGTCTGGGCTCAGCCCAGCTTTGTGGAGACATCGTGGTAGATTGGCAGAGCCACCTCTCACGCTAGCATCATGTGGGTGGAAGGGCCAGTGTTTCTGGCTGGCTGTTCCTAGCTGTGGTATGTGCGTAGCCTCTGGCCGTTTCTAGCTGCGGTGCGCATATGGCCTCTGGCTGCAGAACACTAAGATAGTTGGCCCAAGAGAACACCGTTTTAAATATCTCCTTCAACACTCATTTATGAAGATAAAAAATGTCAATGTTCTTTTTAGCAAAAGAAGACTTATACCAGGGATTAAAATCTTTTCATCGCTCCTCCTGTCTTTCAGGCAGCCATCAGGCTTCATTCTCTTTTTCTGAAAAATGTAGACTGACTCACGACCCCAAATTAAAACAGGATCGGGACCACACCAAGTATTAGTTAAGGGGTCTCTCCACGAGACCCTGACAGATGAGCTGGAAGTGACCAGATACCAGTGGCGATCCACTGCAGACTGACCTTTAGCATCAGTTTGCAGAAAATTTAAAACAAGACAAAAGCAAGGTGCGCTTTTGGTGACCTTGTGGGGTATAGAAAATAAACAAAATCTTCCAATTTTGAAAGACATATTGTAGATTGCATGTATGTGTGTGATTTGTAAATAAATAAATAAATGGTATTTGCAAGATACAAAAGTACCACAGTGGGGCTAGTGAGATGGCTCAGCCAGCAGGTAAGAGCAAGCAGCTGAAAGGGCTGGCGGTGGACACCTGATGACTTGATCCCTGAGCTCACAATACAAGGAGAGAACTGACTCTTCCAAGTTACCTTCTGACCTCCACACAGATGGTGTGGCATATACACACTCCTCTCCCACTCTTTCATGCAAGCATGCGCACACACACACACACACACACACACACACACACATACACACACACACACACACACACACACTAAATGAAGAGAAAAAGGAAAAGTACCACAGAGGAAGTTCATCCTGAAAGACCCAGAAATGGCATCTAGAAAGGACTGCAGAGGCCTGTCATTGACCGTGAGAGGTCAGGGATCAATGGCTAGGGTCAGATGATTCTACACAAAGAACCTGAAACCTTGATGCCTGCTGGATGGACAGATGACAGGGCAGAGAAAGGCTCAGGTTTCAAAGGTTGCAGAGGACAGCTGCTGGTGGCACAGGCCGCTCCATTCCTCATGTGGTACATTGTGACAGGGAGCCACATCCCAGCATCCCAGCATCCCAGCATCCCAGCATCCACACAGTACGAGGCTTCTTGTTGCCTCTAGCCTGTCTTGAGAAATCAGTGCACCCTCTCGTTCTCTCCCTCCCTCCCTCCCTCCCTCCCTCCCTCCCTCCCTCTTCTACCAGTTTTTCTCTCTGATGGTCTTCAGATTGTCATACCATCACCCAGCATGGCAGAAGTTTATCAGCTTCATGGAACCATGTCCTTCCCACCCCTCTCTCCCTGCACCTTCTAACCCTTTCTGCCTGTGCTGATCATTTTGATGGGCATGGGTGTAGATGGAGACCAGACACCGAGGATGTGGCTGGTCCTCACTTTAGTATACTATAAATAGGAGACTGATCTTAGTACAGATAAGGATGAATATGAATAAACTGTAAAGCACCATTAATCTCAAATGGTGCTATTTTAGACTTACTGTATTATGTAATATATACCATGACTATAATATATATTATATTATAATCTATCAGCCCAGTGTGGTGGTACACATCTGTGAACCTAGCCCTTGAGAGCAGAGAGATGCAGAAGGATCAGGTGTTGGAGGTCATTGCTGGTTACATATCAAGTTTTGAGGTCAGACTGGCCTACATGAGACCCTGCCTCCAATTAAAAGAAAAATTAATCTCTTTCTACTTTTTAAATGAGGATATTAGAAAAAAAAATATATATATATATATACACACACACACACACACACACACACACACACACACACACACTTTAGAATAAATTTTAATTGTGTGAATTCTACTCTGAGCAATGGTTAGCCACTAAGTGAGGTAGACACTTTTAGGCACTTTTACAACTCATGTAAACACATCTTCAAAATATTCTTTCCTTTTAAAAACTGGAAATGTCATAACCAAAGCCGAGCAGAGGGCCCAAAGTGTTTCTGTTTATCACTTGAACTGTTTGAATACATTGTCCACGATTTTGAACTAAGCATACTCCCAAATTCGTTGGTCATCTTTCTTGAATTACGTATGACCTTACACTGAACATGGACAGTGTGCTCCACCCCCACTACAGTGATCTTCTCTATAAAAATGTGCAAACTCACCTGGCAGTGGTGGCACGCGCCTTTAATCCCAGCACTTGGGAGGCAGAGGCAGGAGGATTTCTGAGCTCGAGGCCAGCCTGGTCCTCAGAGTGAGTTCCAGGACAGCCAGGGCTACACAGAGAAACCCTGTCTCGAAAAACAAAACAAGAAAACAACAACAACAAAAGGTGCAAACTCCCCAGATAAAAACATTTGCCTCATTTGCCCAAGGAAGTCGTTGCCTTGGGAATAACTTCTGTGCTCCTGTCACTTCCTTAGGGAATAAAGCTTTCTGCTCTTGTCTCTTGGTGGTGGTTGTTTAGGTTTGTCCTTTCCAAGGGAACCCACTGCACTTTGTGCTCATGCAGTAACTCACTATTTTCTTTCTCTTGGGGTTCCATATCTAGTCTACCAACAAGCCCTGACAACATATTGTGACCAGCCTCTTTTCCAGAGAGTTCTCTTTGTAATGCATCTCCTAACCCACTGCCACATGGTCCTCTCTCTTCAAGCCCAACTCAACTACCAGCGAAAGTAACAAAACAACAAACAAATGTCAACAGCTGAGCAGCTGAGTGGGAAGGTCCTAAAAAATCCCCCTTGAGGCAAAAAAGAAAACAAGTCAACCCTGAATAACTGCACCATGTGCAGGGAACATCGAATGCTAGGAAGGAAAGAATCAGCCACTTGCCTTTCCAGACACTGCCCTGAACATAAACAAATGTCACACCCACAGACGGAATGCCCCTGAGGAAAGGAAGGGGAAGTCCCTTACCTGCAGGAGGAAGGAAACAGGGTCTCATGCCATCTCAACGACCAACAGATATTTAAATCCTTTTGAAGGTTGGTTTCAGTTCAATCCCAAAGATACACAGTCCTGGCTTCTTTTAAAGAAAGTTTATGTAAAACACACACACACACACACACACACACACACACACACACACAGAGACGTATTCACACACATTCACACATATTTCTGGCCCTAGACTGAGATTTTGGGGATCTCAATAGACAAAATACATTTCCAGAAAACCTGCCCCTTTCCCCACCCATTGAAATGCTCAAAGCAAGGAATGTAAAGCCGAAATGACCCTTTAGTACACTGAAGCTGGAAGACAAGTAGATAAGAAGGCAGATGAGTCATTTCTTATTCTCTTGGCTCATTTGTAACTGTCCTTTGTCACAGACAAAACCAGCTTGAAGTAAGCCTGTAAGGGCTTCCTGGAGACTCTTCAAGGCCAGAGAGCCTCCTTCCTACCTGGAAAGGTGTTGTGTTTTCTGAGGGTACATCAACCAGTCTGAGGCCTCAGATACCAGTAAATGTGAAAACTTCCCTCTGTCTGTGCAAAGAACTGTCATCATAGAACTGTTCCCTGTTGGGCCCAGTTGACGATTACAGAATAACATAGTTATTTCAGCTTGTAAAATGACACAGACCTCAGTTTCAAATCCTTTTCTCTTGACCGTGTCTTTTTTGGCTGGGTGAATGTGCTAATTTGGAGAGAGAAGTGTTGGCCATAGTGGGAGCCCTTTCCAACTGCAAACACCAAGTGTAGGAAATGCCAAACAGAGTTGTAGGAAAGAATGACAATGAATTCGGTTTTTTTGCTGAGCCACAGTATGACTTTCTGCAACACACACACACACACACACACACACACACACACACACACACACAAACCAGTGGAGGTGTACAGAGTCTAGTTTGGCAAGACATGCGTACATGGAGTGTAGGATCCGGCCAAGGCTAACCTTGGTGCTTTCAGCATATTGCAGGAACATGGATTTTCCTTGATTTCTTTCTCAGCACCAGCTGGCAGGGCAATTTCCTTTCTCCCCAGTGCTGGCTTGTCCATCTGTCACAGCAAGGAGGAAGAAGAGAGCATCCCACAGAGCCCTGGGTGCTTGGCCCTGCTCCCTGTGAACAAAATGAGATCTGTAGCTTCTGGCAGCAGGGCAAATCAGTCTACAGCCCTGTGTTACCCTCAGTCCTTTGTGCATGCCCCCCTCCCCAAGGACAAGACATATTCATCCACACAGATCCCTCTCGTTGTGGCTGCAAACCCTTCAGAATAATGTGAATGTGTGTCCCATGACACCATATGTGTACTGACTGGATCCTACTGATGGAAGTTTCTGGTGGATATAGATTGTACTAGAACACACTGTGCAAGGAGATCATACATGCTTAAAGAGAAGAAAGTATGCTTCCACACAGTACTTCTCTGTGTAGGTGTCATGGAAAGTACCTCAAAGATGACATCACTTCATGAAATGAGTAACAAATATATCCCTGTTTTACCCAAGAGGGAACTAAGGCTCAGACAGGCTATGAGCAAGGATGAACTGAGTTATGACAATTTCAAGATCTCCATGGTGTAAGACAACGAATGCTCTTTCTTCTAGCCTTCAGGCCTGTGTGGCTCTCTGGGACAGCTGTCCTCTGTGTGGTGACTCAGAGACTCAGCTGCTTCTGTACTGTTGGATCTGTCATCTCCACGTGAAGCTTATGAATTTGCCCCAGCAGGGGAAGTGAGAGACCAGAGACTCTCACAGGGGATTTTTACTGCTTCCAGCCAGGAAGTGACACATGCTACTTGGAAGCGAGAAGATCCTGATTAAATGCTGAGAGACTCGGTCTTCCCAGAAGCACATACCACTGAGTCCTGTGATGTCCCCCAGAGAGAAAAAAAGTGACATTCACTGCCCTTGATCAAGTTCAGGTTTGCACTCTGTCCTGCCATCTGAATAAGTCTCCACTGTCACACAGACTGGCTCCCTTCATATTTAGTGGTCAATTTGTTGAAGGCAAGGATGCGGACAGTGTTCAGTGTCAATGTTGATTTAGCACCGAAACACCTTTTCTGGGTTCTTTCTTCTGGTCCCTCCCTTCTCCTTCTGTCCTCTTCCACCTTCCCTCTTCCTTCCTCCAGCTATCCCTCTTTTCTATCTCAGACTTCCCAGGGAGGGATATAGTTGGCTCAGTTTAGGATTCCTGTTCTCTCTAGAGGAATCCACTCTGCATGGGAAAGGGAAGAGGAAGGACACCTTACAAGGACATGGGAATGGGGAAAGAAGGGTGAACTCCAGAACAGAAGTCATCAGAGATAGTGACAGAATGAAGATTTGGACTTAAGTTTGGCTCCAAGGTCTTTTACTATTTATTATGCAAATAGCCTCCTAAGAAAAGACTGGTTCCTATCTATAGGAGCACCAAATACTGCAGTAAGCTATGAATCTTCAGCTAAGACTGTGAAAAGATGTTTCATTTCATTGTCTGTTAGGGAAATGCAAACCAGAACAATGAGGTATCCATCTCCAGAAATACAATGAAAAACCAAAATGTATACAATGATATGGAGAACTGAGGACCCTGGCCTTCTAAAAGTCATCATGGAGAACTCTTTGACAGAATTTAAATATTTCAGTTGCATATGCCCCTTGTCAATGACTTAGTGTCCTATTACTAGAGAGGAAAAGGAGAGTGTATGACCATAAAAAAAGCATTCTGACTTCACTAGTAATAGCCAAAAATCAGAGTACTCACATATTCATCAATGTGGTGAACATGTTGGGTTAATACTCACCTGCAAAAAGAATGATATGCATGATATCTGCAACAGTGGAGAAGAAGCTCAAAAATATGCTAAGTCCAGAAGTGAGACACACGTACAGACTCTACAGCTCTAACTTTGAAAGTCCTATGGTAGGCATAATCTTCAGTGCTAGAATGGTGTGTGTTTGTGGGGTAAGAATCGAGTAGAAAAGAGAGAAAAGGAAAATTCTGGAATAATGGTAGTAGGTTGGTATATTGAGTGTGGTGGTTATACAGGGGACATTTGGTCCAAACATATTGACTTGTATACTTACAGTATGTAACTCACACTCTACAAAACCTATACCCAGGAATAATAGCTGTAGATCCCAAACAATTGCTTTCTCACCCTTGCTTAAGTCCTTTATACAATGGATCATTGTTGTTGCCAGGGACAGTAGTCATTTGGCTTGAAGAACCCTTAAGAACCATCGTGGACTCCACATGAATGGGTGTGCCTTCCCGTGTGATGAGTGGCTTGTTCAAAGCAGAGTCTTTTCATTCTGGAAGTGCTTTGTGACTCACAGGGGGAGAGTGTGACTTGGTAGTTACATTCCCATCTGAGCAGATGGCAGAGCTAGATAAGGGTTGGGGTTCAAGGGGGCTGTGGTTTTGAGTCCTGGCTCAGCATTGCCCATCTATTAGAGATTGAACAAACTGCACAGCTTCCCATCACCTCTCCTGTAGAGAGATACACAATGCTCAACTCATAGATTCTGCAGGGGACCAAACTAAGACATGCACGCAGACTTTGACATTAAAGATAAACTGAGGATCTCTTTGTCATCTTCTAGATGGTTTGGGAATTTGACTCAGATATCCAATAGAAAGTTCCCAAAACATTCACCTAAATACCTTTGTCCCACTAAATGAATGAGCTAGTATGGGATACAGAAAAAGGACTTGGTTCCCAGGTTTATATCTTTTATACTGCCCACAAGATTACAGTTTTCTCCCACCCCATCATCATCTCCTGGTCCCACCTGTCTCCTTAGCTCCCCTAGAAGGTATGAGCTCTCAGAGGCCGGTTTCGAATGATTGAGATGAAACACTCTACTTACATCCTCAGGATCTGTGTTAGTTCAAGATAACTTAAGACCTCAAGTGGAAGTGCACGGAGTGAGAACTCAGGCCAGGGGAGGTGTGCCTGTCTAGCTTGGGTATTGGGTGTGGGCTCTGTGCCAGTCTGATACTCAAAGCGCATAGTCAAAAAGAGAAACTCTTATGAAGGAGAAAAGTCCCAGAAGAACCCGGGTTGTATCTCGTGCTATAAGACTGTGTTCTCCTCTGACCCCTGTACCGAAGACAAATTTTGGACAATATCTAAGTGCCACCTTCCATAGCTAAAGAATTATTGTGACACTGAAAAAGTCACCTACCATTCTAGGCCTCAGTCAGGTAGATCTGGGAACAGAACTCAAGTTGTCAAGGACACATGACTGTCACACATGGCCTTGGTCAGAGTCCACCTGCCTCTGTCTTCTCTTTATTTGTCATCAGTTCAGGTCAGGCCTCGTACAGCCCTGTTACAAGGCAGTTTCCTACTGCTCTGCCATCCAGTGCCACCTTCTTTGAGTGAAGCCAGCTACATTTTGGGGCGGGGCATTCTCTGCACTGGGGACGCTCACTTTCCCTGAAGTCCAGCAGACTTGAGTTCAGGCCTCTCAGGCACTAATAATCATTCTTGTTCATTTTCCCAAGGATTTAATGTGGCAACTTATCTGAAAAGTTTAGTCAAGGACTTGACACTTCATAAGCCTTTAAGGTAGACACATCAGCTATTGTTCTTAGTGTATTTCCTGATTATAATAAATTTTGTGTTGGTCTCCAACTGCTGCTTCTAGGCAACTATCTTGAGTCCTCCATTAGATTGTCATTTCTGTGAGAAGGAAGACAGCGTATATATTCTACTGATATGTTGCCCATTGTATTGAGGGTAGGCCTGGGGTTTGGAGACACTATCAATAACAGCTTAGGAAGGGATTAGAGGTGACTTACAGGGGACTTGGCTTGCTTTTCCATAAACATATATTTATGTCATGCGCAGATGATCTGAACCAGCCCTGTGTTGTGATGCTCTTTCCCAGAATGTCACACTGGGGACATATTTTCCGCATGCAGATGGATGTTTGTATGTGTGGCAGCTTCACGTTACACTTTTATTTTCATTCCAAAGCATTTGTTTCTTTTCAGTAGTTCCAGAGTCAACAAAGACTGTCGGGATATTAGCCACCCTCTCCCTTTCTGAAAGAGGACAAAGGATCGAGGTGTTATTTTGTAGATTAAAAGGATTCTGCTTACCCTCCTCACAAGCTCAGTTAGTTACAGGGTAATTGTTACTGTGGGAGAGATGGCCATCACTCTTGAAAGGAACACTGAGTCAGGTGACACATTGATAGAGGCCAGCTGGATCTTTGCAAGAAGTGTCCTCCAGTGATCCTGGCTGTTTTTGTTGAGGAAACAGGAATGTCCTCACTGCTGAGAACATCAGAAGATGACAAGAGTCATTCAGGGTTACGGAGTGACATCAGCAGGTGTCCCTGAGACAGTCTTTTCTCCCTGCTAGTCTGTTAGAAGCTTCCTTGGATCAGGTAGCTCAAAGCCTGGGTGAAGAACCCCTTTTAGCTGAGGCTGGGGGACCACGGCTTGCTGAGATTGTAGCAATGGCAATGGCCAACTTCTTAACCCCCAAGACCAGCTGGCACTTCTTATCTCCTTGTGGAGAAGTGCTAATAGCCACTTCTGCATGCATGCGTGTGCATATATGTGCACTCAATAATGTCTGTAGATGTAGGTCACAGGCCAGTGTTTGCTTGTGTAGGTCACAGATCAATGTCTGGCCTCTTTCTCTATTACTCTCTAAATTTTGAGACAGGGTCTCTCACTGAACCCGGAGTCCACTGATTGGTTAGACTAGCTAGCCAATGAGCCCCCAGGAACCTCTTCGCTGGGCCTTCCTCTACCCTAACCCCGGGGCTATAGGAGTCTACCACAATGCCCAGCTTTTTACATGGCTGCCCTAATCTGAAATCAGGTCCTCATGCTTCTTGTGCCGCCTCTGAGCTATCTCTCCAGCTTCAGGAGTCACTTTACAGCCTTCTGTAGAGGAGGCGGGACAAGATCTTTTCGGTGTTACTAAGTTTGCTTCTTTTCTATGGCCTCTAGGATGTCAGAGGCCCGTGGGAGATGCAAGAGCCCAGGACCAAGGATTCTAGCACGCAAAGCAGAATCCCTGAGAATCCCCGGAACCCATTTCTATTGTCCCATCATGGCCGCAGTTTCACAGACAAGACAACTCGCTGCGACTCGTCTCTGTTTGTATGCTCCAGAATTTTACCTGTTGCTTTTCCCTTGAGCCTCTTGTAATCGCTGCAAAGTCAAATTAAAAATGCAAAGGGTGCAAAAAATATAGTTTTGATATGTTGTTTGTTTATTTGTGTAACATTCACCCCAATGGTAAAAAAACAAAAACAAAAACAAAAAACGTCAATTCCTTGCTAAATCAGGATACTTATCTTTCTTCCAGTTTTCATTTTTACCTCAGAAGGTATGCAGTCTTAAAATATGTGTTCCTAGGGCAGGGTTAGCTTCCTCTAGATACTGTCACATTGTCCGCAGACCTCTGCTGAGAGATTCTTCTTACCCTACTGTCTGTCTCTTCCCTCTTTCCGTCCACTGATATGTTTCCTAGGTTTCCAGAGGGATGCAGGTAGGGGAGAAAGGCAGAGAAAGGATGGATATGGAGAAAGAGCTTCTTGAAGAAGACAGGGAGTGACTGAGTCCCTGGCAGGCTCAGGGACCTTCCCCAGAGCCCATCCCCCCCCACACCCTAGTGTGTACCATTTCTTTTGCTTTCTGGCTTCCAGTGAAACTCAAAACTCCCTTCCTTTCCTTCCTCCCCACGACTCCATTCCCCTATCCCTCTAGCCCAAGAAAGCTTTAGTTACAGAGTGGAGATGATCTGAAGCTTTCTTCTACAGTGTTTGCTGTCCCCAGTGTCATGTTCCTTCCCCAAACAGTGCCTTGTGTGTTGTTGTACAGGGTAAGCTGCTCAGACACAAGGATGTCCACAGGAAATAGTCTGCAACCACAGAGCGCTCACAGAGAGTTACAAGATATTATAAGACTGTTTATCTCTCCTTATTCCCCATTATAGCTGTCTGTGGGACTCAGACGCATGAACTCAGGTGATTTTACAGCCCCTGGGTAGGGTCAAGTACAGATCATGAGGTAAGGTGGTGTGACTGTCCTCATCGTGCCAGGAAACAGGTTGTTGTTCTGTTCTGTATCAAGGCATCAAAGTCACAACGTGTATAACCATTATAAGAATGAAAGGCAGCCACAGCTTTAGTCTCTGCCTTCCTCCCTCAAATCTGTGCTTCCCCATCTGAACCCAACGAGCAACGGAAAACTTCCAGCAAACCGAGATGGGGAGGAAGGAAAAAAAAGCAGATCTTGAGGAAGTGTGTGGGATAAATCAGGTCGTCTATGAAGACAGAATTATGCCAGGAGGTGGAGATTAAGTCCAGTGCTCTGGTTCTGAATTAACACTTCTAGGGGGGCAGGGACCTCCACACCCAACTCTTTACCCAGAACCAGCTTCTGGTTACTTAAATGATTTGTTCCCGGGGCACCATAAGACCTTAGACTGAAAGACCCCCGAGGGGACCCTACCTCAAGTCTGGACCATCGCTCACCCACGGACACACGAGAGACCTCCTTGATGCATTTGCATAAGGTAGTTTAATAGCAAGGGCCCTTGGGTTGAAACCCGTCCCAAGCAGGAGACAAGGGATTTCGACCACCAACCCCAGAGGCGTGGGCTATTTATGGGTAGGGGTAGGGAAAGGTAGGAAAGTTTGGCGCGGTTACACACGATTGGTTATTTCAAATATCAGCAACTTGCAGAGGCAGCAGGATGGCTAGTATCCCGGACCTCCCAGAAAGGGAGGGAGAGAGAAGTAAACAATGGATGGCTCGTTATTCACTTGGGCTAGTTAGGTTTTGTCTGGGGCATGCCTTTTTATTTTTCTTTTGGTCACCTTGCCCCTGGAGGGGGCATGTCTGTTTTAAGCTGTTTTCAAATTTTATTTTCACAAGACCAGGAGCAGAGTTTAACAATCTAAGCTGACTCTTACTTCGGTCATTATCTGAATCTGACTCTGTGCCAGCAACAAATGCAGGTTCTTGGGCCCTGCCTCAGACAGAATTCCGTGCAGACAGTATTCTTTTTCTTAGATTAAAACCCAGTGATATCCTCAAATAGATATCAAATGCAGCGTTTTTGGTATGTATGTTGAGCAATTTAATCCGAAAGGCCTGATGTTAAGCTCAGAATTTAGGTTTCTGACCTTCCTTTGTCTCCTCCCCTCTCCAGCAGAGATTTTCCACAAAGGCCTCACATCCTCCTGAGGACCCCATCTGCACACAGAGAAGCCTTCAGGCTGCACACACAGCTCCACTAACCAGAGAAAACTCAGCTCATAGCCCAGGAAGATAACTGAGATTGGTAAATACACCTGGATGGACTTTTCATCAGAAGCCATTGTTTGGTCCATAGAGAAGCTTTTCCAAACCAGTGTCTCATATCTAGGCCAAATAGACTGTCACAGGCCACAGAATACTCTCCAGTGCACACCACTGAGTCTCCCTGAAAAGCCAATTACTATTTTTCTACAAACTTTCTGCATTCCCCACTCCGCCCATCTACTATCCAAAAGGAGTTTTTCAGTTTCCAAATCACCGTTGGTGCTTCCCTGCCTGTAACAAATGCTCGCATCTTTCTGGGGGCTTCCTTCTTCTCAGTTGAGACTAGCAATTCTTCAAAGGGTGGAGGGGAGTCTCCCTTCAGTTCTACAGTTTCATATGTGATCCTCTTCGGTCTCTACTTGAGTGTCTCTACTTACAGCTCATTGCAGAAACAGGCAGCTGGTTGCACGCCTTAACAATTGGATGTGTCCATGTGTCAGTGAGATTAATCTAACTTCAGCGACTTCCACCTGCTGGCCTTGGCTCCATCCTGTGGCTGCAATTCAGAGTTATAGCCGACTCGGGATCCCTGGAAATTGGGCTAATTATCCCCATAGTAGGAGTTTGGTAAAACTGAATACAAGAGGCTAAACCGGGAGTGAGGCCAGCGCTTCACATTTTCCTTTCATCCAAATAAAACAGCAAGATTAAGGGCTGTCCCCGGCATTTGTAAGATTATGATAAATATCAGTGTTAATAACAATAGTGACAGTAATAATTACCCACGGCATGATTTGGATGCAGGTCAAGAAACCATCCGGATCAAATTACACGTAAGAAAAATATGTGTGTTCGGGGTTGGGAATGTTCTCAAAGAGGAAGAAAAATGGACACCGTGAAGCACTTTGCTTTCTAGTGGGAAATAACTGTGCCATTCCAAATGGATCACGAGAGATAAAAAGAAAGGCTTTTCTGGCAGGATACGTAGACGAGGCCTCAGCTTTCTGACGTGATGTGTCTACAGTAGGAAGGACTCGCGGCAAATGGCAGTCATCTTTGTCTTGGCCACTGGACAGCAGGTACACTTTTGGTTGAGTATACTTGTTTAACCAGAATTGACTAGTGGAGCTCTTTTCTGTCAGTTTCTGGTAGACATTTGGTGGGTGAGATGAGGGAGAGCATGGTATTCCTATAACAGGCTCATACTGCTCAGAGCAGTTTGCAATACTGCCGTATGCTCTTGCATACTGCTCTTGCTAGAAATCACGAGGTCTATGCTGCAGACCCTTAGCTTGGGCCCAACTAAGAGCGATTCAAGTCTGACACAGCTGTTTTCTTCTGTGTCTGTCCCCTTCCGCTTTGGCTCAGACTCCTGCGAAGTTCTGCATAGGCACGTGAATCTCCTTAGGGAGTATCTACTTAACCTTTATCTTTCCCCTTCAAGGCTGAAGCAGCAAGATAAGCCTTTGTCCTCAATCTGTAGCCAGGGAGGATTCCAGGAAGAGTAAAGCATTTCAGGAGAGAGCTGGGTCTTAGCCTCCTCCGACCCCCCACCGTTAGGCTGCAATTGGGAACACAAATAATCATCTCTGGAGAACCAGCGTCCCTTCAAGCAATAAGGACTTTTGGGGATCACCTTACAGAACTAGTGCTGAGACAATGATTAACCCTTCCTTGACCACCTCTTACCCCTTGCCCCAATTCATCCTCTGTTTAACCTAAAGCTCAGGTCTAGACCCCGAAGGCGAAGTTAGTGGGGGCTACGAGACCCCTTTATTCCTTCTTCTTCTTGATGACCTGTTAAATTTCTTCTTAGTTTTTCTCCATTATTTGTCTCTTGAACTGGCATTGAGTCTGCTGGCTGAGCCTCGCCTGGTGTTGCTGGTACAGTCCGTGCACTGGCAGCATCCCCACAGCAGATTCCTTCTGCAGGCAATCAGAGAGCCAGTGGCCTTGGCCTGACTGCAGTCCCTTCTTGGTCTGCTGCCACACACAGTCTCTTGTCACCTAGCAGTAAGGCACAGGCGTCTCCTGGCATTACCAGGATACTCACAAGTGATTTTTTTTTCCCTTCCCCAAATTTGAACCTGGAGAGTGTTTACTTCCCGTCTCACCCCAGAGACCTGCTGATTTTTCCCATTACTGTAAATTGCTGCTCTTGGTGCTTTGCATTTGTTATTAAGATGTAATCAGGGTTGCCTAACTGATTAACAGCCTCGCCCTAAGCCCCCCACTCCTCACACCTGACTGGGAGGGAAGGCAATGAAAACAACCTGAGTGGATGTCAGGGGCCAGGGGTTTCTTGTGGGTAGCCTGAGAGCTGAGAATGTCAGGAAGCCAAAGGGCACTGGGCTTCTCCATGGATCCCTAACGCAGGGAGAAGAAACCTTGTGCATTTTAAGTTCCTGGGAACTGAGGTGCATGGGGTTTCTTGGTCCTGTGATGGAATAATGGCAGTGATGCCTGTGCCTGGCCTGCCCAAAGAGGCAGAGATCAGACTGAGTCAGGCCTTCTGATGATCAAGCACAGAGTATCTCTTAAGGCAGACTGGGAAGATGCTACACAGGGAAGGGGAAACATGGCAGGTGTCAGCCCGGGCTATAGATCACAAGTCAATCAGCTTGTCCTGGAGAACCCTTCTCTCTTCTCCCCTGCCTGCCCTGTCTAATCTGACCAGGTCCTATCTGCTTCTGCCCATGCTTTCAGCCATTAAAGTAAACAGAAGCATTGAGGGAAACACAAAGAACCAACTCCCAGATTACCTCAATTTCCTAAGGACATCTGAGCCCCTGTGACCCTTTCTCTGACCTCCTTTGGCTTTTTGCTTGTTTGTTCTTGTTTGTTTTGCAATGATGGGATTAAACTCAAGACCTGGTTGAATGCAAAGTAGTTTAAGCATCACCATCAGGAACACAGAAAGCTAACTGAGACACTGCAAGTCAAAGGGGACTTGAAGGTCAGCAGCAGCTGTCCCAGCTGGCAAGTGTCAGAATGTGATGATTGCTTGGGAGAGCTGGGAACTTCCAGGCCTCTCCACAGACAGGCTTTTAAAACCCAAGTCAGATCTTACAGCCATGGCATGGCTTGCAGTGTGTGATGCTGTTTGGGCTATCCGAGTTTTGTTAAGTCTTCTGTCTGTTTCAGGACAGAAGCGGTGAACTAATGTACTGACACCGTATTCCGAGAGCATAGAGAACTGCTAAGTGCTAGAGAGTCCTCTTTCCCTTTTGTTTGGTGAAGCTGATGATAAGGCTATGAATTTTTTTTTTTAATATAATAAAATTTGGCATCATTTAAAACAGTGACTCTCAACCTGTGGGTCTCGTTCTCCATGGGGGTTGCATATTTGATAGCTACATCATGATTCATAATGATAGCAAAATCACAGTTATGACATAACCATGAAATAATTTTATGGTTGGGGGGGTCATCAAAACATGAGGAATTGTATTAAAATATCTCAGCACCAGGAAGGTTGGAATTACTGTTTAAAAGGATCAGATGATACCTGATATGGCTGACATTATGATTATAAGAGATAATATCTACCGAGGGATTATGGCTGACTTATCCTCATGGAGAAAAATAAAAATGCATATTTATATTTAATAATTCCAGCATTGGCGAGGGAGGGTCTCATAAGACTTCCCCGGGAGCTGAGGAACTCTGAGGAATTGATGGGTGGAGACAGGGAAGAGGAGAGCCATTTTTCTTTGGGAGTGTGGCTGCTGGTAGAATGACCATGTACATGCCGGCAAAACTAACTGGACTCAATGTGTTACAACAGCAATGACAGAGAGGCTATGAAAGTGGGATGAGGCTTGACATGAGCACGGTGCACTGTATAAATAAATGTGTGCAACTGTCAAGGCATAAATTAAAAAATATATTTAAAGATTAAGAGAATTAGAGTATGTGTATATCAGAAGTGAATACCCACCAACGCAGAAGTCATGGGGAGAGAATGCAGAGGAAAGATGTGACTGTTCACATGGGGACGCTGGGGCGGCATTGCTCAGTGACAGTCAGAGGTAATAGAGGAGAGGACAGAATAAACGAGGGACAACAGGCTTCTAGCAGAGGGACATTCACAACACTAGCAGAGGGGTTTTAAAAAAGAATACAGTTTATAAACTCTGTGTGAGTGTGTGTGTATGTGTGTATGTGTGTGTGTGTGAGAGAGAGACAGACAGAGACAGAGACAGAGGGACAGAGAGAGACAGAGAGAGACAGAGAGACAGAGAGAGAAAGAAAGAGAGAAAGAGAGAGAATAGAGAAAGATAGATTATCAGAATCTTCAAAATAGATTTAACTTTGACTGTGTGTATCTGTCTATGTGTCTGTGTGTCTGTGTAAGTACATGGCACTTGTGTGTGGCCCACACAAGGAGTCCCGAGATATTAGGTCTGCTGGAGCTGGAGTTAGAGGTGTTTGTGAGCGGCCTGAGGTGGGTTCTGGGAATGGAAATCAGGTTTCCTGGAAGAGCGATATTAACTCTTAACCACTGGGCCATCTCTCCATCCCTGTATTAGGAATTGGATATGTTATTATAGATCTTATTGTGTCCAAAATGAGATGATATCACAACTTCATGCCGAGACTTAATAATTTATAAAAATAGTTCACAGAAAGTGGAGACATACCAGTAGGAATTCTGTAAGCATTCAACATTTATTAAATTTGATCTTTTTTTTTAAATCTAAGAAAACCTCAAGGTGACTCAAGACTGGATGATTCCATTAGTAAATGCTTTCCAGAGTTTAATAAACATATTACATGATCATATACAATTGTTCCAGAGAGTAAGCAAACAAAAAATATTTTTAAAAACTTTATTAAGTTAGTTATAATCCAAACTGAAGTAAGGTCACTGTAAGATAGACACAGGGAGATAACATTAAATACATATATATATATATATATATATTTTAAATTATTTTTTGGCATGTTAGCAAATTGATTCCAAAATAAAATGCATTTGATTTGTGCTGAAGTTAGCACAGCAGCATGCTGGTTAAAGAATGGCCTTTTCCCTAATGATCTGAGTCAAATATCTACACAGGAAGTAATATCTTTGTTCCTGTCTTGTATTTGAAATCAGGTTCAGGGAAATTATAAATGTATTTATGACAGTTAATTTTGGCTGTCAAGTTGACTGAGAACACCCCCTGGGTATGTTTGTGAGAACATTTCCAGAGCAGCTTAACTGAAGGGGAAAGACCCACTCTGAACGTGGGCTACACCACCACGAGTGGGGAACACACCATCCCGTGGCTTGGAGGCCCAGACCAAATTTTACGAAATGGAAAAGGGAGAAATTGAGGCGAGTGCCAGTGTCTACCTCTTTTTGCTTCCTGATAGTGGACATGGTGGGCTCCTGCCTCAGGATCCTACTGCCAAGCCTTCACCAAGATGGGCTGCACCCTAGCGCCATGATCAGAAGTAAATACTTCCTCCCGTAAATTGTTTCTTCTCAAGTATTTGTCCATAGCAATGAGAAAAGTCACTGACAGAAATGTGATAGTAATTCAGGTTCTACCTAGATGAAAAATAGGAACTCTCTTTATAATGTTAAGGCAGGCAACTGTCTCTTAAACAGGGCACATACAAAGTCATAAGCACAAAAGAAGTGAATTTTTTGACTACATAATAAAATAAGAATATAGATTCATGGAAAGAATAATTAAGCGGGAGCAAAGGCAGCGCACAGGGGAGCATGCTGGACCATTCATCTACAGGACACAGACCTGTAGATGACAACAAGGATGATTAGCCAACAAGGAAAAGGCAGTTTGTGGGAAAATGTAAGAAACAAGTATGTGAAAAAGAAACGACGCAAATGGCAGAATGCATTTGTGACGGTGCCATGTGTCTTCTGGGAAATACAAATATAGAGCATGGTAGAACCCTACTATGATGGCTGAAATCAACAAGGCCATCAATGCTAAGTGTTGGCAGGTGCGTAGTACTGTGGGAAATCCCACATCCCACGGATGGAGTGTCACACACTGTAAATTAACACAGCACCTAAAATTACCATACAGTAAAAAGCTAAACCCTCATACACCCAAGAGACAGAGATTCACCCCTGACCTGGCTGAGGAAGCTTCCTCTTTCTCTGTCCTCCAGCTCTGCTCTTGGGGGTGCCCAGTGCCTTATGGGCTCAGGGAAGCAGCATTCCCCACTTCCCATCACTTGAATTCCTCACTGAGACCCCTCTCGAGTCACTGATCCTCTGGGTTGCATTCATGTGACCATTTCTGGGTTGAAGCAATGCAGCTGTGTTGACTTCTGGAGATTGAACCTGATACCATTCATTCCTTTTAGAAGGGAGAGAGAAGGGGGGTCATGACTCCCCAGGATCTGAACAATTAACCGTTGTAGAACTCTTCCATGATGTAGCTGCCTAAAAGTCTCTCATGCTCCTGACTGACCCGACCCGTGGGTCCTGTAAATTCGTGGGGAGGCGAGGAAGACCCCAACCTGAAAAAGAAGAACGGGCGAGAGAGGGAAAGGACTCAAGGAAGCAGTTGCTTGTCAAGAGCCGTGTATTTGGGTGTGAGGCGCCTTTTTTATAATATGCTTTACAAGGGGAGGGGGTAAGAGAGGCCAGGTGGTGGGAAAGTATAGTGGGAAAGTACAGAATCTTCTCGGCCTGTGCCCTGAAACAATTGGTGATCTAACTCCTTTTCTCAAAAGACATGGTACACTGCTTTGAATCTACCTGCAGCTGCCAGGCAGAATCTTGTGGTTGCCAAGCTGCAGGGGACGTTGTGCAGGTGGGGAGAGGTTGTAGGTGGGGAGAGATAGAGGGTGAGGGTGAGGGGCTAGGGTCCTGGCTTCTGACACCTGACTTATCATTGCTATGCACCAGCTGAATCTGCAGTCTGGACTTAAGAGAAATCCTTTTTGAGATTGTTTGGTACCCACTCGATTGGGAGTGAATAGACAATCCTTCACATCTCCCTGTGAAGTCATATAATGACCCCTGGGACAAAAGAGGATTAATTTAGTAGAGTTGAATAGGACACTAGAGTCTTAAGGAAGTGCGGGTTCAAAGAAGCAATGAAGCTTAAGTGATTGCGCGCTTAGATCTGATGAAGAGAGGACAGTTGCAGAGACCCATGTGAACGAAGATGCTCTGTCTAAAGGCAACACTTTTGGTTGAACCTAACTATGGTTTAGAGCAGTGGTTCTCAGCCTCCCCAGCCCTTTAATGCAATTCCTCATGGTGTGGTGACTCTCAACCATAAACCTATTTTCATTGTTACTGTTATAAACTATAATGTAAATATCTGATATACAGGAGGGTCTTTGGTGACCCCTGTGAAAGGGTCATTTGGTCCCCAAAGGGGTCATGACACACAAGTTGAGAACTACTGGTTTAGAGTTTCTTTCCAGGCACAAGAAGGGTGCTTGTCCAAGAGGATCTTATCTATGATAACCTTCCTCACAGGAAAAGAACACGGGAAAGAGGAGGGTGGCCTTCCTGGTTTTGCTGTTCTGGAAGGCCAAGGTGCTATGTTTAACCCCATCAGTGCCGAGTTTCTGCCCATGTCGCTCTTTTCTTGGACTTTTAAAGTTGCGGTCTCTCCTGAGGGACCAACAGCATAGCATATCTGACTGGTGTGAGACATACTTTGCGGCCGAGGTGGTAATGTATGAGTGGTGTGCATGTCTTTATCTGTCTTCAGATGTATGCACAGGCGCACATGTGTGTGCATGTATGAAGCACGGGAGTTCACACTGAGCATTTTTCCTTGATGCTCTCCATTTTGTTTATTGGGGCAGGGTTTCTTGGTAAATCTAGTGCTTGCTGACCACATAGTCTAGCTAGCCAGCTTGCCTAAGGTATGCCCTGTTTTCTGAATGCTTAGGTTACAGATGGCCGCTATAGCTGCTAGGCTTTTATGTGGACCCTAGAGATCCAAACCCCAGTTCTTATCCTCAAATGGCAAATGCCTTATCTACCAAGCCATCCCTGCCCTGCTAACAAGGTGCTAAAGTATCTATTTTGCTTCTATCTTTATTCTTATGAAGCCGTTAGCATTTTTGACCATTCCATTTGCCTTCTGGCTCTCTCTATAAAAGGAGACCTTTGGGCCTGGCTGTGGCAGCACCACACCTTTCATCCCAGCAGAGGAGGCAGAGGCAGGCGGATTTCTGAGTTCGAGGCCAGTCTGGTCTACAGAGTGAGTTCCAGGACAGCCGGGGCTACAGAGAGAAACCCTGTCTTGGAAAACAAAAACAAACAAACAAACAAACAAACACTCCAAAAAGCCAGGGTATGGGAATATTTGGGGGGGGCACCCTCTCAGAAGAGTAGAGGAAGGGGAATTGAGGAGGGACTCTGTGAGGGAAAGACTGGGAGGGGGAACAGAGTTTGAGATGTAAATTTTATAAAAAGCCAACCAACTAACCAACCAACCAACCAAACAAACAAACAAACAAATAAATGAGTTAGTACTAAAACATCATGAAGTGTCCAATATTCACGTCTATCCTGCCATTTATTTATTTATTTATTTATTTATTTATTTATTTATAAACAACTTGACACAAACTAGAGTTATCTGGAAAGAGGAACTTCAACTAACAAACTGCCGCCATCAGATAGCCTGTAGGCAAGACTATTGGGCTTTTTCTTGTTTAATGATTGATGTTGGAGGTCCCCATTCACTGGGGTCAGTACCAATCCTGGGCAAGTGGTCCTGGGTGGTACAAGACAAAACAGAATGAGCAGTCCAGTGAGAAGAGTTTCTCCAGAACTTCTGCTTCAGGTCCTGCTTTTATGTTCCTGTCCTAAATTCCCTTCAAGATGGGGTACTGATGACCAAGCACTCCTTGAGATCTCCTTTCCATATCTGTGTTTGATGTTAGGGCTCTGTCATGTATTGCAAAGAGAAGATTAATAGTGCCATGCTGTCTGTGACACCTACTATTCAGACACCTGCTACATATTGCCCCAGGAAGGAACACTTAGGCCTACAAGACACAAATCCCAGCCATTACAAGCCTAATCAGTAGATATTTGCCTTTTTATCTTAAATATCTGGACATAGGTAGGGGCTGGTGTTGATTGAACTGCCCAGTTGAATCCCGATGGAGCCAGGGTTTCTCTCTGTGTTCACAATGAGAGTAAGGACCTATCTACTCGAATGGCCCTTCGAAGCCAACTCATAGTACCAAATGACACTCATTTCAAATGCCAGCAAAGATGTCGTATGATGTATCTACAGCCCTAAGTGATCAAAAGCTGGGTTTGCCTGCTCAGTTTATCTTTCTTTGGGAACATATGTATACGTGACTAATCTTCCTCGGGCGGCCTCGGAAATCATTTGCTGGGTTTTTCCATGTTTGCTGTCAAAAATGAGTTTTTCCTTCAGTAAATGTAACGATTTCCTAATAAAAGTGCCAAATTATTTCATCAAGTGCTGTCTTTATATTCTCTGCTCTGTTCTTTATTTGAACACTGAAATTTGTCCTTTCCTGTGTCGTTCTGGAAAGTCTGCTAGTAAAAAAACAAGGAGTCAGTCTCTGCTCAGTCAAGTATCTGACCAATACAGATCTTCCATCTTTTTACTTTATAAAAGGTGACTTTATTGAGGTCTAACTCATGTGCTGCTATAGTTTGGATCTAGACTGTTCCTTAAAAGACCATGTGGTATGTATGGATGCAGTTGGCCCATAGGAGGTCTCAGGTCACAACAGGTGTATCCCTGTAGCATATTACAGAGTCCTTGTCTCTTCCTCTCTTGCTTTCCATGAAGCCTTGAGGTAAATTGGACCCCAGCCATGTGCATTGCCTCAAAGTGCTATCTCACTACAGGCTAACCTCATAGACTGAAATCTTCAAAACTGGAAGACAAAAACCAAGTCTTTCCCTTTATTTCAAGTACTTTGTAACAGCAATGGAATGTTACTACTATGCACGCCACCCAGTGAACCCAATGAGTATATTCAAAATTCTTCCTTTTTCTAGCTATTTTGAAATGCAATACCACATACTATTGTTAACTGTAGTAACCCATAAGAGTTACTTACATCTCTTGCACGGACAGATGTCATTTTAGGCTCACCCAGATAGTCCAAGTAATTTCACGTTTAACTTAATTACATTAGCAGGACCTCCCTGCTCACATGAGGCCACATTCATAGTTCTTGCATTTAGGACATAAGCATATCCTACAGGGTTACTACTATTTGACCCGTGATTCCCCTGTAGCCAGCAGTAGTGGAGAATAAACTTCCCAAAAGGTCAGACCCAAATCAGTACCACCATGGTATAAGGTGACAGTGATGGTTGAACCAAGTACCAAGGCCAGTGCCAGATCAGCCATTGTTAAGTAATGTAGTCATTCTTGACATGAGATGTCAGGACACAGTTCCACATCAGGGGTAGGCATCACACTGGGTATATTCTCCCTGGGGGACCACAGTATCCTTCAGAGGAGATGTTGCTCTCTGATGTTAAGCTGAAAAATCTATCCACATGGAGAATGCCTGGCCTTGAGCAAAGGTTTGGGACACTGGCTTCTCTTTACCCACTGACAGCTGAGAGGCCAGGAGGAAGACATACCTTGCTTTTTAAATAGCACATCCTTCCCTCTGAGCATTGTATCAGAGCATGCAGTGGAGAGTTTAGGCTTGCCTGTACTGACATCCCAGGTGGTTTGTCTGCCCATGTCTTACCGTGGATATTTTATTTAACAAAGCATGGTCCTCTTTGGAGGGTGGCACCTGAGTAGCTGAAAGGCTGGAGAAGCCTAGGAGACCTCCACTGTGATATTCTTCAGTGAGAATTTCCTGAAGGAAAAACCCACTTGGTAACTTCTTCCTCTTGACCCACTTCTAGATCAGCAGTGTCCGAATGAAAGGGAATCTCTGAGTACAGTTAACAGGCCTTATCAGATGTCTAGGGATGCTTGTGTCTAACATCTCTTCAACTCTGGAAGGATTAAAGGGTAAGAGAGGCAGCAAGGGACCCAAGCACTCAGCATACAGCTGTCAGCACCAATGAGACATACGTTCAAGCCCTCCCTAACACTGGCCATATATTGGTTGAATGAAAATTTATCCTTCAGGCTCCTGTGTAGGAGCAAGAGGTTTTCAGGTGGTAGTACTGTTCTGGGGGATTTGGGGAGGAAATAATTTTCTTCAAGGGTGGCCCTTTAGGTTAATAGACTGGCTCCACTTCCTGACTTTTTCTCCTTCCCCATCTACTCAGATGTGAGCAAGCATGAGGCTCCCACTGTCACCCTGACCCTCACGCCTCATGCTCTCTTGTAGTCTCTTACACAGTGAGCCAAAGGGCTTTCTCCTTTAATGTGCTTTAGCCAGGTATTTAATCACAAGATTGAGACATATAATTAATGCAGTCCACATGCTGAAATCCCCTATGAAGCTGTGCTTGGACACTCACTGAGGGAAGGATCATGAGGGCAAGAATGGGCAGGCTCTCCTCTGTGAGCTAGCAGGACCTCGGGCCAGAAGAATGAAGCCTAGAGGTAGTTAGAAGTGAGTGATGGAAGAGGTGAGACTTGTCAGGGCTACATGGAACTTTTCTACAGAAGAAGGAAGTGCAGAATGCAAAAGGTGGCCTATAGTGGACAATGTCAAAGGCTTTGATCTGCCCGGTGTGAGTGACAGCAGGAAGTGTTGGGAGTGAACCCCAAATACATCTGTCAAGTTTATGGAGTAAATTATTTGAATTTTGCTTCTAAATGGTTTTGTAGAATTCAGACTTATACATGTAATATATAATGAAGGTCTAGCCAGAATCCTTGCCCTGAACATTTTTCACAAATAGCCGGGAAAGTGCAGGGGATCCTGAGTTGACATGCCTGCGTGGAGGCAGGAGGATCACTGGTTAGAGGACACCATAATGTCTCACAGTATAGCAGCTGCATTGTAAGACCTTGTCTTAAAACAAAATATGGAATGATGGAACTATAAGAGGAAGCATATTGCCTCAACATCTGAACTTTTCATCTTTAGTTTACTTGCTTGTTTCTCAAGAGAAGGTTCCATGTAGTCCAGGTTGGCCTCAGACTCCCCAAGCACCCAAGGATGACTTTGAATTTCTGATCCTCCTGAATGCTGAAGTTACAGGCTTGTGCCCCCATGTTCAGCTTCTATGTGTGTTTTCTTCGCTCACTCTTCCACTTTCTTAGGAAGATGTCAGTGTGTCCTGGTCCTGTGCAGAGTGGGGCCCTTCCTTGTTCCGGGTAACTAGAGGAGATGCTTGAGGATTTGTTCAATGGACCCTTCTAGACTTACCACCCATACGCCTGTTCATCCTTTGTACCTCAGGGTCCACTGTGCATAGGGCCAAGGATGAGAATCTGTATTGGGATTCCTCCAGCTCAAACTCTACCTCTTGTGGTTGCAGGAATAACTCTTTTCAAAGATCACTTTACTTTTTCAGGAAGCTACATTCACAGAGCCAAAAAGTCAGAAAGGGGACTGAAGCAGAAAACTTCCTTCTGGATTTCGTTCTCCCAAGATGCACAGCAACAGAGCCGTGAGGCCTGTATCTATAACCACAGTGCCCTGAATCAATTCTGACTTCCTACATTGTTTAGATCAGTTGGAGGAGAGGGAGGGAGAAAGCCAGGTTGAGACCAACCTTGGAGGAACACGTGTGTGTATGTGTGTGTGTGTGTGTGTGTGTGTGTGTGTGTGTACGCATGTATGTGTGTACTTTTATTTCAAGGGCTGTCAAATATTTTGTGCTGTGAATGGAAAACAAGGTAGAACAGTGAGCTGAAATTTGTAGGCCTCTAAGAAGCAACTGCTGCCAATGTGTACTCTGAATATGTCAAGGATTGCTTCAGACCAGAGATGCTACCTCTGACCCACCTGGGCCCCATCACAGCTGGTTGAAGATAACAAACCCTGCTGGGCTGTGACCTTTGGCTTTCCCTATGGTCCCAGAGCATTTGTGTGACTGTACCTCCACAAAGCACAGGCACCCGGAAGAGAAAAACAAGGGAGATATTTGGTGATGGGCTCTCAACAGGGGGTCCATTTTGATGGCTGTGCTTAGTCAGGATGGATCTGTAGATCTCGATCAAATGTGCTCAGACAAGAGAATGAAAAATTCCTGACCTTGATGTCAAGCTATGCCATTGCTGGGAAGACAGTGTGTGGTATGAGGGTACAGTATACTGCTATTTATTCTTGATATGTTCTCGATTTTAGTTAATGGTGTTATTGTCCAGTTTTAAGCCACAGAAATCTGGAATAATACATCCTTCTTCTTCTCATTCACACCCAGTTGGTCTTCTCCTTCCTGTGCTTTTGTGTAAGTAGTACCTATATGTGGTCGTCATAGCTCCCCTCATCTGGGTTAAATTCATTCCAGTCTATTCTTGCTTTATCTTACTTTACTTGGTTCAAGAAAAAAAAAAAAAAGAAAAGAAAAACCAATGATTTAAACAATGTAGTGAAGCAGAGTTGATTCAGGGCACTGTGGTTATAGACACAGGCCCCATGGCTCTGTGGCTGTGCATCTTGGGAAACCGGACTCTGGAAAGAACAATTGGGAATTATAAACAAGGAGGAGTAGGTTCCTATGAGCAAGCATCAGGGGTGTGGGGTTCTGAGTAAACATACTCGCAAAGATCTTGCTGACAGCTGCCAAGGTGACAAATACTGTGGAAGGTCAGACAGCGCAGATGTGTATAGAAGCATCCTCTCAGTGACTTAGCAAGATTTTTGTTTAAACTCCATTCCACAAGGATAGGGGAGGAAGTCCAAGGTTGAGCCTGGTGAAGCCGAAGATGCTCAACAGTCACTCCAACTTGAGTCAAGTTCAGTCTGATTATCCTGCTGGACTTGTAGTTTTTTTTTTTTTTTTTTTTTTTTTAGCAAACTAAATCGTTCCATTTCCAGGATACAACATCTACAATGTCCTGTATTGTACAAGACCATGATATGGACTAATTTCTGCATCAGCAGAAAGATTCAGGGTCAGGGGCCTCCTGGGAGAAAGGCTGACCTGAAGAGAGTTATAATAAGAAACTCACGTGTTTAGCCCTTGGGATGTTGAGATAGCTATGATGAAAGGGGTTAGCCATGGTGGGTGTGCACTAAGCAGCGGTGTCTCTAGAATGTTCTTTCCAGTTAGCACTATGCCTCTATCCCTTCAGTCCTTGGGAACATTTGTCTTCTCCCAGAGTTTTTCTCCAGTTTCATTTAGTTGGCAGAGTTTCTAAAATACTTGCATCATGGGCTTGAAAGATGGCTCAGCTGGTAAAGTGCTTATCTTGCACACATGAGGTCCCAAGTTTGATTCTCAGAGCTTTTTAAAAAAAAAAAAGAAAGAAAGAAAGAGAAAGGAAAAGCCACGTGTGATGATATATACCTGGGCTAGGAAGTAGGGCAGGTAGTTAGTCACCTAGGGCTAGCTGGCCAGCCAACCTTTGACTTGGTAAGTTCCAGGCCAATTAGAGATCCTGTCTCAAAAATAAATGAATAAATGGATAAATAAATAAATTAATTAATAACAAACAACCAAACAACCAACCAAACAAACAAGAACAACATCCATGACTGTCCTATGGTCTCCATACACATGGCCTCACACACATACAAATAGACATGAACAGAAAAGAATTTAATAAAAATAAAATACTTGAAACAGTCATTAATACTTCTGAAGCTGGTGACTTTATGTAGCATCCAAGATAATGGGCATCATTTGATGAAGAGGGAAAGGTTAGATCTCCTCCCTGTCTGTCCTTAGGGACAGCAGCCACTTGCTGAATCCCTTCAATGGCCCAGCATGCTTCCTTGAACTCTGGTTAAGTCTGGGTCTACAGGATGAGGGGGAGGGGAAGAAGGCAAGGTGGTACTAGCTTACTTGATGTCACTATATCAAGAAGAGGAAAGGATCCCTTGGCCTTTAGTTGCTCAGGTCCCCACTGGCAACAGCATGCAGACTCCTGCTCCTCTGATCTCTCAGCTGTGGACCCCTGGGCTCCATTTCTGCTCCCTAGCAACCACAGCCAAGAAGGCAAGGAAGTGTGTGTATTAGCTAAGTACATATAACGCCTCACATCTTAGAAGCTTTATAGTGTCCTAAAGCTTCGATTTTGCCACCTCTTGGTCGTATGGTGCCATCGGCTAAATACAGCTAAACACATCTTAGACCTGTCAGCCAAAAGCCCAGTGAACAGAAGAGTCCTGTTTTAGAGAAGACTGGACGGTTCGTGTCAGCTTGCAGCATCTGAGGAGACACTGTAATCAAGCTACAGGGAGACTTAGAGATGGCTCCTGACTTGGTGATGGCTCCATTGAACTACTCTCCCACTTCGTAACGGTGAGCCTGTACTGGCAACATTGAACTTGTATCTTCTCCTGGGCTGCTAATGTGTTGTCTGATGCTCCTCTCTGGTGATATCAGGTAGGTGCTGGGAGCTGCAGCTTCCAGTCAGCTTTTTATTATGATGGGGAAGCAGTCTACACTCTACAATGTGTTCTGATGCTGGATACGTTAGATGTGTTTTTGACTTGCCATAGTTGAGTTTACAGTGGGGTTCTCATGGCCATGTAACCCTCACCCTGTGCTATATTATTCTATTCTGAGCTGCCCTAATGCATGGGTTCAGTGTGTACAGCTTTGTCTTTGGGCAGCTGTAATCAACAACCTCTGTGGGTTGATTTAGAAACAATAAAAGACCCGCCAATCACTCCTTTTAGTTATTAAGTATTTATTTTGCCTTAGATGCTTGTGGAACTGAAAAAGAAGAAAACTGGTAACAGGTCAGAGCTGTAACATTTCTCCTCCTTGAGTTTCTTTAACATTTGTGTATCATACCTTCCTCCCATCCCCCTACCAGTCTCACTGAATAGTTCTGATTTAAATTCCAGACCTTGAGATATGAAGACTTCAGATTTGAAGCGTGGATTTATGTCATTGATTTCTTTTGTTGGCTGTTCAGTGTATGTGCTGGCAATATGATTAATTAGGCTTGTGAGCATAATAGCACACCCCTGATTGAGAGAATTAAAGTTGCTGTGTTAAGCAACTTTAAATGGTCGGTGGGCTGCTCCACATAGTTCCCTTCCTACTTCGGGAGTTGGACATGTGTGCATGACCTGTTCAAGGCACAGAAGTCTCAGGCAGTCAGTTGGCAGCTTTGATAAGCACACCTGTATAACCCCTGGGTGGCCATATTGTCAGTTGCTTGTTGACTTGAGTCTTCATTGGGCAGGCAACTCACAAGCTCACAGGGCTTCCTGCAGTTTCACTTCTTCTGTAAGTGGTTATGTTTACTGAGCACCCTGTGGAGAATGGTGACACCATGACCCTGTTGGACTGCCTGATTAGGCAAACATGATGCCAAATGACCTCTTTAAGCCACATCTAACATGTGTATTCAGAATTACATACACATGATCCATGACAACTGGTTGATTTCCAGAGCATCTGGGAAGCCTGAGATCAGGGTGTCCATTGTGACTGGGTGATGGTGAGGGCCCTCTTTCTTTGTCTTTCATACAGCCTTTCCTTAGTGTGTACAGACTCAGAGTCAGGGCAAGGTCCGGAGTCTTACTCTTTTGTTTTTATAGAGCATCAATCCTATCCAGAAGATCCTCCATGATTTCATCTAACCCTAATGATCACATAAGGCTTCCATCTATGAATGGGAAGGTACATTCAGTCCACTGCACAGAAATTGGGGTTGGGGGAGGCAGGGAGGATAAATGAAAATGAAGAATCCCGCTTGGACTCATGGTTCACATAGAGATAGATCCTACCACTAATATAGTAATTATACAACAGAAATAACTACAGGCAAATGCCCAGAGAATTGTGGAGAGAATGAAGCTATTATGTGTATCTGCTTACACGCTTATTCCACATACACATGCACACATTTGCACACGCAGAGACTAGAGATCAATGGTGGTCAAGTCTTAATTACTCTTTATTTTTATTTTTTATTTTTTGAGACAGCCTCTCAATTGGTTAGGCTCATTCACCAGTGAGATCCTGAGATCCACCTTTCTCCATCCACCCAGTGCTAACGTTACCGATATACTTAGCTTTTAAGTATGTGCTGGAGTCCAAACTCAGTTCCTCATGGTTGAGTAACAGGTCCTTTATTGATTGAGCCTTCTCAGTCCCAATGCTAATATTTCAGATGTACTTAGCTTTTAAGCATGTGTTGGGGTCCAAACTTAGTTCCTCATGGTTGAGTGACAGGTACTTTATTGACTGAGTCTTCTTCTCACTCCCAAGAATGAGACTTTTATGAGCCATGTCTGAGGATCCTAGAGAATTTATCATATTCAGGAAATGACATGCAACCAGCAACAATGATGCCAACTGACTTGTCAGCCATGTTTGCTGATGCCACCAGACAGTTGTTCTTCCCTCTGTGGCCACCATACCTGGCCTCACCCACTCTTGCAGTAGTTCTGCAGAGTAAACACAGATTCTACAGCAGGTCCTTTTGCTTTCCTCAGAAAGAAAGCTCAAACAAGTTCCCTAATGATAACAGAGGGAGGCACACTGGGATTCTTGATCTGGTGTGACAGTCAAATCCATCCCAACCAGTGTTTGAGGCATGTACCCCTGTTGCCTAGAAGACAACCATGGAGCAGCTAGATATAGGAATGCTGGGAAGGAAGGATATTCTGCCAAAGGGGGACTTTAGGGTGTGAAGAAAAGTGGCACCATAAAGTTATTTCATTGCTATGTCATAACTATAATTTTGCTACTGTTATGAATCATGAATATCTGAAATGTGATCCTAAAGGAGTTGAGATCCACAGATTGAGAACCATTGCCATAGGGCATTTTTTAAATTAGTGATAAATGGAGAGAGGATTCAGCCCATTGTGGGTGGTGCTATCTCTGAACTGGTGGTCCTTGGCTCTGTAAGAAAGCAGGTTGAGCAAGCCATGGAGAGCAAGTCAGTAAGCAGTACCCCTCCATGACCTCTGCATCAGCTCTTGCTTCCAGGTTCCTGCCCTGTGTGAGTTCCTGTCCCGACTTCCCTCAGTGATAGACTGTAACCTGGAAGTGTAAGCTAAATAAACTGTTTTCTTCCCAACTTGCTTTTTGGTCACTGTGTTTTCTCGCAGCAATAGAAACCCTGACTAAGACAGTGTGAGTCTGAAATGTTCTCAGGCCTGCATGTTCAAATACTCCCTTCACAGCTGACAGTGACATTTGGGGGAAGCTGTGGAATCTTCAGGAGGCAGGGCCTCCCAGGAGGAAGTGGGTCACTTACAGGGGAGTACTGAGGTTATACTATGCTTTCATCTTAATCTCTCTGCTTCCTGGGATACCAAGATGTGAGCAAGTACTCCCTCTCCATGCTGCTGTCACAAAGCTGTCCACCACTGTGTCTTCTTGGCCATGATAGACTATATTCTGTCAATCATGAAAAAAAATTATTCCTTCTTCTTTTGGGTAGAGCTTCTGGACAGCTCTACAGTCACAGTAAGGAGAAAGTAACTGAGATGTTACGCTTTGGTTTGGTTAAGCATCCTTTAAACGCCTATGACTTAAGGACTTGGTCCTCAGATGGCTCTCCTGGAAAGGGGTAGAACTGTGAGGAAATGTGTGGCCTCCTGAGAAGTTAGGTCGTTGGGAACATGCTCTTAAAGGGGATACTGGATCCCCACTCTCCCTTCTCCTTGCTTCTGCTTCCTAGCTGTATAAGAGGACCAGCCTCCTTGGCCACATATTTCTGCCAATGATACACTCTGGCTGCCACAGGTCCAAAATAAGGCCAACTGACTGCGAACTGTCATTTCTGAAAGTATCAGCCAAAATAAACCATTTTTTAAAATTAAGTTGACTATCCCAGGCATTTTGTCACAGTAACCCAAAACCAGTGGACAGATTCTGTGTTCCATGTGTGCAGGAGGAGAACTCAGAATTAGATCATTCTTCAGCTCCCAGCAAGAGGAGAGAACACAGGCATCTCCGCCGGCCTCTCTGGCCATGTCAGATGCTGTGGAAAGCAAATTAAAGGAAACGGGAAGGAGAGACAGCGCATATTGAGTTTCTCATTAGCCTTACTGCCTGGTTCTCATTAGTGAGCCTTCTGGGTTATGGACACAAGGGCCGGGGCTTATTTTCATGGCTGAATAGCACATGTGAAATGTAGGCAATTTCTAATCCATATGATATGAGCATCTTACTCCACTACCTCACAAAGTGATGGGCAGGACTTGTGGAAAACCCCACTAGAAAGACCGGCTAATCCTTGTGGGAGGAAGAAGAGTGCCGTTATGCATAAGCTTTTGCTCTCTGCTTAATTAATCTCTAAAACTTTCGGGCCTTAATGAGAATAATTAGACTTGACAGTACCGAGCTTAATGTACAACTACAGACAACAAATACCATGTTCAGTTTATAAGCTTCTTGAAGCTTGCTGAAAGACGAGCTAATGTTATTTACAGCAGTCCCCATGAGGGGCCAGACGAAGGCTAAAGCTAGAAATGTGGCTGTCGCTCCCTGAGAATGGTGTCTCTAAGGAACAGGATTCTATAGGCCCTCTTTTGTGGCTTTTCCTCCATAACAAACCATGGTCTAGACAGGACCTGGCTGGAAATCCCCGTGTTACCACCCCCAGCCACACCTCATTTATCATCACCTTGAATGCAAGGCTTGCTCAAACCTCCAGGCTTCTCCTGTTCATTATGAATTGAGGGAGCCCGAGAATTACTACACACTTGCTGTGCTCTGCTCTGTCTGCGGCTTCTGGAAATACCTCATTTTCCAGGAAAGCATTCATTTGTCATCAGAGGGATAATGTTAAAGCCTTAAAGACAAATCAGAGAGAAGGCAGGGCTGGAGGAACTGGCAGTGATGGCCTGGGAGAGAGGGCAGCTTTCCCGCGGAACTGTTGCTTTGATGTGTGAGCCTCATGCCAGCCTCTGCCATCTCTAAGAAAAGGTTTAGATCTCTCTTTGGGTTCGCCCTCCCAAGATGGAGGGTCTTGAAGCATCTCTCTGGTGCTCTGTGTATTTGTGTGCACGGGAGGCTTCAGAATGAAGGATCCAATAGCCAAGCAGATTTGGCCAGTGTCTTGTAAGAGACTCATGGAACTATCTATATGGACAAGTAAAAGAAATCTCACCAGGCCTGCTGGGATGACATTCAGGTGGCAAAGAGCACGGATGGAAGCAGGGTGTGGTGACACACACTTGCCTTTCCTCCTAGCACTTAGGGAGTCCAGCGAAGAGGATCATAGATTTCAGGCGAGCCTGAAAAAGTAGCACCTGTCTCAAAAGATAAAGAAAGAAGTAAGTGAGGTTGAATATCTTCACTCAGTTCATTGATGTTAATTAATACCATTGATAAAACATTGGCGAATGTCACCGCCTAAACTATCCTTGAGGTTTTAGTGAGATGCATTTGTAGAGAAATGCTTAGGAGCAAAAGTCAACAAACACGCAGAATGACAACGTCCTGCGCTTCTGAGGCCCGGTTTTGGAGTTGTTTCGGCTCGAAGTAGCTGACAGTGCAGAGCTTTGACAATTGATTCGAAAGCTAAAATATTACCCTATTCAACATAAATCAACACACACATACACACACACTCATATATACACATAGATGCATGCATAGACAAACACATGTACATACATATACACTCACACACACAGGCACATACACAGACACAGAGATACATCGCATACATACACACAGACATACTCACACACTGACACACACATACATACATAATACGCAAATACACACAGACACATACACACTCTCAAGCACACACACACATACACACACATACATACACTCATACAGAGACACACAGACACTCTCACACACAGACACACACTCACACACACATACATACATCCACATGCAAATTCACACACACCGACAGACACATACACACATACATAGACAGACACACAGACACTCTTACACACATTCTCTCTCTCACATACACACAGACACACACAGACACTCTCACATTCTCTCTCACACACAGACACACACACACACACACACACACACACACACACACACAGAGTGGAGAACAGGACTTTTAACCCTGTAAATGATGCGAGGCTGGAGAACTTTGTTTTTCATTTTCAATCAAGAATCTGAAACAGACTTCAAAGGGCACTCAAGCTGACAGTTTTATTTCCTCCTTGAGGAAGAGGAAAGATGAATGAGCTCAAAGCCAGATCATTCTCAAAATAATTGCAGCCCTGACATATCTAAATGAGTTTGTAAAAGAAAATACAGTAGCAATTGATCTTATTAATTAGAGATGTACCAGGATTGTAACACTCGCTTATCTACTGATTTCGTATAGCTATCAAAACAAAACAAAACAAAACAATAAGATAATAAAATAAAAATGAACCATTTTCTCCTGGGGGCTGGGGGGGGGCACTTTCTTTTATTCCCTAACATAGAAAGTCAGTAGTGAAAAAGATCTTCATTGTCCCCTTTTGTCCCTAAGTAGGAAGCGTCTCAGACCAGCTTCCTTTCACCCGCAGAGCTGCAAGTGCACATGGATGATGGATCACAATCAACCAAGCACAGAACTGGACAGCACTTGGAACGTGCTACACCGAAATGGTAGCCTTGTGGCTTTTTAAGGCAGGCATGTCGCTTACCTGTGAGGAGTGGAGTCAGCCTGGCTATAAATGGTGTTCTGTGCCTGCTCCCCTTCTAATTCTGTTTTCACTAACAACCACTTAGCCTGCGCCTCCATAGAACAGCTAGTGACACACTGCTGAGTGAGGGACACCTGGGGGCAGTGACCTCAGTCAGGGCACAGGCCTGTGCCATAGGAGGTGGAGCTTCAGCTAGTTTATGTAAATGTTCAACTCTGCTGCAGAAGAGAAAGAAGGGAGGGGAAGGGGAAAAGGGCAGAAAAAGAAGGGAAGAGATGGAAATGGTTTTCTGGAAAGGACCTCTGATATAACTACAATGGGGTGTGTGTGTGTGTGTGTGTGTGTGTGTGTGTGTCCCCTTTTGCATGCATGCACATGTGTATGTTTCCCCTTGTGTGTGTGTGAGGGGGAAGTGTGGGCAGAAGACTTAAAGACAGAGGTCAAGTCAACTATTACCACAGTGGTAAGGCACGTGGAGGCTAAAACCCAACCTTAGGTTTGTCCCTACCAGGGACCTGTTCTTGCCCCTGCAGAGGCAAGACCTGCAAGCTCACTCTAAGGGCAAAGGAAGATTGGTCAGTGTAGAAACAAAACAGGACAACAGGTTTGATATAGTGTGTGTGTGTGTGTGTGTGTGTGTGTGTGTGTGTGTGTGTGTGATGGAGAGAGAGAGAGAGACAGAGAGAGAGACAGAGAGACAGAGACAGAGAGACAGAGAGAGACATAGACAGAGAGAGACATAGACAGAGAGAGACAAGAGAGAAATGCTTTAGTATAGCACATATCTATACGGGGTCACATCCTTTCTTTGTAACCTTACTTTGCCTCTCACTGAATCTGGAGCTCATGTCTAGGCTCGTCTGGCTGGTCTGCGAGCTCTAATGATGCCCTTGTCTCCACACCCAGCTCTGAGTTTCAAGTGCCACCACCAGGCTTTCACACGCTACTGAGGATGTGCTTGCTATGCTAGCATTTTCCCTAAAGAGCATCTCCTCCTCCTCTAGGTTTGATATTAAAAGTGGCTTGAGACACCCTTTGTCTTTCAGCTTGTCTAGAACACAATTGGTCTAGCCAGCTGGCTCTCCACAGGTGTCACTGTTACCCAAACAAAGAAAAATTCAGATAGTAATATTTTCTGATGCAAAAGACAGTCTAAGATTTCTATGACTGTAAGTTTACTTTAGCAACAAGATTAAATTTCTTATGAAATTTTGGATTAACATTGAAAGGAAGATCTGGCACAGGCTTTGGGGTGTTAAAACCCCAAAGCCTATCTCATGTGTCTCTTAGCTACTATGTTAGGCTTTTTACTGGGGTGTGAAGATGTCACCTGGTGGAGGGATACCAGTTCTGACCTTCAGATTAATTAGGGTAACAATGAACTTGCAGGAGTTGATATTCACATACCTGGCTCAGGCCACAGAGAGATACAGGCCCTAAGAGAAAGGCTCTAATCTCCAGTACTGAGGAGCCCCAGTCAGGGAAAGAGTGAGAACCCTCCCAACAGATCAGAACCCGGAGTCTCTTAAAATGGAAATGAACATTTTAAAAAGGCCTTTCTCAAGGGAGAAGTATGCAGTAAATCACAGCTTTTGAAAGACAACTGGGGCCTGTGCTGGTTTTCGAATAACTCGCCATTTAATAAATGTTCTATTTCTGTCCCCTTAGGGAAATATACAACTCCACTTGAAGCCTGTGGGCCAAAATAATGTACATCACCCCATCTCGTTTTTATAAGTTTTGTGATGGTGACAAATGATCTGGAAGATTCTTCTTCTTCTTCTTCTTTTTTTTTGAAGCTGTCTGTAATGGGGAGCCTTTAGTTGGTTGTTGTTATTATGGTTGTTATTGTTGCTTAAATGGTGCTGTGCTATTAGGCCAGGCTAGCCCTGGGTCTCCCTAGCCACTCGCCTTGGCCTCCTGAATGCTGGGATTCACAATTATGTGCCACCAAACTCAGCCTGAGAATGGCATTTTAAGCAGCCGTTCTTCAATTTTCCTTTGTCAGAACTTTATGGAAGTCATGCAGAATGTGACATGATCACTGTATGTGCATTCTGATGTGTGTTTCTATGTGTACATAAAAGACTTGGAGCTGGAGAGTGTGTATCATGCCTCCTCTTTCATGTTGGTAAAACTACTCCGTGTATATTTGAGTCAAGTTGATGGGTGTTTTCCACATTCTAATCCTCACGGCCTTGGGGACACCACTTGTTGACAATATACATACATACATACATACATACATACATACATACATACAGTGTTGCTTTGCTGACTGTGACATCTCCCCTGTCTCTGTTTTTCTTTCCTCTAGTGTGCAATAGACTTGGGAAGACAATAGCCAGATGCTTGAACTATTAAAAATGGTACAGGCTCATGTTCTACTTTATGGATGAGCACAGCAAAGTTCTGGGGGTAGTTATTATGCAATCCGATCGTCAGCACCATCTCTTCTGCTGAGTCTCACCAGACATCCCTACAGCATTCAGATGGCAATCCATCTTAACTCAGCTTCTAGAGCTGACCCAATGCAGGATCTGAGGGCCAGTTTAAACAATACATGGAATTTGGGATTGTGTGTTTTCTTTGAATACAGGCCAGCCAAGACTGTGGCCTCTCATAATTCTTCTGCTGGTGTGGAATAGCGCCATCGGAAGATGATTCATGAGAAGAAATTGCCAAGTTTTTGCCTGGGACTGAATGGGAAAAAAAAAAAAAGATTCCAGACATGCACACAGAAGACACATAGAACGAAAGTTCTATCTTTAGCTTGGGAATCTACATTCATTACTTCTCCCACTGGGCTGGTACAGGAGTAAGGCTCTAGCCACCAAGCACTTATGCTCAGAGATGTTTGACTATGTATTAGAGTCTGGTGTATAATTTTAGCTAATACTTGCTTTATGTTCTTCAGTTTATAAAGTGCTTTTCTGAGACATTCTAACTGCTTATTAACCATGAATGTACATGCCAGCATTAACTGATGAGAGAATGGCATCCTTGCAAGGGGTACATGGGCCATGCATACATGAGTCACTGAACTCAGGCCCTCTAGGTGATGTTGTAAGTATTGCCTTCCTACAGCTGTCCTCTGACACCAATTGGGTGTCCTACAATTCCAGGCTGATGCCAATGCACTAGAACCAGCTTCCATCTCACAAGATCAGCAGCCACGTCCCAAATAGCACCTTTGTCTGACATGATGACAGTTTTGGAGTACCTCCCCCAACTCTCAGCAATTCAACTAGTCACTAGGGTGACTCATGTAAGCCAAGAAAGAGCTATTCTTATTGTTCCTTTATCTATCATCTATCTGTCTATCTATCTATCTATCTATCTATCTATCTATCTATCTATCTGTCTATCTATCTGTTAATCTATCATCTATCATCTATCAGTCAATCTATATCTCTCATCTATCTCTCATCTATTTATCTATCTATCATCTATCTGTCTGTCTACCTACTATCTATCTATCACCTATCTATCTATCTATCTATCTATCTATCTATCTATCTATCTATCATCTGTCTGTCTATCTATCTATCTATCTGTTAATCTATCAATCATCTATCATCTATCAGTCAATCTATATCTCTCATCTATTTATCTATCTATCTATCATTTATCTGTCTGTCTATCTACTATCATCTGTCTATCTATCTGTCTATCTATCATCTATCTGTCTATTTATCTGTTAATCTATCAATCATCTATCAATCTATATCTCTCATTTATTTATCTATCATCTATCTATCTATCTATCTATCTATCTATCTATCTATCTATCTGTATGTATGTGTGTCTATGTATATGTATGCATGTGTGTCTATGTATATGTATGCATGTGTCATGACACATGCATGGAGGTTCGAGACAACTTTCAGGAGTCAGCCCTCTCCTTCCTACTATGTGGCTCCTGGGGATCGAACTTGGGTCTTCGGGCATAACTGCAAGCATTTTTCCCACAGAGCCATCTCTCTCACCCTGTTGCTGCTGTTATTTACTTCTGAAGCACGAAAGTAAATAACCAGATGAAGAGCTTCACAAGGCAAGGTCTTGGGGACTGGAGACTTGGTGTCAAGCTCTTCATGGACTCCATGAATGTTTGCCAGCACAAGGATATGTGCCACAGCCAGGAACCTGTCTGAGCCTCCATGTTCTGGGAGTTTGTATCAATGTCTCATTATATAGGCACAGTTGATTTAATCACAGGCTATTAGAATTGAATTCAACCTCCAGCTTTTCTCCCCTCTCAGGACATTGAGAGGTGGGGTTGAAATTCCAAACTTCTAAGCCTGTGGGGATTCTGGGGGGGGGGATTATCTTGATGCTGAGAGCTCTGTATAATAAGTCACTTCATTAGCATATGCCCAGCTATGATAGAAAGGGGCTTGTTATGAACAACAAAAGACATTAGACACAAGGCATTAGACATGTGTCACTCCGAAAGATCCAAGAGTTTTTGAAGCTCTGTTCTAGGAACTGGGGATAAAGAACAGAAATATTCTGTTATATTTCAATTCCCTGTAGTAGGTAGACTGTAAGCATAGTCAATGCCTTTCTCCCCTGCAAATGCAAGCTGCTCTGTCAAGAGGTGGCTCTCTCTCTCATCTCTTAAATATGACTTTTTTTTTTTGACCAATAAAAGTGACATTCCAATGCCTATGTCCAAATCTTAAAATAGATAGAGGCATCCAAGTTTTTAGACTGCTCAAGTTAGGTGTTTAGATGCCCAGGATCTACATTGTGCAAGACAGTAAAGACAGAGAAGCTATCTTAGATGCTCCCGGTCCTGACACAGTGCTCACTGGAGATAGCTGTCCCCTCATAGAGGAAGAGCCTCCTGGCTGAGCCAAATACTTCATGGCGTCACAACAAGCAATATACTGTTATAGTTCAGAGCAGTTTGCTACATGCTGCAGATAGCTCTCTGAGACGTTCGTATTTGGGTGACAAAACCTTGCAAAAATAATCTCAGATGTATCTCAGTTATGCAGAATTCTATTGTATACAGAAGAACGTTAAGGTCAAATTCTGTGTTTAAAAAGCAAACCAAAAGGCTCATGTCCTGTCTTGAAAACTACAATATTGGACCCATCTCACTTGGAGAGTGGTCCCTCAGCCTTTCTTTTGTGTGTCTTTCTTCTTTTGTGAGTCTAATGCAGAGACTGCCAAGTAAGGAAACTCTCTAATGGGGCAGAGAGATGGCTTAGTGGTAATGAGCACGTACTACTTACTCTTCCTGGTCACCTATGTATGTTTCCTTTGGTTCCTGGAACTCACATCAGGAAGCTCACAACCATCTGTAACTCTGACATCTCTGGCCCACTGGTCACCAACACATACATCACACACACACACACACACTCACACACACACACACACACACACACTTAAAAATAATAAAATAACACCTTTTGAAAAGAAAGAAACAAAAAAAGAAAGAGAATTACAGATAAATTTCCCTTATGAATATAGATGTAAAAATGATCAATAAAATACTTACAAATGAGGGGAAAAAAAAACTTTCTCCTAAACATTTAGGTAAGGATTTACATATGAAAGCAGATCTTGGTACTAATTCTAATCACTACTTTCAGTGCCTTTGTTATTTAGGACAAAATGCAATTTATATCCAAAGACCCAAAGGTGTAATAGTATTTATCAAAAAAAAATTAAGTCAAAAAAAATTTTAAAGGTAGACATTTACACTCTCAAAAAGTTCAAGAAGTGAGAAGCTGGTGGACGGGGCAGATAAGCATACATCGTTTTTTCTGGGATCCAGGCTGCCTTCTTTAGCACTCTGCTGGTTTCCTTGTTCTGGAAGATGGGAAAGGTCCCCAGAGGAGCTTTTGTGTAATATTTTCCACCAAGTCTGGAAGCAATCCACAACACTTCCATTTTCCACCGAGAATGCAGCCACATTGCCACACCTGGAAGTCACTAACTGGGTAACCTGTGCGCCCATGGCCATTTTATTAATGCGGAAGCTACACACAAAGCTTCCAAACCACTAAAGGAAAAGAAAGACTGGGGTTGGTGGATACTTAAAAATGTGTGTCACAGACGTGTTGCAGTTTCCTAAATCAAAAGGGCAACTTATTGTCCTTGCAAGATACAACTGATCAACTGTAACAACCGGGTCAGCTGTCAACAGGTCCATTTGGTGCATGATTTGGTTTAGAAGCCCAGAAAGTTGTTGTCAGTCACACCTTGGAGACCTTCCCTTTTGCTGGTGTCTATCTTCCACTAGAAACCAAGACTGAGAGTGGGAACAAAGATCCCAAAGAGATGAGCTATAACTGACTCACAGACGGTCACATCTCACCTGCTAGTGACTTTGAAACAACTCCTTGCTGTAAGTGTAAGTGTGAGAAGCCATTTCCTCTTGTTCCCACCATCCCAGTCGCACTTAGACATCCTCACCAGCTAACTTGTGGGGGAAAACTCACATTCCTCTTGTTGTTTTGTGTGACTCATGAATTGACACATATCAAATGGACACATTGGATTCAGTGGCATACATTTAAACGTTTAGCTAGAAGGAGTGTTCAAGGGATCTGTTTCACTCAGCAGACAGCACGAGCATCAGTTTTTGAGAAAGCTAAGTCTCCATGATGCAGCCAGAGCTTTATTTATCAGCACATTTGCATGTGATGATGGATTCTTGAGCCAGCCAAACACATCTAAAAGCAAACTCATTTAGTGCAAAATAACTTTAAATGGGACTGCTTTCAAACGGACCACCCTGTTTAAATGATCCTCAGGATGTAATTAGAAGAAACTTGAGTTTCCTGAATAAGAGAGAAGGGTGGAGGGAGGGAGAGAGAGACAGACTTGTGTGATGGAGGGAACTGAATTCCCTCTCCCTGAATAATTTTTCAACCACTCACCAGGAAAAACACCGATCAAGAAATGATTTATTTTTAATGTAACTTTCTGAATAACAGTTGAGCAGGAGAGGGCTTAGAAATGGTATGCCATATTCTAACAAACAAGGAGCATGTATAACAAGCCACGGTGTTTATAATGTCCAGTGTTCCTTGTTTCTTTGGCCAAGAGAGAGAAAGAGAAAACACAGAAAGACAGAAAGGAGGGAAGGAAGGAAGGGAAAGAAAGAGAAAGAGGGAGAGAGAGAGGGAGGGAGGGAGAGAGAGAGAGAGAGAGAGAGATAGAGAGAGAGAGAGAGAGGTGGTGGTGGGGGAGAACTAGTGCGATGGTCTGCATACCATTTGCCTTAGGAACATCTTGCTGTCCCATGAATGAACTAAGATTCTGTCATCCTTGGTCACCTATTAGTAACCAAGGTAATGTTATTTGGGAATTATTCATATAAATGATTACTGTCCAAATAGTACCTGGGAGCATTCAATGGTTGTCAGTTTTTTTATCACTGACAGTGTGAATAACTTCGGGCAGACAGAGCTATCTTAGCCTGAGCCCTGAAACAACCATACTTGTTGTCAGCCATTAAAAATAAAAGCCTGCTAAACTTTCAGGACATGCTTGCACATTTCTGTGTAGCGCCAAGTTTTCAAGATTTGAGCCAGTTCAGCAAGTAGCGTCAGCAGACCAGCATCTCCTAGGCAATGCAAGTAGTTACTATGGAAACCCCAGAGCTGCACCCATCAACAGCTTTACAATTTTGACAGTTCAGAAAGTGACTCTTTAGGAATTTTAATTCGAGTAGAAATATACACATCTAGACGAACAAAATGTTTTAAAAGTCTATAGGAAATTAGTTAGATATATGTTTTCCTCTTTAATCAGAAGGCAGCTCCTTAAATATAGTCTGTATGTGGAAATGGGCTTCAGGAGAAATGTGAAAAGCACTCAGTAAAGAGAAAACATGCTAAAGTACTTTTATCCCTGTTCTTTTCCATGAAAAGAAATAGGCATGCAGAGTAAGTTGTGAAAACGACCAGCAAATTAACAGAGTAGCCATGAAACATCCTGCTTATTGGGTCAGAGCTGGTGCGTATTACTAAGGTTTTGTTCTTTTTAGAATTTTTCATTTGCTTGTGCTACATGGTGATGCTGTTCTGGTTGAACAATACTTCTTGCAACTCTGCTTAGGGGTTCAAGTTCTTCTGTCTGTTCGGTGGACATGGAGATGAAGATGCCTGAGGATGGGAGAAGAGCTCCAGATTGTGGGTTCCAAATCTGCATCAGAACCTAGGCACACTGTGGCCAGGTCACTCTGGACACCAGACCGCTTAAGAGATAACAATGATACCAGTTGATCCTCCAACAGAAGCTCAGGCCCTATTAAGAGAGCACAGGACGGTTGGGACAATGACTCACTGTGTATGAATGTTTGATGTGGAAGCACGAGGACCGGAGTTCAAATCCCCAGTAGCCACCCACATAAAAAGCTATGCACGGGGGTGCACAAGCATCTATACCCCAGTGATGTGTCACCATGAGACAGGAGGATTGCTGAAGCTTGTTGTCCACCTGGCTAGCTCCAAGTTCAGTGATAGATCCTGACTCAAAGACATAAAGTGGGGATCTGGACATAGCCACTTGCACACACGTGTACGCCTACATCTCCGTGCTGGCTAATTTTATGTCAACTTAACACAGCTAAAGTCTTCTGAGAGGAGGGAACCTCAGTTAAGAAAATGTCTTCCTAAGATCAGGCTCTAGGAAAGCCTGTAGGACATTTTCTTAAGTAGAGATTGATGGGGGAGGGCCTAGCTGGCTAGCCAGCCCTGTCATCCTTGCACTGGTGGTCCTAGGTTCTGTAAGAAAGCAGGCTGAGCAAGCCTCGAAGAGCAAGCCAGTAAGCAGCACCCCTCCATGGTCTCTGGGTCAGCTTCTGCCCTGTTTGAGTTCCTGCTCTGACTTCCTTCGATGATGAGCAGTGATATAAAAGTGTAAGCCCTTTTCTTCCCAATTCTTTTGCCAAGGTAAACAAACAAACTTCTTGGCCTGGAAGGGCCATGAAAGCAAAGAGGCATTTCAATGGAGATCAAAGAATTGAAATTAAACCTCACTAACTAAAATCAAAGCAGAGCAAATCCTAATACCGCCTCCCCACTACACTCAAACATACACACAAGTCCTGCCCTGAAAATACCTTTAAGAGATAGTAGAAAGCCACTTTATTTGTTCTTCTCGTTTTTCCCAGAGCTTAGCCTGGGATTGTCATATAGAAAGTACTGGGTAGATAGTCAATGAAGCAATGGATGAATAAGTGAATGCATCTCCTGCTCATAGGTGGATATATAACTGGATGCAAATATGAGGACTGACCCACACTGAGGAACACATGAGCTAGGCGTCTGCTGCCAGGAGCTGACCCAGACTGCTAGAACTTTTTTCTATGAGTACAGAGTTCTTGGAGCTCAGGGCTGGGGGCTACAGGTGTTCCATAGCTACGCAGGAAGCTATGTGCTGGCACCAGATCTTGTCCTCTAGAAGAGCACAGTACACAATCTGAACAGCTGAGATGTCACTCCAGCCCAGGGCATGCGCTCTTTTGACTGACACTATTGCACTGAGAGTTTACATTTCCTCTAGAGGTGTCTGATAAACCTCCTTCTTTAGAACTGTTTTAACGTTGTTTGCCTGCTCACTGCCCAAGGGGCTGTAGAAATGAGTTTCAGCCTACTCAAGGAAAACGGGTACTTGAAGAAATATTTAGCAGGAAGTCTTCATTCTTCACCCAATTTAGCCTTGCTGTTTGGCCTCAGAGACCACATTAGAAACATCCGTGGGAAACCCCATAAGGTTACATGCACAGAAAGTTCTCTCTGTCGGGGGGCAGGGGGAGGACGATCAAGTGAACCTACATGAAGCAGAAGCAAGTTGTTTCCTGGGCTTTGTCTGATTGATTTCATCAAAGTTCATAGCCCACCTCCAGCTGCAACGTGCAGTGGTTTTATTTCTCCATGGGGGAGCTCTGATGTCAGTAGAAAACATTAGGAGGCTTTTGCAGTTCCCAAAGCAATTAATGGACGAAGGAGGCACTCACAGAGGCACGCACAGAGGCACACAGGGACGCAGGCGCAGACGCATGCCCAGTACCACCTTCTGTCAGTGCCCACAGGGATTCCAAAGCTTCTCGCCCTGCCTTCTGTATCTGCTATCCCATTCTTGATGAAAATCTACTGCCTTTTAGTTTAAAGGGAAAATGACTTAATTTTTAAAAGCAGTTGGAGTTCACCACAAAACTGAGTAGAAGGTTCAAAGAGGCTCCTGAACTCTGGGGTTACACACACACACACACACACACACACACACAACTGACACCTTTATTGACATTCCCCATCGGCATGGCACGTTTGTTTCAACTGCTGACCCCGAGTCCATGTGCCATTATCACCCCGTCCACAGTTTAGAGCTCCCTCTTGGTGTTACACATTCTATAGATTAGGAGGAAGACGTGTAATCATGTGTACTCTCCATTAATGTGATATCAAGTGGCTTCACTGTCCTAAAAATCACGTGTTCTGTCGACTTCTCCTTCCCTCCCACTTATCTGTGGCTGCCAGAGATTGTTTTTACTGTCTTCATGGTTGTGCCTTTTTTTTTTTTTTAAAGGATGTCTGTCATATAGTTAAAATCACACAGCATGCGTACACCATTTTCAGATTGGCTTCTTTCACTTCTGAATATGTGTTTAAATGTCCTAGTCATTCTATAACTCGATCACTTATTTCTCTCGGTCCATCCTTCCCTCCCTCCTTCCCTCCTTCCCTCCCTCCTTCCCTTTCTTCTTCCCCTACACTCTGTGTGTGCGTATGAATGTGTTCGTGCAGTGTGCGTGTATGTGTTTATATATGTGTGTGTGTTTATGTGTGTGGTTGCATGTATATGTGTGTATGTGTGAGAGTGTGTTTTGTGTGTGTGTGTGTGTGTGTGTGTGTGTGTGAACATAAGTGAGGGCAGAAGCTGAGGTCAGGTCTCTTCATCACCTTCTCCCTGGCCCTGGAACTCACTGACTCAGCGTGACTGACCAGTAACCCCAAGGGCCTTCGTTTCTCCACATCTCCACTACCCGGAGCTCTAGACATGTCTTGCCCCACCTGCACTTTTTAAAGTGGTTGCTGGGAATCTAAACTCAGATCCTCATGCTTGCCACACAAAGCATTTTCCCAACTGAGCTATCTTCCCAGTCTAAAAGCTCATTTCTTTTGTGTGCTGAATACTAGTCTGTTGTCTGGATACAATATAGCTTACGTATTTATTCATTTAATGGTACAGTTTGAATATGATCCCCAGGGTTGATATGTTGAAAATTTAATCCCTGGGTAGACTAAAATGAGGAAGAGTGTGGAAGCACACCGATGAGATGGCTCTTCCTGCTGCCCTGATCTTTGGTCATCAGACTCCAGAGTAAGTACTCACACCCTAGACCTAGTTCCAGTCTTCAGCCTCTGACTGAGGCTGTATCATGAGTTATTCTGAGACATCTATGTTCTTATACTGGGGGGGGGGGTTACTGGTTTCTCTAGCTCTCCAGGCCACTGTAAATGGTGTACTTCCAGCTTCTTATGGTGTGCGCCAATCTAATGGATGCCTGTATATACTTCCACATACATTCTGTTGGTTCTATTTCTCTGGAGACCCGTGATGAACACAATGATGTGAGGTATGCACCCTTGACTTGTTCCTCGTGCTTTCAAGTCTGAATACTTCTTGTGTTGATTAGGAGAATCTGAGGTAACGTTGACTTAACTTTTATTTGTTTATGAGTCTGTGATGGGATTTGGGTAGCACTGCAGCAAGAACTTCTCGTGGAAGCCAGTGAGACACCTTTTCTACACTCTTCATGTATGGAACATTCGGTGCTAATTTATGAGAAATAGCTGTGTGTAATATGGGGAAATAAACATTATGAGACTTCTCAGAATGAGTTAAATTCTCTTCTAAGGCTGACCATAATTCAACAGTACAGTTTCTCTAAGGGGTGTGTGTGTGTGTGTGTGTATGAGCGTATATTAAATATGTAGAGATTGACCCATTCCAAGGCAAATTATGGACTCTGTCTCTGAAAGAACCTAGACCCCAGAAGGACAAGGTGCTGTTTGTGACCTGCTCCTTGGCGTGCTGTATCTGGCCTCCAGTGGTCTGGGTTTGCCTTCTCCCGGGTAATTAAAGGGAGACAGGAAATCACACAGTGTAAAGCAGCCGTGAGTGCTTGAGTACATGTCAATCATCGAGACTGGCATCTACACAGAGTGGAGGGGACCTGGGGTTTGCATTGCACACAACACCCCGTGAGATCATTAGGGCTACTTCAAGCACATGGCTTTCAGGGTAGCCCCCAGCCCCTCCCTTCTATGCAAGTAAATGCAGTCGGAGTCAACTGGGAGCAAATTAGGGAGGCAAAAATAAAGCACACTTACTAAAAACCAGCAAGAAACTCTACTGTCTACTATTAGAAAAATTAGAGACCATTTAACAACACAAGACCATTTTGTGTTGGAAATAAAAGAAATCTTGAATGGAGAGTGCCAGGCCAACCTCAAGGGCTGACAACCAGGTGAGATCAAATATGGTTGGAAGGGCTGAGCCCAGACTAATCCAGGTTTACCTAAGTCCTTATTAGCCGACGAACCAAGACTGCCTGGTGGACCAGATGTGTGAGAGTTGGCTAAGCACCACCTTTACAAATTCATCCCATGTTTCCTCCTATAATTTTCCATGTCAATGGAAAAACAATGACAACCCTCCTCCAAAAAAAGTCCATGTCAAAAAAAAATGTTCTATGTCAAAGTCATCTCTAGAAAATGTAGAATTCTAAAATAGTATCCATAGTGAATTTCTGCCAACACTGTCCCCCACCCCATGTAATTTTTTTCTTAAGTCCTTTTAGACCTCTTGGTTATACCTCATATATTAAGATTCTAATTTGTTTAACATTTAGGTACTGAACATAAAGGCACCACTAAACACTGATGAATGGGGCAGCTACCGAGTAGCGATAAATGGGAATGGGGGCTGTACGAAGGAGAGAGGAAAGCACACACGTGATTTTCATTTCCTAATAGGCATCCTGCCTGGAAACCTGTATCAGGACCTGAAATATGGATTGTTCCAAAGACTGTGAATGTTCCAAATGTCATCCTAAATTAGTAAGTGTCTTTAAATCTTCACTCTTTTGCCACATTTTAGATATGTTTATTGCACATCGTAAATCTTATTCATATCCACATAAATTGAGTCCCCCAGCTACGAGGGAGATGCCTTCCCCTACCCGCAGAGCTAAGGTTTTGACATCAAATATTGTGATTGGAACAAAGGAAGACTCTCACAGAGGAAACTCATTTGAGGGGTAATACTCTTTCTACCTCCTGTTGGTATGAAAAAAATTTAATATCTCTGAAATTTTGTTTAGTGAATTTGAGGGAGGGTGAAATAAATTGTCAAGTTCCCTGGTGAACACTTTCATAAGTCATCTTTACTGCTACTACATCTGAGTTCCGATTGCAGGCAGCAGCAAGTGCAGTCATGGGGATAACCCCAGCGGAACAGAATCAAAGTTTGCTAATATAGTATAAAAGGCGATTTATAAAGGTCAAGAATGATCAACGCTGGATGCTCGTGTATGTCAGAAGAACAACAAAAACATAGCAAGATGAGTGAGGAGTCAAGGAGTTGTGTTTAGAACACGGGTCTGGCTCTTCCAAGATGTCCTAGTATCAAACGCTAACTCAGAAATAGACCCATGGTGGACAGACTTTTATCTTTCCCAATACAGGTATTTTAAAAATGTGGTTAAACATTATTTTGCATACTTCTAAAGAGTAGAGATTCTTTATCTCAGTTTTGAAAGTCTGAGCATAGGAAGCTTTAGGAAATGCTCACTTGGTTTTTCTGTCTCGAGTTTTCAGTGAACCGTTTGCACATGGCTCTTTGGAATTACTGTGCACGGGAAAGCCTGTTTGTATTGCCAATGGTATACACAATGTTTTAGGAAGACAACCCCCAGCCTTGTGCCTGGCTGTTTAAGCTTTCACCCAGGCCCATTGCTTAGGTCCCTTCCCAGAGAGGAACACGCAGGCCTTGAGTTGTGTACAGTGAACCTTTAGCTCTTGTTCTGCCAAGACTGTCGTGGGTCACTTGGCATAGAAAGTTGTAGGCAAGAAACCTAGAACTAAACCAGGTCCACACTCTTCCCTAAGGGTCTGGAAAGTCCTTTTTCAGCATTTCAATTTTATCTGGAGAGACAACTGCTCTTACAAATCCACTCGACCAGTGCCTAAGCCCTGGACTATAGAGAACAAACGACAGCAACTTTGCTGGGCCAGCAGGACAATGAAGAAACATACTTCTTTTTTATTTTTCTTGTAAGACTAGGCCTCGTACTGTAGACAAGAACTCACTCTGTGGCCCAGGCTGACCTTGAACTTGCAGAAATTTTCCTGCCTCAGCTGCTCAAGTGCTGGGATTAAACAGATCATATCTGTACTACAGCTAACCAGAAAGCATTTTTTAAAATCTAGCTTTGCTCCTCCAGCCCTGGAGATTCCACCATAATGCTTCTGAGACAGACTTGGGGACACTGCTTTCTTAGAAATGTAACTCTCAGAATGATGCTGCAGTCTGGGTAGCGAGCTCATGGGAGATTGTAGAATGTAAACCCCCAGGCTTCCTCCTTCAGCGCGTACCTGCTACCTCGTGGCTTCTAGCACTTTAGCACATCAAAATTGCCTCTCTTCTTTAGGCAATTGTCTCCTCTGACCACACGTGTGCACACACACATACACACACAGATGCACAGACACATACAAGTACACACAACCGTGTGTACGTACATTCATACGCCTAACTTACGAAAACCTTAGGAAACGAACTCATGCTTGTTTCTGCAGTAGCTACAGTGTCTAATGTAGACACAGCCAAGGTTAACGTAAGAAATCTCTACACACTGTACAACTGTAAATGAACCCTTCCCACTTCTAAAATTCTGCATTTCCCTCATCTCCATTAATAGCACTAAGATGAAGAGTAACCCCAAACACAAAACCCTTGATCTCACGCATTTTGGAGAAACGGTGCTCAGGGATATAACCCGATGCCAGATCGTCCTATTTTAAGGAAAGCACATGACCATCACGAAGGGCTGGTCCTTTAATAACTCCTCTTACGGTGGCTAGTTGAAAGCAAGGAGACTTTGGGGGCTTTTTCCCTACAGTCCATTGATGAAACAGCTAATAAAGGAACTCCATGCAAGATTCTAAGTGTGTATTAAGATTTTCCCTTTAGAAATGTATTTTATAGCTGGTGTTGCCAACTGTCATTAAATCAGCCCACAACCTACAAAAAGAAGATGAAAGTAGTAAAAAAAAAAATGCCAGTCAAAAATAAATAAATATAAATAAAAGCCCAAACGCTCGTCACTGGAAAATGAAGACACTTAAAGAATCCCCCGAGCATTTAACGAACACATTCGCAAGAATCTGAACAGCGCCTTCACTTATCGTGAGTCTCCGCTGAAGTTATTCTAGACCAGTATCGACTACTACCTGTCAGAGGTTGGTGGAAAGCCGCGTCACCACAGGAAATGGTTGAAGAGAAAGAGGAGACCAACAAGGATGGATGCACGCGGCCAGGATTCTAGATAAATAATAGACAGCATAGCCTGAACATTGGGGCTCACAGATCTGTAGATCCTTGATCTGCCTTTCATAAATCTGCCTAGCACTAATGACTAGAATGCATTTTTAATAAATTAATTTGGAATAGATGGTGCTCTGGAGGGAAGCTGGGACTTGACTCCATATTATTAATAGTTAAAATGGAAGCATCAATTTAGGAACACATCTGCAGCTGCTGTAATCCAGAGTCCGACCTACGTGACCCACCTCCCCTCCCCGACAGATGACCTTAATGCTGCCATAGATTTGCACAGTCCTCACAGCTGTTTCCGTGGGCTTGCACAAGCATTCTTGTTTTTGAAAAATGACTCGTTATGCTTGGATTATATATTTTAAGCTGTCTGTCGCACAGTCATTGGCAAGCATTGACTTCTTCATGCACCGCCCTTGTATGTTCCCTATCTTGGGTCAACAAGACACCTAACTGGAGCCAGAGCTGTGTACTATCTCTGGCAATGCAACAGAGAAAAAATTATCTAATTGGGACAAAGAGGATCAGGGGCTGTGTGCTTGCATTATCCAACTGACCTAGAAAGAACAAAGTCTGTTTCAGTGCCTGGAGGTTAATCCTTGCAATCCCAAATGCTCAAATGTGATGCTTACATGACCTTCAATACTTTTTCTAGGTCAGTAAGGCCCAAGTGCAGAGGGGTAGTCAAAGACACGGTGTGGAGTGACAAATGCTCCATTACGATTTTTCCTTTCTGTGACACATAGCTGAGCTCTGTCTCCTAAGATCCAATTCCCCACCGCCGAAAGAACTCAAGTGGGCAGAAGATCAGGGGAGATCTGCTTCATTTAATATCAACCATGACACAGCTACTAGAACGCTTGGCACTTGGTGGGCACCCAGTACATGTGTGTGGGGGCATGTTTGTGTGGATGTACATGCATGTACAAGTACATATAAATGTGTATATGTGCATGAATGAGAAAACCAAGGGCCTTTTCTTTCTTTTTCTTTTTTGAAGCAGGGTTGTGAGAGACCAGTGATGGCCTGGAACTCTTTGATTCCTCTAGCGTGGGTGTCTAGTGAGCCCTAGGTATCTATCTCCCTGTGTCTACCTCCCAGTGTGCCTAGTTGTTTGTTCATTTACATGGATTCTGGGGACCCCAGGTTCTCAGGGTTACCCAGCATATACTTTGTTGACTGGCCTGTCTCTCAACAGCCCCAGCACTCAATAGTTCTGTGTTAAAAGAATGTCTGTGGAATAGCTGCTGTTCCAGCCACGAGCATCACTTGTTCCACATCCAGTAGTGTCCAGTGTGGTACAGATGGAACCTGCTCTCACAGATTCCTCATTCTGGGACCAAATCACCCATGACTTTAAAATATTTGGAAAAAAAAAAGGTACTAAGTGTATACATAATTTTCCTTATCATTATTCTTTAAACAATATGGAATGACTGCTATTGAAACAGCCTTTACATTATAGTAGGTGTCCCAAGTAACTAAAGGGCAACTTAAAGCCCACAGGAGGTTATACATGGGTTCTATGCTAACAATGAGTCATTTTATGCTAGTCCTGAGCATCTGAGGATTGCGATATCTAAGTCGGAATCCTGATGCTATACTGGGAGATGACTGTAGTTGGTCCAACTCTTTCTTTGCAGTGACCTATCTTTTCAGAAATATCAGACTGATGTGATAATTACCGTTTGCCTTACGTAAATAAAAGATAATTATTTTCCTTACACTCACCAAGCGCTGAGTGCAATCCAAGGAACGGTCTCTGTGTAAGCACACGGGCCTCGTAATAATGCCATCAGCCTTGTATTGATAATTAATGACTGTTTCATAGAATACAGAGACTGAAGCCTGGCACTTAAAACAAATTATCCCTTTTTTTCCCCTTAAAACTGCTCCTGATTAGATAACTGCCAGACCTCAGCAATGTTGTGAAATAAACCTGCAGACACTCTGAGATCAGAGTGACACTGTATGCCTGGCTCTCACAGTAGCAGGCTGGTGGCGGGGCTGGTTCTGGCGCCCATTAGCATGAGCTAATGAATAAGTACTTGCTTCCCTGTCACAGTCCTTGCCTGTTATTAGCCAAAACCTGAACTTCAGCTTAATTGTAGAAACCAGCCCGCCCATGGCAGATAGAGGGCCCAGTCTTCATTGCTGTGGATGCATTCAAAGTGCTAATTGGGGGGGACCATGACAGATAACATGTTCCTCCGGCATGACTCTGAGCAGCAGGTGGGGTGCTGGGAGAACAGATTCAGAGATGAAAAATGGCATCTTCAAAAGCCCTCAGGATTTGATTTTCCTCACACTTATTTAGCTTGGCACTCTCCACTCGACTTCTTAAGGACAAGAGAATTGTATGGATCTGGCTTCTCACATTTCCTTTCTGTTCCTCTCCAACTCTTCTGAATTTAGAGTTGATCGTTGTAGATTCTACATATACTATTCTCCCACACCCAGTTCCTCACACTTCTCCCAAGGCTTCTGTTTGTCCACCCCGAGATTTGCTTTCTTTGCTAGGGTATCGATTGGAGACTCAGAAATATTCGAAAAATCAAAGACGTCAGTTTCTGTACCAGGATTTCGTGCCAAGTTTTAAAGAGTTGTTAAAACACCTCTACGCTTACTGGACATTTTGATGTTGGAATGCTTATAAGACATTTCGGTGTTTGGAATGTTTTCAGGACATTTGGTGTTGGAATGTTCTCTTGTTGCCACGACAGATACCTGGCAGAAGGAACGCTAACATTCTTCAGCTCAGGCTTTGAGAGGCTGCAAACTCATCATGGCAGAGATCTTGGAAGCTCTGAGCTGCAGCATCAGGACCTTGAGGCTGCTTGCTCACATCTTGATGGGCCAGAAAACAGAGAGAAGTTAGGTTGGAAATGAGACTGAGCTGTGAACTCTAAGACCTCCCTTCTCACCAGCAACCTGCTTCTGTCAGTGAGGCCCCAGCTCCTAAAGGTTCTGCAGCCCCCAAGTACAGTGGCACCGAGTGGGGAAACAGGAATTCTAACACACGAGCCTGCAGGGACTATTTTGCACTCAAACCATAAAAGAATGTTCAGGATACGCCATTCTCTGTATTTAATCCGTATGAGTCTCATCCCAATGGGGCATCCTTTCTTTCTGTCTATCTTTCCATCTTAGAATGGGTCTAATCATCTCAATACCTACTTACTTCCTGCATCCAACAGGACTGTTCTGGTCATGACAGTTAAGCAAGCACTCTAATAGCATTAAGCAAAATAGATTCTTGGCACATCTCATTTAGACATTGGGAAAGGAGCTGATGTCAAGTACAATGATATTTGAGAGCTTGGAGGTCATGGAGGCTGCTCTCCTGTCCTCAGTTTCCCCAGCTGTCTTCAGTAAAATGTTTCCTTATTGGGATGTCTACTGGGATCAGGGCGGTACCTCTATGAACCATCTTCTTGTGAGCCAATTAGTTGGCGCAGAGAAGAAAACAGTTTGCTTCCTAAGCTTGACTCTGAATGACTTTGTCTAACTAAACTGGCTCATGTGTTCACTCATAGACCTTTGACTGTGGTGGAGAACTATATACTCATGTTCTCTTATTCTAGCCCACATACATCATGCCTGGAGTCTGGGGGAGGAGCCTGCTGTGTGAGGATAATAAACATTGAGGGCATCCCTTAAGCAAAGGTAAGCCTGGTGCCTCGTGGTGCAAAAGTGGGCACAAGGTGGCAGCCACAGTGGTCCCCTGACTTACCACAGAAGGCCATCCAAGGAATGACTTGGACCAACTTAAATCACAAACCACTTTGAATCTCTTAAGTGAAAACATTGAGGTAGACATAAGAGTGTGGTACGCCTCCTCTAAGGGTGTGTTCACCCACACAGTCCTGCTATGAGAGAAGGGCTTTCATCAACCGTGAGTGACGTGTTATAGAATTTCATATGTTTACATACAGTGCCCCCTTCTCTGTGGAGATTGTGTTTAAGACCCCCCTCCATGGTCCCTGAAACCTCAGAGGATAAAAAAAAAACATACATGTGCTGTATCACTTCTATCCAGACCCCTTAAATTAAAGGCTAGGATGCGTTCACAGGAAGCAGCAGAATTTCTAAAAATCCTGACATGAGAGTTTAGAGGTGGCATGTCACCAGAGATAAGTGCAATTTGGCATTTGAATGTGAGAGTCGTGATTCAATTAATGTGTCCCAAACTAAATTTGGAAGTTGAGAATATACTTGTGCCATACTGGGGGGGTGGCTAGGGGGAAGGGTCCTCCTTTTCAGCCTGGACTTAACTCCATAGAATGCTGTGGGAAAAAAGAGCTTCTTTTAATAAAGAGATGGACTTTGTCTAGTTTCCCAGTGTTCTTGCTTCCTGTGGACTTGAGGAAAATAACAATTAGGGAAATCCTTTAGCCAGTATTATAATGAGTGATGGGCACATTTCTGTGATTACTAATGGCTGAGTGTACACCATGCTGCAAAATATAAGTGGGGATGTTTGGCAGCAACACATTATGGTGGTGATTATCAGTATAAATTAAGTTTATGTTGATATAATTAGCAGTAAAGCTAAAGTAATATTTATACTGGTACAAATCATACCTAAGCCATACTAGTGCAAACAAACTGTCAGTGTTGATGTGGTGGGAATAGTTTGATCTTTCAGGACAGATATTTATATACATACAATTGGTGTATACTGTCCTCTTTTCCTCACAGGCAAAAACACAAAGCTTTGCACATCTGCAGACTATAACGTAGCTAAGCAATTCCCACTGAGGGTAGGTATGCACTCTCTAGATAGGTCTGGCCTGAAACCACAAAGGAGAAGGAAGAGAGAGGAAGGAAGAGACAGGAGGAAATATGACATCTGACTAATTGATTGTGAGTTCCAGGACAACGGTGAACCAATGACGATCATTTGTCACATGGGCACAGACAGAAGGATGCATTTGTTGAGTGGCTCTAGCTAAGAGTGCCACGTCATGGACTCCGTCTCTGCACTGGGATGTTATATGATGCGTGACACATTACATTTTCAGTTTCAGCATAAGATGGTACTTGGCTCCATGAGGAGTCTGCCAAATACTTTAACTCCAGGTCCTTAATCCCAGTATCTAAGGCACCAAGGCACTTGATCCCTTCTCCTTTGTTGCAGTCTTTGTATATGCCATTCCTAAATACCATCCCTGGTGTAACTGGGGGTTTCTCTACTTTAGAATTGAGAGAGTCATGCAAAGAAAAGATACATGATTTATGAGGGGAAAATAGCTAGTGAGAGGTAGAGGTGGGGGTTGGGTCCTAAACCAGCTGATTCTGAAGCTAGGAGTATTCATTAGTCTGGCAAATATTCACCCAGCATGTATTTTTTAAGGATTTCCATTGGCTGGGCACTGTTCTGGAAGCTTTATGTACACCGGTGAACTAATGAAGCTGAAACTCTTGTCTTCTGGAAATCCGTACAACAGCCTCTTAGTTTTACTTTCCAAAGCTTCAGATCCCAAGAGTCAACTATGTTCCAAATACATTACATGGAAGTTTCTGGAAAAAAGTAATTAACAGGGTTTTAGTTGCATAGCATTTTGAGACGCATAGAGAAATCTCACCTGAGCTATGGTTCCCCTCCATGTCTGCTGTAGTCACGTTGTATACACTACTTTCCCAGGCATCATTTGGTAACCATATTGGCTGACAGATCAAGTAGCCTTTATTTTATTTAAGAGTGCACTCAAAACACAAAAGAGTAGTGATGGTGTCAGTTCAGATACGCCAAAGGAACTGTTACTGTGGCATCTCACAGAAGCACAAGGAAGGGTGAGCATAGGACAGTAAGATATTTTGAGAGGGGCCGTGTTCCTATAACCTTTATTATGGTGTATTGATAAAATGGTTTTATTTAAATGTTAATTTTTTTTAACTGTGACTACTTTATAAAATAAACTTTCTCATAGGTGTTTTTGAGAGTATGCCTTTGAAGGGATTTGGGGGCTCTGGCCTCTTCCTCTCTTGCTTCTGTCAATGAGATATGCCATTTATTCTATCACATGCTTCCAGTTATAATAATTTGGCCCCCACCAGAGGCCTATAGGCAAAGGGTTGGTCTCATCCTGAATTGGAAACTGTAAGTCCAAATAAACCTCTGTTTTTTGTAAGTTCATTTCTTCAAGTACTTTGCTATGGTGACAGACATCTGACTAGCACAGGGCCCAATACTATTTATTGTTAGGAAAACTTGAGGCTAAAACCCTCTGTCCTTGCCCAGAGACTCCAAGTGACTCCTGGGAAAAGAGGTTGGATGAGAAGAGATGTTTATTCTTCAGTTTCAAGAAGGCTAGAAGGTTGAGACTTCCCAAGGACTGTTGGAATATTGCCTACATGACACCAGTCAATATCACCTTCTGCACATTGGCCTCTGTTCTTCAAAAAAAAAAAAAGAAAGAAAGAAAGAAAAGAAAACATGTTTATTGACAAACATTGACCATGCTCATGTCATACAGAAGCTATGGACCAAGGGGAAAATTTGGACTGCATTTCCTATCCCTGTAATAAAATATCATTACAGGGTAACTTATAAAGAAAAGGAGTGTCTTTCTTGGTTCTGTATGTTGGGACATCCAAGAGCCTGGAGCTAGCTGCTGAGTGCCTTACACAACTCATAACATGGTGGAGAGAATACTAGCTGGCTGCTCTGAATGGTCTCACAGAGCCGCCAACACCACCTCACCTCGTGACCTCGTCTTACTCTGATTACCTCCCAAAGGCCTCATGTCGTCCTGTTACCATTAACAAATGAACTTGGGGATTTACTTTCCAACACATGAACTTGTTGAGGAGTCATTTAAACCATAGAAAGAATTCACTATGCCACCCACAGGGGCATGTGGAGGGTGGGGGTGGGGGTCCTGCAAACAGGTTACTTTGTGCTTCTGGAACAAGTGTGTTGTTCCTAAAGCCCTTTCTCTCCTGTTCTCCCTGTCACCCTATTAAGAACAATAAGCAAGCATGAAAGGCAAAGCCAGGCACACACAGGCTAATTTGCACATTCTTCCTTCTGGTACCCAGGGAGATGAACAAATCTACTTTCAAGGTGAAAGTGAAAGGTCAAACTTTATCTTTCCCTTAAAACATGCCAGACTGCCCTTTTGAGCAAGGTAAATCCTCAGCAGTTGGAGGAAGCAGGCTGGTGCTTACTGGCTACGAACATGGAGCGTATGTGCCTGGGCTCTACAACACTTGCGTGTGTTCTTGGACAAGCCATTTGGCCTCCCTGGGCCTCAGCAAGTTTTCTACAACCCACAGACCAGCAGCATTTGTTAGGATTCACTACAGTCATACATATGAAGCTTCTAGAATAGACTCCATCACCTAACTTCAGAAAGGGCAGAGCATGAGCCATGACTACCTCTCGAAATCATCGCTGGATAATCTCAGTCTCTGGCTTCCTTTCCAAAGTGGAGCCTCCCTTCTTTCTCATGGAGCTTCCATTCTGCTGACTTGGGCTAAGAAGTGTGCTGGCGACAAACTTTGAAACTTTCTAGTGAGGCTGTTTCCTGTTCTACATTAGTTAAGTCACGTTTTAGCTTCAGAATTAACAGAAAGGACTAGTTTGCCTCAGCCCCAAATCACTGGGCAGCATCACAAGGAAGATGTGCCCTGCTCTTGAAGTAATTTACAACTAGAGTCTGAGACCCTTCACCCTCAATAACATCCCATGACAGAACAGGGTTCTTACTGCCTAGAGTTTATGTTGGAAATGTTTCTGTTGCCAGCGTCCCTGATGTTAGGGGACGTCTTCGCATCTGATCTGGGGGATATCGGCTTACTGCTGGAGACCATGCAGAGACACTGCATGTACTGGATACCACCCATCTGCAGCTAATCATTAAATATCCAACCAATCAATGCCTTATGCCGGAGCCTCATAGGCAGCATGGCTTTGGTGTTTGGGAAGAGAAACACTGGTCCTTTTCAGGTGAGACTTTCATTCTTTGACTGTGCTTTGCGATTGTTCTAGAACAAAAAGTGAATATTGTTAAGTGAATACGTGAAAAAAAATTCACTTTCTGTTAATTCCAAAGCTAAATTTTAGGCTTACCATGTCAGAGAGGACAGTTTTCTCTCTTTTTTTTCTTAGGGAGAAATGGCCCCAGGATATGGTCTATGTATCTATGAGGGAAGCTCCTCTACCCGACTCACAGCCACACTGACACATTTGGGTGAAATGGGAAGGCAGCAACTGGCTCACACCTTCACTCAGGGTTTCTGTCTACTGTCTCCTCTTTCTGATTTTGAAACAAAATGATAGTAGAAGGATCTGCAGCTGAGGATGTAACTCAGTTGGTCAGTTGGTACAGTGCAAGCGCATGAGACCCTGGGTTCCATCCCCAGCACTGAATAAAACCAAAGGCAGTGATACATGTTTGTACATAAAGGCAGGAGGGTCAGAAGCATAGGTCATTACTGGCTATGCAGTGGGATGGGTATCCCGAGCTCTTACTTGAAACTCTGTATCAAATCAGCAAATAGAATCATTTTATTTGACCTGCCCATAAATATTCAGACACATTAAATTTTATATTACTCAAGACAGATGGTGTTCTCAAAATACAAGTAAGAGTCCACAGCCCAGAAATGAAATCCCAGTATCCCCTTTTCCAAGCCTGTGCTGAATGAGCTTTAGTAGGGAAAGCAATATCCAGATCCCACTATACCTCCTCTTAGGGTGGGTCTGTCCTCCCAGAATCTCGGGTTGGCTGACGTGGGTTCCACTCCTCTTATAAGACAGACTGGTATGCACAGACATCAACTGCCGATTTTACAGGTCATGAATTGCCCGTCAGCTGAGAGAAGGTCATGTGACATTTCAGACCTCTCTAGAATCTTGGAATCTTGAAATATTGGTATCTGACATGCTAGAATATTACATCTTGGCAGGTTCCTCTCAACTCATCAGTAGGAAAATCTACCACATGACTGACGATGGAGAAGAGGGTGCTTAAGCGACACTTGCCACCCAGAGAAGGATTATCGATCAGTGGACATCACACATGGATGGACGGAACTGAACCAGGGGACAGAAGTGAGGAAATGGCGAGTAGACATGGCTTCAAACCCCAGAACTGCCACCTGCCAGGAGTATGGCCTCAGGCAGCTCATCTCCGCGGACATTCCTTTCCTCACCTGGGAAATGGGTGCTGTATCTCAGGTAGAGGGTCACCATCACAACCAAAGGTAAGTTTGCACGCCTATATATACACACTTGTACACTCCTGTTTATGTGCTCCTGCTAGAGTAAATAAGGGGACACAACCTAGGTGTCTGTTGATGGACAAAGGATTGATGAAGTGCAGTACTTCTGGGGAAACCGTTCAGCGTTGACAAGACGGCAGTTCTGACACATGCTGTGACGTGTGTGAGTGGTGGTGTGGTGCTCAAAGAAAGGAACCACAGGAGGAGTCTCTGGAAGAACTCCGTGGACACACAATCCCTAAAATCCATAGGTGGGGGATAGACTGTGAGCAGACCATGGGTCTGGAGAAGAGTTACTTTGTCACAGAATGGGCACAGAGCTTTAGTTCAGACTGTTGGGAAGCTGTGGAGACGGACTGTGGTGTTGATCTCACCCACCATCGAACGGCACACTTAAATGTGGCTAGAGCAGAAATGTATGAGAATTTATACACATACACATGAAGGTTGTAGTGCCGCCAACAGCTCCTTGCGCTTGGACAGCTGCTCGGGAGATGGTTGCTAAAGGCAGCATGACAAGAAGTTAGAACTCTCGCAGTGGAGTCTGCTGTGAACGAAGCTGGGATAATTTCTATTACGCTCTGATGCTGCATTTGTTCCACGGGTACAAAGACTCCTGGTGTGTTTTTCTTCCCACAGTGAAGTTCAAATGAAATTGTTACATATATGAAGTTGTTACATATTTAAGGTATAGTATAAGCAGGAGACACCGGCTCTAACAGATGAAGATAAAACCAAACCTTTGCCAATTTGCCTTTTGGATGGATGCTTGCCTTCCACTGAATTTCTTAGACAGGCTTTGTCTAGTTGGGACAACAGGAGGCAACATTGATCTTTTATGGACAGGTTTTCTGGCCTCGACTTGGAGCCTACACACCTCCTCTGCCTATTGAGCCCTGTCTGCTCCCCATAGGGGTTCTCCCTACCCCCCCCCCCACCCCTCTCAAATGAGAAAACAGATTTTCTTCTGTCAGGAAAACATGCAGTCACACCCCGATCCTCCCTGGAAATGGTCACTAAGAAAGCAAAATGTGTCTAATGCTAACAGAGGCCCGATTCATTGCTCAGAGCCTGTAGCGTTTTATACTCCTCAGCAAGCATAATCAAGGGAGTGATTCCGAACCTTGTTAATCAGAAAGGGCCCTTTAAAAATGTCATGCTGTCAATATAAAACTTTGCTAAATTGCATTATAAATGCCAGATTCAGTCAACTAACACATTTAACACCGTTTCTTAAGTACAGTTTAGATTTTATCCGTGCCAGGGAGAATGAGAAAAATACCTCAGGAGAGCCAGAGCCCGTGGATTCATTCTGCTAAGCCCCCTTCCCCCAGAGAGGGATTATAAATATTTTATCCCAAAGCTGAGCCATACATCTAGCCATATTGTCAATACGGTGCCATCCCCCTGAAGTTGCCGGCTTTAGAACTAACTGGATGATTCTCACATCTGAGAGGTTAGCGGGGTAAGTAAGTATCTCAGACTTGTTTTTCAATTAGCTGGCAATTCCTTGTGCTTCTGGTTTATGCCAGAGAAGTAAGGTTTCTTGTGAGGTGAGAGTTAAGCATCATAAGCACCTGCCAAGGAGAGAAGATGAACTTAACTTTTTTTTTTTTTCTGTGGGGGAGTCCAAGCCTATGAAAACAATTTTTGAGTTTGGGAGTATGTATGTAACCTTTCTCATCTCTATGACAGAAACCACTTAAAAAGAGGAGGGAGAATTTATTTTGGCTCTCACTTTCAGGGATCCAGTCCCTCGTAACTTGGTCACATGTGTTTGGGCAGAACATCAAGGTGGTGAGAGTGGGTAGCAAAGATACCCCTTTACATCATGTAAATAGGAAGAAGAGAGAGGGAGGGGCACGACCCTGGCTCCACTCAAGCGCTTGCTTGTTTCTTTTTCCTTTTTTGTCTGAACTCCCAGCTCAGAAGCTGGTGTATCTATTCAGGGCAGGTCTTCCCTACTCAGGTAACTCTCTTTGAGGAAACAGCTTTATAAGTGCACCCAGAGGCATTCCTCCACAACCGCTTAGGGGCTTCACAGTCCAGCCAAGTTCCACTCACAACCAGCTATCCCAGCGAAGAGTCACTGGTAAATCTGCAGAAGCCCTGATCCCTGTTTCCTTCTCCTCTACTTAAAAGGCTTTGCTTATACACTGTTTTGATTAACTCAGCGCAGTCCTTTCTCCTAGCTCCCTATTCTGATTTGGAGTAACCTAATTAAAAGCTTTAGAGCTTGGAGTTTGACTAGAAGCAGTTTGCAGATCTGAAAATAGTCACCAAATATTAGGATCTCTGATTGCAAAGAAAATCTTTTCTCAAGATAGCCAAGCAACAGTCTGTGTGTGTAAGCTTACACCCAATGCAAAAAGATCTCAGTCTGTATAACAGGATAATGTTTTGAAAGATTAACAGTCCTCTCCCACCCCCATGGCCCTTGCTTGCTCTTCCTTTTATATGGTCTCCAAGTCTGTTTCAATTTCATTGTCTCAGAAGCAAAGATCGAGATGACACGTGAAGTCTTTTCACAGCTGTTGAATTTCTTGAGTTTTGCCCTCTGTTCACCTTTTGTTTCTGTTGCTGTGATCAAACTCTCTGACCATAAGCCATTTGGGTTTATTTACAACTCCAAGTCACAGTCAATTGCTGAAGATTTCAAGGCAGAAACTTGAAGGCAAGTCTACTGCCCATACCACACAGCAGGACATCCCTTCCCATCCACGAAGCTCAGCAGAAGCCATGGAGAATGCTACCTACTTGTTGGCTTGTGGGCACCTGTCATCTACTCTGACCTGTCATGTAACCCTGAGTTGTCTTGTATGGTTCAGGGCCATCTTCCTAGGGATGGCACTGCCCACAGTGGACAGGGCTTTCTCACATCAGTTAGCAATCAAGATATTCCCCCACCCACATGTGCACTAGCCAGTCTGATCTAGGCAACTCCTCCATTGAAGCTCTTTTCTCGGACAAGTCTAAGTTGTTCTAAGTTGTGTCATGTTAAAGCTAGTCAGGACTCCCTTTAGAAAGCACAAAGGCTTGTGTACATTATAGAACAACCAACATTCACCCAGCACTTTCCATGTGCTAGACACTATATAATGCATGTTGTCATCTCTTTTCTTTTTCTCTCCTTTTTAGTGTGATGGCAATAGCATTATTACCCCTATTTTACAGATGAGATAGTTGAGGTACAGAGGCAGAGAGTATCTGGTCCAGAATGCTACCTCTAATGACATCAGAATCAGCTTAGTAATGCACAGTGTGTCTCTGGAGTCTCCATCCTTAACCAAAGTGCATCTGTCTGTTCATTAACACACAGCAAATTCACAGGGGAAGTGGTTGAAGTACTTCCACCTCTGCACAGGGCCAGGACACAACCTCTGGTTAAAACATCTAATGTTAGGGAGACTTAAGCAGAGCTGGGTAGGGAGACTTCAATATCTAGGAAGGCCTCTGTGGACCACAGGGAGGCCTCAGAAGCCGCCATAGTGGTCTTTCAGTGTTGTCCCTAATTGGGAACAAATGTGTGGTTCTTTCTTCTCCTGCATGGATCATGCATGTATGAGAGCTGTCCAGAAAAGAGCGTGGCTGTGAGACAATGTTGAGCCCAGGCCATTACCACAGGGCTGCCTAAGTGTCCTGAGTGGGAAGGTTAGTACGCTGGAGAACTCTGAATTGTCACAAATATCAGCTATCAGCAGGGACCTGGGTCCTGTCTGGTGTCATCACTCTGGCCTTATATGGGAGATGGGGAAATCCTGATTTGACCCAGAACAAGATCTCCACCTGGGCAGATGGCACCCCTGACAAGTCAGGTTCAAGGGAAGTGACAAAAGCTATCCTCTCTCACTGTGGTCATGGGTGAGCTGAGCTTGTGGCTGCCACACGTAACTACAGATGGGGACTTCTGTAAACCTCAGATCCTTCAAATGACAGGTGTTCCTAATGCCCAGAATAGCTCTGCTTAAGTGCTGTTTTGTCAGAAATGTCCTTCTTATTCGTAAAAGTGGCATCGGACTGTGATGGTCCATGTAAGGATATAATTGACTGACCAAAGATTAGAAGATCACTAAAGTAAAGTATGGACCGGTAAGGCAGAGAACAGGTATTATGGACGTTGAAATAGTTAAATGTCTGCAATTTTGATATTATCACCTGCTTGCCACCGGTTCATAGTCTTTCTTTTTCCTTTATTCTACAGTGGGCAGTGTGTTGTGAGTGTGTGTGTGTGTGTGTGTGTGTGTGTGTGTGTGTGTGTGTCCTTTTCCATCCAGTATCCCCCGAGCGACAGTTTTCTGTTCGAGCTTTTCTTGTCTATTTCAAAGCCCATTCACAAGTTCCACACTTGTGATGAGGAGAACAAAGAAGAGCAAGCTCTGCCTGAAGAGGAACAGAAAGCCACGCTGACTTTGGGTTACTCCGGCGGGTAAGTGGACTATAAATGCAGTTTTAGATTAAATGGGTGCTTTGTGTGTAACACAATATTGATTTTGTTTCCACAGACAGATGGGCTAAGAAATGGTGTACAACCTATTGGTGTGTGTGTGTGAGAGAGAGAGAGGGAGGGACAGAGAGAGAAAAACAGAGACAGAGACAGAGACAGAGACAGAGAGACAGAGACAGAGAGACAGAGACAGCCTGGGAAGAATACGCAGGTGACAGGAATGGAGAGACGGTTCAGTTAAGAGCAGCTGTTGTTTTTGCAGAGGACCTGGGTTTTTGGTCCTTAGCACCCATGTGATAGCTCACAGTCATCTGGAACTCTACCTCCAAGGGCTCTGAACTCCCCTCTGGTTTCTGCAGGTACTAGACATGCATATAGCATGAGCACACGCATGTGCACACAAATAAACCCTTCATAATATGAGGGTGGCAAGTTGATGACTAACGATTTTTGGTTTTCAACTTTTCTTAGTCTTGAACTAATGTCCCCTCCTTCTGGGTGTCATAGAGCCCTTATCGAATACTTTGGGTGGATGCTTAGATTGCTCCCTGCACCTGTGACTGCCTGAAGTCACACACAGGCTGCTCACTCTGCCACCCCACCTTGGTCCTGGCACCACAGCAATGACACAGCCATCCTGATGCTCAGGAGAAAGACGGTGGTATTCTTCTACCCCATTGCCATCCATATTCCCATGAACTCTGCAGAAGACAAGGTGAAATTACAAGGTCACAGGTAGAAAAGCTGGGAGAGGAGCACATGGGAACCGACACGTGTCTTCCTCAGACCTGTAGTCTATGTGTTGCCTTCAGTATAACGGTGAGAGTAGATCACCAGTGTCTTTGAGGCAGAAGTAGCCAACCCTGAACACAGCTGGGAGGGAAGGGGTGTCTCTTTTTTCTTTCTTCACCTGTCTCTTCCTTATACCTATTTTAAACAAGTCCTGACTATCTTGAACCTGGGCCAGGACATTTTCTAGAATGTTCCATTCATTAGAAACACGATGATAGTAACTCGTTTGTGATACAATTCATTCACTTGAAGTTAATAAGCAACCCAGGTCAAAAGTGTAGGGTGGTGGTTAATTGCTTGCTTCGCATGTTTGAAGTCCTGAGTTTGGCCACTAGCACTGCAAAAATAAAGAGATCCTGAGAGAGTTTTTAAAGAACTGTTGTCAATGATAAAGAGAATAGCTCTGCTCTTTCATGCTGAGTGTAGGGGGGATTTCTCTACACCAACGACTTAAAAGCTATACACCCACCGATTCAGAAATTCCCTTTCTAGCACTTTATCTAATTGACATAACTAGAGTTGTATGAAACTATGTGCACTGGGTGTTCACAGCAGTTTAATTTATGACCGTTCTGGGCTAATTTTCCATATTTAAGAAAATATTGGAGACATTTAACTTTAAAAGGAGAAAAGTTTATTTTGGCTTACAGAGTCAGAGTTTCCACACCTCAATAAATCGCCCCTGCTGCTCTGCTTTTGGGCCTGTGGTGCAGCAACTCATGAGGGTGTGTGTGTGTGCATGTGTGTGCTTGTGTGTGCATGTGTGCATGTCTGTATGTATATGTGTATACATATGGATGTACATGTGTGCATGTGTATATGTGCATATGTGTGTACATGTGTGTATGCATATGTATGTGTGTGCACATATATATGTGTGTAAAGACCCATGTGCATGTATATGTGTATATATGTGTACATGTATATATGCATGTGTATGCGTGTGCACATATGTATGTGTGTGAAGACTCATGTGCATATATATATATATGTATATATGTATACATGTATGTATGCATGTGTATGTGTGTGTACATATGTATATATGTGTGCAGACACATGTGTGCATGTGCATGTATGTGTGTGTATGCATCTGCATATGTATGCATGCATGTATATGTATGTGTGTGTGTTTATACAAAAAGCTGCTCTCCTTCAGGGAGCACTAAGAAGGACAGGAAGACACAATGTCCCAACATTCCCTTTAAGTTGTGCCCACTAGTAAACTAACTTTCTCTTACCATTGGCCTTACCTCCTAAAAGTTTCATCACTTTCCAATGACGTCACAGGCTGGAAACAAGCATTCAACACCTAGGCCTTTTGGCGATATTAGAACCATAACAAGCCAAAAACTAAAGTCAATATGAATATCTATAATGGTAAAGTTTAACAGTACTCTATAGAGGGAAAAAACAGAAATCAAGACGTGCTGGCTTACCAAAAACAGAGGAGAGTTGGTGAGATAAATAACGATGAGTTTGTAGACAAGGAGTAGAAGCGACTTTGGACAGCCATGTTGTTGAACTATTTACACCTTATACACCTCGCTGACACTTTAACATTGTTCTTGGACCTATTCAGTGTTCCCTTAAATCAATCTGGAGCACCAGCCTTCTCAGAAAGTTCCAGAAACATAGTCAACAGAGAGCTAGGCCCTGGCTTTGCTCTAACCCACTCTTCTTCTCATCTCCTACTGTGCTCATATCCAAGGGACTTTGTTTACACATTGTACATAAGTGACTTCACCAGTCCATGTATCCAGTGTACTCTGAATACTCTCTGTACCCTCTCTGGGCCCAAGGGTGCACAGTGCACAGACCAGCAATGTGAAATTTCTTTGAAAGGGCAGGTCCAAAGAAGGAGTTCTCAATAGTCCCCAAAACTTCATTGGTCATTTGGAAATTCAAGGGCCTGGTTTCACTGTGACTAAGAGGGGAAGACACAGACTTCCCACAGACACATCATTTATCCTCATGGGATGATGTAGTGGTTCAAATAAGAATACATCCATAAACTCATATATTTGTGTGCTTAGTCCCCAGTCAATGCGGTGTTTGATCATGGTGTCTCTTCACAGCAATAGACCAGTAACTAAGAGGTGAACTATGGGTCCTAAAGCAGGGGGCTAAAGCAAGAGCCTCCTTTTACTCAAATCCAAGGATGGTGTGCAGGTGAACACAGGGAGAGACCTGCCTTCATTTCCTGTGGCTGCCAAGAACCATAAGCTAAGAGTTTGAGAGAATAGAAGTGGACTCCCTTGCAGCTCTGGAGCACAAAATCCAAAGTCAAGTTATTTGCTGGGTTGTCCCCTTCTGGAGGGTTAAAGGGTGAATCCTTGCTATTTTTAATCTTCTAGAGGCCAAACTGTCTGCTTGTGTCACATGACCTTTCCTGGGTCTGGTGCTCTATTCTTATAAGAACGGCAGGCATCATGTTTAAGGCTCATCTTCAATTCAGAATAATTTTATCTTAGAAGCTTTGGTTAGTCACACTGGGAAATATTATATTTGAGAGTACAGTTACAGTCTGCGGTTCCAAGTGGGCACGGATATGGATGGACACCAGCCAAGCCAATGCAGGAGTGAAACTGCTTGGCTTTCTTTTCACATCTGGGCAGTTGAATGCAGGGCTTTCTGTATGTGTGCCAGGCATGCGAGGCACATCCTTGATGACTGAGCTGCAGGCTCACCTCACACTGAAACCAGATCCCACAAAATCCTAGGGGAGTAAAAAGCTTCTTTCCTTCCGTCCTGTGCCTCTTTGTCTGTATCTTAGTTCACCATTTGCTTCTGTTTCTTCTCCACTGGAAAAGAGGGCTCTGTCACAGCTCCCCCAAACTTTTGAGAGTGTTTATAATCTCAACAGAAACAGTGAGTCTACTGGAATCATTGTCTATCTCCTGGGAGGGAGATTCTTGATTGTTCCTGAGTTTGAGACATGGGTAAGCTCCAGTTAGGTATAGTTTGACTGAGGCATAGAGCTACAGTAAAGCCATAACGTTAGAATAAAAACAGAGAAGTCACTGACTGGTTTTATTGGTTAAGGGTCTGAGAAACATCCCAGCATCTTGCCAGCTTCACTTCCTAGTTAGCTACAAGGAAACAGAACCTACAGTCATTCAAAAGGCAGGGAGGGCTTTCTTCCAGTTGGCCACTCAGATCCCAGCATTTACTATTCCCGTTCAAGAATTACTCATCGCCAGGCACAGCGGTCCATGGCAGACATCTAAACCCTCAGAAGGCCAAGGCAGGAAGATCATGAACTCAAGCCCAGCTCGGGCTACATACAGACACTGCCTCAAAATAGAATAATAAAATTCTCCTGTATCAAGTAGAGATGATCATCTGTTAGGTCACACTATGCTAGTCCACACTGATACAGTTTTTTACGTTGAAGGAAGAAAGGAAGTTGAAAGGCAAATAATAAATGTAGAAGGAAGGATGTGGCTAACACATGCATTTGATGAACATCAGGACTATAACTAATGGAGGTGGGAATAGTTGACAGATGCTAAAATCTAATGGCATACTTAGCTTGCTGAAATTTCTCTTGCCTTGAGGCAGTTACTAGGGACAAAGTGGGAACTCTGTAATAGGAAAAGCTGATCAAACGGTCCAAGTTACCCTCACTGCTTTCCTCAGCTCCACACCCTGCGCCCTTCCGATGTGACAGATGCACTAGGAGAGTACATTGCTCTCAGGCATCCCTTCCCAAAGAGCATCATCCAGTACACATCACGGGAAACGGTGAACAAGACCAAGCCGAGGGTGTGTTTACAAAACTGTGAAGTGGATGAAGGACCATGAGACTCCAGGACAGTTCCAGTTGAAAACAACATAAAAAGAAAATAATCCATTTGGGTGCAAGAGACTAAACTGATCCTCAACTACCAAAAGAATTCTTTTTAAAAATTTTAATATGAAAGATTGTTGGGACAGTCAATGAACGTTTGACAATGTCTTTAAACTAAATAGCATCATCTGAAGGAATTAGCAATAAGAACATACTGCTCGCAACTAAATTTGTAATAGTTCAGGCAGATAGAGTGGGTCACGTCTGTAATCCAGACACGTGGGAGGATAAGGCAGATGGATTGCTGTGAGTTCAAAACCACACTCACTACATAGGGAACTCCAGGATAACCTGGACAACAGAGTGAGACTCTGTGTGAAAAACATATATTAGATCTAATTTGAAATTATATGTATAATCAGAAAAAATAGGAAGATGCTTTGGTAGAGTATTAACAGTTGGGGATTCTGGGTGAGGTCATTATGGGAATTTTTGTTCTAGTTCACTTTTCCATGGGCCTGGGATTATTTTTAAAAATTAAAAAAAAAAAAATGCTATTTATACTCCTTGGGTAGAAATGATCGTGGCGGTTTTTCTGACAGTCGGTTAACTGGCAGGCTTGTTCCAGCTAAGCGTCTGCTTTGGCCTCATCTCAGAGGTTACTCAGGTCATTTCCCATCCCACAGCTTCTCTTACAGCACTTGGCATCTCTCAGTGCTGGCCTCGTCCCAGGCTAGGACGGACCTCGGGGCTTTCCAGCTGTGTCTGTGTGACTAGACACCCAGGAGAAAGCCCAGGCACACTTGCGTCGGGTTGGTATGCGAAAGGCTCAGGAGAGCCAGGCAACTTCTAAGCAATTTGGTGACAAGGGATTGCCTTGTGCTGGCAGATGGAGAACAGATCCGATCCTCTGTAGAGAGCTGGATATGACGACACTGTGGGAAAGAAGAGAAATGAAAGTGAGGCACACCCGTCTACTCTGCAGGAGCAGCCTCCCTCAGATATGTTTCAAAGACTCTTCCCTATGGTACTAGTTTGTTTTTCTGGTGTTGCGGTAAAACACTGTGATCAAAAGCAACTTAAGGTGCAAGGCTTTCTTTTAGCTTACGTCTCCAGATCACAGTCCATCCTTGAGGGAAGTCAGGGCAGGAACTTGAAGCAGAAATCACAGAGGAATCTGTTTTCTGTTTGCTCACTGCCATATCAACGAGCTTTCTTATATAGCCCAGGCCCACATACCTTGGTAAGATGCTGCCCACAGTGGGTGGGTCCTTCTGTATCAATCATCAGTTGAGGAAGTGTCTTACAGACATGGCCACACCAATTTGACTAAAACAATTCCTCACCTGAGGCTACCTCATTCATGGTGACTCTTAGCTACATTAAGTTGATAATAAAAACTAACCAGGACACCCACTAATGACTTTTCTTTAAATATAGCTACCCTGGGGTTCTCTGGCACTTCAAAAGAGTCCATCCTTTCCAAGAAGGATCTCTCTTTATCTTTTTTCTTTATATGCATTCACTTTCAGACATGCGTGAGCACACACACACAAAAGCCATACACATACATACACATATACACATTAAACATGTCTTCCTACCAAGATTGGGGGACCATTTCAGTTTCTTACTATCTGTCACCCAACACTTAACCAACAACAGTTAAGTTGTTGGATACTGGCTCCATCAGGTATGGTTGGTAGGACTCAAATGACAGCAGGGCTTAGTATATGGTATCTGTGTCTGGTTTGTCCAGACAGACAGTAAGTAATATCTGGGAACTCATGCTCGAAATGTCAGTGTTTTCAACAGCCCTCTCTCCTTTGGGGCTCCAATAGGGCATTCATGGTGAGTTGGGAAAAATATATTCCTGTCCCTAAAAGGAACTAAAGGAAACACTTCAGACACAATGGCAGTCTGTGTGGTCACCACAAAGCTACTGCACAGTTTGATTTGGACAAAGATGCAGAGACATCAGGAGCCAGCCCTTTATTGCTCATCAGTCAGCTCTCAGAGGAGAGCCCAGTGAGTTGCTGTCTGGAACAAAACCTAGTGAAACACCACACTGACTGGGGAGAATGAGTGGTGGATGTGGTTATGTCTGAGAGTCAGCTCAGTCATGAAGGAAAGGGTATTGATTGGCCTTGGTTCTGTATGTATGATACTTTTATCTCTGAGCATAACATGAGACCATCTGGGAATAGATATTCACATGGCCAGTAACCATGGCAGTCAGAGCAGGATAACACAGAGATAGCCAGTCTGTGGGAAGGTAATGAACAGAGATACTGACATTCCCTAGTAGATGGAGGCTGAGGGTCAGGAGACCATCACCCGGGATCCCAACTATTGCCCCCCTCCTTCTCTCTACACTGAAAGTGAATCAGGTACATTATAGTCTATATAGGAAGGGAAAGATTATCTGAAAGAGGGACTCTGTGAAGTCCTTATCCAGGAAGGGGTGGGACTTTGAGATGATACAGCTGTTTGAGGGTCACTCACTGTCTTGTCAGTGTTCCATCATCTATGTTTTGTAAACAAGCCCAATGAACTCCTTGGTTCTCCAAGTTGGACTTTGGTAGGAGCCTTCTTTGATTTGTCCTTGGGTCCTATATGAGGTAAACAGATGCTCATATCTCCTCAGGAAGGGTTAACACAACACCTCATTGACAGTTTTTTGTAGATCAGGTTTGTGGATCTCAGACATGATGCTGCCATCTGGGATTTTACAGGAAGAAGAAACTGGGGAACCAGCGATGCCACAGGTAGCTGACAAGGGCAGTTGGTTTCAAGGGAGCTTGAAGGAAAAGGCTTTTTCTCCACCATGGAGCTCATTACAACAGCGAGTGAGCCAGGACTTGGCAGGAACAATGTCTGGAAGATGGCATAGGAAGATGACTGACACCTCCTCAGAGGACACTAACTGTAGTGGGCTTTGGATGAAGGAATGCTGAGGTCAGTAACTGGAAAGAATTTGTTATCCAAAAGTATCAGGGAGGGCCTGCCCACAGATGAGGATACCGTGACTCACAGGTCTGTGGCTGGGCTTGTCCAGGTCCCCTCTTAAGTGAGGCCCTTAAGGATTTTTGTCTTTGTCATGCATTACAAAAGACAATTTGCTTCACAGTTAGACGTCACTAAATTTCATAGCATGAATCTTAGCTGCCAGACTTTGCAAGCGGTATCTCTGTGTTGGTGGACCACAGTCCCAGAAACATGACAAAGTTCCCTTTGAAGCCTGATTTGGGAGTGTCAGGAGATGAGTGTGGGAACAGTTAGCCTGTTCTCGAGTTTTTCAAAGGTCAAAGGTTCCTATGAGGCAGTTTAATACCCCATGAAGAGCAGTCAGTCAAAATATGAAACCATGCAGAGTGCAAAGTTAGCTGTTCCCTTTAAGAACAGAGGATCACAGTGTCAAATAAACGGTCATGCATCCTCATCTCATCTCATGATACATACCATCTTTCAACAAATATTTCCAAGTGCCTCTTAGGCTTAGTAACTTTGAAGACTAACTTCTGTTACTAATTTTTTTTTTTTTATAATATCAAAGGCCTTTTATTTGCCCGAGTACTTGTTTCTGTGTGGCCAGAGGGTACTAAGCTTTCCCAGATCTCTTGGACATCCAGATTTCTGCAGCATTCCCCCCAAGGCTTTGTCAGTCTAGAAGGTCCAACTGGTTCCTGGGACCAGCAAATGCTCTGAGACTGTAGGACTGTGACCACTCTTACAGGTGGCCTTCACAAGGTGGGTAAGATATTGTAAGTTAAGAAAACTGACAGGGTGAGAGCTTTCCTATCACAGTTCATGTGCCAAGCATCTAAGTACAGTTTAAATAAATAAAACTCAGTGGGAGAAAGTCTGAGCTGTGAAGCCCAACAGCCTCTAGGATAGACCCAGAGCCCAGACCTGGCCTCTTGCCCCCACCCCAGCCAGTTCTCAAAGGAACTTGGTTAACCGGAAGTCTCTAACACGGTAGGAGGATAGATAATGATGTCCTCACAGATGTGGCCTGTTCCACAAGAAAATGATCATAAACAAACCTAAAACCCAATGTGCTAGCAGTGTGAGAACAATTCATTTTCTTCATATTCCCAAGAAGAAAATTGAGTTTCACCAAGATTCAGGAATAATTCCTCATGCCCTTTAGAGTCAGAGCGGTTTCCCGCACTATCATGGCTTCCTATTTCTTAAGACAAAAAGCTTCAATTTGATTATTTTATTAGATAACATTTAGTTTTTGCTGCCAAATGTTAAATTCAGATGAGAATTTCTGATGTAAAAAGAACTAATGTTATCAGGATTTATTATGTCTACAAATTGTCCCTGCCAGTTCTGTTTGGAGGGACTATTTTATTTTTTTCTGATAATTACTGATAATGGACCAGAATCTTTGTTTTTTATTATATACAACTGCACTAAAGTTTTGAGATGTAACTGAATGCATCTCTTTGTCCCTATCCTTCTCTGCTCCATGCTGCCTATATCTAAAACGGTCCCACAAAAGCAGTCCCAAGAGAAGATGGATTATGCTAGCATTTGGGAGGTTCCTGAGTCTGAGCCCTGCCTGGGCTACATAGCAAGTTCTAGGCTAGTCAGGCATATATAATGAGACCCCTGTGTCAAATGTTAAAATAAAGAAATAAAAACAAAAATTCACAAGTAATTCTGAGTAACAATTTTCTCTCTGCTCAATGTCTATGGTGCTAGTCTGATAAATAGCAAATGACTAAATGATATTCCCAGGACTTATTTCTTTCTGGACAGCCCTGCTGTACAGTTAAGGCTAGCACTGACCATCTGACTTAGTTTCCTGATTGTGCAGACTTTAGGCATGCAGTTCACTGTTGTTGAGAAGAAAGAAGAGGCTGCGATTTTGCTCTTTCTTCTGGTAGAGAATCTTAAATTATACAAACTGCCCTGATTATTCACTTGACCTACACAACCTACAAAATCGAATGTCAAGGTGAACATTTTTAATCTTACATAAGAAAATTTCAATTACCTGAGTTAATTAAGAAGGGCCAATTCTCCAATAATTCCACAAATTAATAGCACCAAAGTTGTTATAATAAGACAGAACAACGATCTTTCCCAAAAGGCAGGGTTTAGTCGAGGATGAGCTAAATGACATATAAACATATTCGGAACCATCTTGAGCCGTATTTCAGCATGCCTACTGACCACAGGATTTTATTTTCACTAGCATTCAGAGTACATAATCTCTTCTGTGTCGATGGAACAATAGTCTCAGACTGATCAAGAGTAGAGCAGAAAGGCCCTGACCAAGCCAATGGGAGCCTTGAAGATAAGAAAACTTTGGTAGGATTTGGAAATAGTAACTTGGGGGCAGAAGTGTCTGTGTGTGCTTGGTGTACTTTTCAGAATTCTATACTTCCCTATTGTCTCACATCATTGTCTAATGAATGCTGTGTGTGGCATGGAGTTTTGTTGTTGTTGTTGTTGTTGTTTGTTTGTTTGTTTGTAATCAATATCACTCAGCTTTGGTCTAACTTAGTGATGAGCTCTTCTGGCCCAACAATGCCCTAGTTGGGGCAATTTGGTTGATATCTTTGGAAATCCAGAAAAAGAGGAAGCAAAGGTCAGTGCACAGAGTGGTTGGCATTAGACTCTGATTGGTCCCATTCTTAGCCATCTTTCCTTTGTGCATGGATTGCAGCTTCTATGGCTTGATCCTGGCCTCCAGAAGTTTGGGGGTGGTTCTGGGAACCTTAATTCCAAATTTACATGTGAATAGCATTTTGAAGTAGAACCTGTCAGAGTAGTTAGGATTTGATGAGAGTCTAAGTTTGGGGCCCCTTGATGTCCTACAGGCTTTACAAGAGAAGGAAAGGACACCAGGAGTAATGCGTTTGCTTCAGTTTACCATGAGATACCCTCGGTCTCATATTGCAGCAAGAAGGCCCCTGCCAGATCCTAGCTTCAGGCTCTCAGAATTCTCAGCCTCAGTTAACTCAGTCATTCTGGATTTCTGACGGATTTGAAGACTTATAGTCTCATAGCCAATCCCGGCTATTTACTTTGAGAGAAAAGGTTTGAGAGGATGGTTTTCAGCTGACATTCATTCTAAAGTCAAGAAAAAAAGCCAGGTTCAGAATTAGTTTTTTAGTTAGGAGGGACAGTCTTTTAGTTAGAAGGTTCTGTTTAGTCAATAAAATGATGGACTGGATATTAGGTCTATCTTGTACCTTACTGATACAAGTTGGTATAGTTATGTTCTAATTGTATTTTAAGAGAAAAGTTTTATTTTAACAGAAACGGTGATATGTAGGAGGAGCTAAGGTGGAAGAAGTAAGGAGAGGAAGATAAGGCGTAAGGAGAGGAGAAAAAGGAGAGGAGGAGCTAGGTTACAAGAGTGGGGGGACACTGAGGTGAATGTTTTCGTATCCCTGCCAGTCAAAGATAGCTGATATATCTAAGTTGGGTATTGAGTTACACTTTTGATTGATATTGAGCATTACCAAACTTATAAAGCCTTTGATTAACATTAAAAAAAATAGTATAAAAGCAAAAAGAAGAAGTGGGGGTGGGACAGGGGTTTTCTAGGGAGGGGAAATGGGGAAAGGGGATGGCATCTGAAATGTAAATAAAATATTCAATAAAGATTTTCACAAAAAAAAAGAATTCTCAGCCTTTAGATCTATTAGTCAAATAGATTTCTATTCTTTATAAATTACATGATCTCGAGAACTTTGTTATAACTACAGAAAACCAACAAAGACAGCAGCCCAAGACATTTGATCTTTTTAAATATAAGAATCAGTTCTGTCAGTCAGTGGTAACTTGTTCATGAAAGATGACTCAGAGTCCTTGAACATGATAGACTATTTTGTGCTATGATCTTGTTTCTTCTTTTTATTTGTTATCCAGTATAATGAATATTCATGGGAAAGAATTTGCTGGCATCTTTGTATTTGTCTATGGAAATATATAGTATACATATACATATGCATATACACATACATATACATAGTAACATAGCATCTGCATAAAGGAATAGAGATAGAGATCATTTGTTGAGTGCTATTGCTACAATTATGAGCAAAAGCAAGAGACAAATCAGAGAAATTCAAGAGCTTAAGTAACTTGTTTGAGGTCATGAGATCTGTTAGGGGCCAAAGAGAACTGCAGAATTCACAACTCCCAGTCTGTCACGTGTACATTCACAGGCACAGTTGCCTTCATTTTTTTTCCCAAAGTCATTTTTAGATTTTTTTTCTGGAATTAATTATGGATGTATAGCTTGGGCACTGAGCCAAGTCCTGACTATTAGTGTTCCAGGCTCTGCCGAGACAAATATTTAGGACAAGGATGCTCTGGCTGCTCCACGGAGTCCCAACAGGAACCACAGCAGCACGACATTCACTGTTGAATGCTCATGTGTGACATTGCATGATAGATGGAGGGTTCGACATCTTGTCACCATTTTTTAAAAGATAAGGTCTTGCTAATGTAGCACAGGATGGCCTGTTTCTTCCTTAATCTCTCAAGGGCTAGCATTTCAGGTGTCCACTACCAAGTCTGACTTGTCTCTTGGCTATGGTAAGATAAACTCTTTAAAAATCTACTTACTCTGGGCAGTATTTTGTTAGAAAAACAGCAATAAAAAAATGTTTGTGATCTCAGACATTCCCGGTGACAAACATCACCATGTCCTTTCCATATCAGCTCCTGAAACTCAGAGGGAAAGAAATCCATCCTAATTGTAAAATTATTATTTATAACCTAGAGTCTATATTACTGACACTCTTGGGATTTCAGATCTTCATGCTCCATTTATTATTTATTGGCTGTTTTTTATTTGTTGTCTCTCTTAATGATCAATGTGACTAAGAAACGTTTTATACGCAGAATCATCTCGTTGTCTATGTATTGCTTTAAGTCCAAGTTTCACAGCAGAGCCATATGCCAATTCAGAGAATTTATTAGTTTAGGTCACAGACTCGGATTTTTAAAAAAATAATACATCAGAGATGCTCACTGTCAGGATATTCCTTTTGATAATAAGTGCACAGAATGGAGAATCCCTGTGACCAAGGTGCAGAGTCAGAACAGCATTCTCGTGTCTCAGAGCACTCTTGTCACCAATAGGTTTCTCTCTGAAGCAGGTCCTTGGTAGAATAGGATGCACACAAGGTATGCAACTTAGGCTTAATAGCTGTGGCTTAGTCCCCAGCAAATAACATACACGAAGGTATGTGAACATTTTCTCTCTTGTATGAACACAGAGTTCTGATGGCTCTACCTCAAGGCTAGTCACCATGGGACAGTTAACGTAGAGCCTTCTTATTAGACAGTTCCTTCTAACTAGGGTAGACTAATTAGCTCTTCCCTTAGATCTCATTTGGAGTTTGGAAAGGACTCAAGGGCAGTTGAGACTGCTCTTGGAGATGGGACATCACTGGAAGGGCAAGGACAAACAGAATGGGGTGGTAGAGGGGGGCGGGGTGGGGAGGGAGAGAGGTTGAAGACCAGCCATACCTATAATATGAATTGAGGACCGGCATGAGAGCGGAAATGGATTCTGAGGCCATTTTGCTCCTGATTTTCTGTGGTGCTAATAACCCAGCCCAGTGAGACTATACATACCACAGGCTTTAAAGAGACAAAGACTTGGTTTATACATTTTCTTCTCTCCAGGGCCTACTAGAGAACCCAGCATGTGACAACCACGTGAATTCTTATTCATTTCTCAGTAAACAAATACATGTTTGTGTACATGCGTCTCATCCCCCTGGGGAAAATAATTTCCTGTATTTTAGGGTCATGCATCCCATGGTGGTGTGTATGAAGGTAAATTCTCTACTCGTCTGGCATGCATGCAGCTGACCATTCTGACCTGAGAAGTCAGCCTTCTCTGAATTTGAGTCCTCTTCGAGAGAAATTGAGATATATATTTAATCATGCTTCACTGTGCTTGGTGGAGCTGTGTGGGGTCTTTGAGCTGGCTAGTTTAAAATATAGAGTATAGTTAAACTGCCCATCTCTCTGTAACATGGAAGGTTAAAATAACAAAGCAAAACAACAACAAAAACAATGAAAACTTCCCCAGTAACACAGGAGTTTAAAATACAAACAAACAAACAAACAAAAACCCCAAACAAACCAACAAAAAACCTTCTTCAACTGTAACACAAAAGCAAAATATGCAGTAACACTCTGAGATACTGAGACAGGGACTTTAAAAACCTTGACGACAGATTTGTGAAGTTTGGAGGACTGTGGGCCCACAGAATTCTTAAAACAAAAACAAAGCCAAAACCTAAACCAACCCTCCCCCCACATACAATTTGCCACTTAAATACATACACACACACACACACACACACACACACACACACACACACACACACACACACACGAGGCCAGCTTCCTAATCCACCGGGTTTCCATTCACAGGAAGGAAAAGTCGGGAAAGAAAAGTCAGCCACAGGGAGGCCATGTTAGCCAAATGAACCAAATCAGAGGAGGAGGGGAGCTGACTGCAATTTAACCAGCCAAGTTAAACATGACTTGATTAGAGCCGATCTTTGGGGATCAAGTTAGTAGTAATTGTGCGTTGTTTAGCTTGGCCAATTAAAGGCCAACCTCTTCTCTAAATTGGCTTTTTTCACAGCAGTTACATCTTTGCATCAGTAAATGTCTTTTTTTCCAGCCTGCCGTTTTTAATTTAGATATTTGACTATTTCGTAGATGTATGTGCACACAAACCCAGGTCTAAATACTTGCACATAATACAAAATTAATGTGTGTTTGTGTTGGGTGGAATAATTAACTTCTTATTATCATGGGGTTAGGTAGGCTTTAAGGTGTCTAATAATTCTTCAGGTTCTAGAGAGGATGTCCAAGCTAGGCTGAGGGGTGAGGCCTAGAAATCGGCCATTATCAATGTGGTAAGAATAATGACCTGAACAAAGAGGGCTATGTCTGACATGTAGCAAAACCAAGGAAGCAGATTAGTTCTTCTATTGACTCACCATCAGGACATCCCTTATGTCACCATGAGTCACTTTTCACCAAATGCTTGCTCACTCTGTGCAAATGCCTAGACACAAGTGTGATTCTGGCCCAAGTGCTAGATATTATCCTGGAGACAGCAAGTAGCTACTCTCAAGAAGAAAGCAAGAAACCCAGATTGTAGTCAGTGAACATGGACTAGTGAAAGAAAGAGCCAGCTACTCAGCTTTCTGTACTGGTCTAAAAGTGTTTATACAATGTTAGGATTTAGGACACACAGCGCAGGAGAAAAGAGTAAACGCTGCCAATAGCACTCTGAAGGGAATCTGATGAACTCAGTTTTTTAAAAAGATGAAAAGGTTTTCTGGGAGACTCTAAAACTGGGACTTAGGGGGCTTCTGTTAAGCACCGACTCCTCACTCCTCACTCCTCACCAAAAGGTTGGGAAAAAGAAGGATAAAAGCCTGGCCCTTGTCTGCGCTCTGTCTCTGTCCTTTTGCAGAGGACACGGGCATGCTTTATTGTCCTTAACAATGTCCTTTCTTTTTGAATTATCTCAAATGCCAGAGAGAACAAAACCTCACAGGACAGGCCTTTCCCTTTAATTGATGACAATTCTCAGTGAAAGCGAGATGATGTGGACAGTTTCACAACTTATGGGGTTATCTTGTAGAGTAAACAAGGACCGAAATCTTGATGGCTCAAAGATGGGCTGGACCCCAATTCTGTCAGGACTGCTTAACTGTGATATCCCTTTGTCCTTTCCTTAGACCTAAATCTCACATCAGTCACCCAAGACTGATTTAGAGAGCCGTCACTGTACCCCTTCACTTGTTTCAACAGACATACTGAATAGGCCTTTCTCTGTTTTCCCCATTATCCATCTCCATGATTGGTACATTGGGATGAATGGCTGAGCCTGGCTCCTTGGAGTGGCCAAAGCCTGAGGTTCTAGCCTAAAAACTCTACTGAAAAACACAGCAGAGGAAGCACTGGATAAAAGGATAGAGTGCTTCACAACTGAAGGAAATGACTGAGTCTGTTTTGTAAGAAGGCAGCATTAGGTGCTCAGAACTCAAGGAGATGCAACTGTCTCACTATCTAAGCAAAAATGGTTCTGTGATAAAAAGATCAGACTTGCACATGCTCAGATCCCTTCTATGAAACACGGAGTATTTGTACATAGCCTGTACACATCCTTCATGATGATAGCTTAAAATATCTATAACTCACACCAATACCTACCACCATACAAATAGTTGTGACATGATGTAATCTAAGGAATAATAGCAAGGAAAAAAATGTACACGTGTTCAATAAGGATAAAATAGTTTTTCAAATGATTTTAACCTGTATGGGTCACATTCATGGGTGTAGGACTCTTACCTAGAGGAAGCTGACTGTTTCCAACACCTCTGAGAAAGAACAGGCATGTTTTTACATGAAACATAGATATGAGTGTCTGTAGGCTGTGGTTGACTTTATTTTTTAAGATCTAAGAACATTCTTTTCTTTTGCCTATCCAAATGAGCACGTGTTTAAGCATTTCGGGGCTGTGCCATGTGCATGCTGGCTCATTTCAAAATCAGTTCTTCTTCCCACAGATGCTCTATTGTTTATGGAGATAAAATCCTTAGCATGGCATCTGATTTCTCCCATAGAGGAATATGATTTTGAAGGGTGGTGACCAGAATGAAGGGTAAAGAAAGGGGCCAAGTCTCCTCAATGGAGACATAGACAGTATTACTGGGGTAAACTAGAGGGAGGGAGGGTGCCATTCTATCTGCTTCCAGGCAGAGCCTACTGCTCTCCCATTTCATCCATCCTTTCTTTGGACATGGCATTCACCAAATAAGAAGCTATTCTTATTGGCTACGATGTGACATGTCATTAGCCAATACAGTCCCTGTCGTTGACTGGGACATTTCACGTTCACAAATATACTTGTCCTTAATTTGGTTTCTCACAGTTTGGGCTCGTTTTCTGTTCTTTCCATGTCTGGGTTGGCCATTCTTCTTAGGTTCGGGGAAAGAAAGAAATACCATCGGGCCTGTCTGCTTGGATTCTAAACAGAGTTCATGTAGATGAAGATCCAGCCTAGCTCACATATACACATTGTGTTTAGAAGAATGAAACCCAACTAAAAATGAGCTTTGGAAGTATTTTCTCTACGAATATATTTACTTTGGAGATCTAGTAGGAAGGTAGGGCTATTTCCAAACAGAATTGAAACATTCTAAAGTCTTCATGCTTAAATGCCATCATGATTCCCAAATTAATCCCTGATGACCCTTTAACTTCAGTCCAGTCTTCTGTCTCCAACAAACATACATTATAATATCTCATTCTCACACTATAACCTTCCATACACTGTGGTCCGCACCCCCCATACACACACACACAAGATTTTCTGTTTATTATTAAAGCTAGATTGCTGGCCCGAAAATGACTCTAGACAAAAAGAATCTAATCATGAAACCATAAGACATATTACTAAATCAGCATTTAAAACATATTCGTTGATTCTTGATAATTTTACAAGATTCTGTGAGAATGAGGTGACCAAAATGTGTAAGACATGGCCTCTTCTTTCAATTCACAGAGGGATGGATTTATAATTATGAACAAACATACTTTCATGTCTTGTCACCTGAAAGTCAATATAAGAGATGACGAAGAGAAGATCATGCGTTGCCTGAGAGATCATCTAAAAGAGAAATAGCCTTGTGTGTAATACTGAAGAAAAGCGGAAAGCAAGGGTGAGGCATCAGGAACTGGTGTAAATCAGTGGTGCCTGGAGCTTATCACTCTTTTGGTTCTAAGATATTGATATATGTAGTTTATCTTTTGCTACTTTGTGAGTTCTTCTTTCTTCCACCCTTCTCTGCCCCTTTTCTTCCACCATTTCAACCCTCTAACAATACCCTGAATAAAATCAGGTATCAGAAAGGAGGCAATGTTATTGTTAGACTACTTCCTGCTGACTAGGGATGCTGAGTTCCTTGGGGCAAGTTTGATCTTCATTGTCAGGACATTTAATATTTTATTATGTTTTTTCTTTGAGTATAGTGACTTAACAAACAGGGACCAACAGCAACCAGCAACCAACAACCCATCAACAACTTCTGACACCGCTTGAGGCTCTAGAATTTATATACCCTCTGAAAAGTCCCCAGAATTCCAAACATCACACAATTGACAAAACTATCTGCAGCTGGCAAAACCACGCCTCTGCTAGAGCATGAGACAAATCATAGTCACCTGCTGTGGACAGTCTAAAGCAGTTCCATGTCCCACACCTGGGATTAAAACAAAAACATATTCTTATAATATTTCTGTGTTTTTAAAAGTAACCAAAATTCTCACTACACATACATTGTCCCATCCTTTATGCTGATATTTCTGTATCCCAAGGACTTGTTTGCTTTGGAGACACTGCTTCTTCAGGTGAGTCAGTTCCTAGAGTTCAGAAGACTCTCCTGTAAGTGGTCTTTCTATATTTATACCCACCAGAGCTCATACTCTAACATAGCTCTCACAGACTGGGCCACCTTCCACCTGCTCAAACCACTTAGTTCCTTCTCACCTAACCATTTCATAGACGACTCAGAAGGGAACCTATGTTCCAAAGCTGGAAGTACTCAACCCAACCAATTCTATAGCCACCCACTCTGCTGTTCATTTCTTTGCACTGATCTGACAAAAATACTTGAGAAAAAGTAAGAAATCTACTTTTGCACACAGTTTCAGAGGTTCCAGCTCACGGTCAGCTGCATGTTGCTTGGGGGACATGGCAAGGCCTATGGTGGCACAAGTGAATGGTGGAGCATCGTTGCTCACCTTATGGTATCAAGGAAGGAGAGAGACAGGGAGGCCAAAGACCTAGGAGTAAGATATAGCTTTCAAAGGAACATACCAGTGAACTAATTCCTCCAAACTATATGTCACCTCCTAAAAGTGCCATAGCCTTTCAAAACAACACTACCAACTGTGGACCAAGCATTCAAAACATGACATTTCAGATTCAAGTCTATTGGTGAGCAATGAACAAATAAATTAATGAATGAATTCCAAGCAGAGGGGAAGAGTCTATCGTGTGTGTGTGTGTGTGTGTGTGTGTGTGTGTGTGTGTGTAACATTCATCTCAAAGCATATATAATTAATACATTGCCATAGTAGGACTGAGACTCTTATCCCTAGGTCTTTGACCTCCCCATCTCTCTCCTGCTTCAGGAAGGAACTCAGCACAGGAAGATGGGATGAGCAGACAGAGGAAAGGACAGGGGTGGGGCAGTCAGGTTTTATTCTGCTTAAGGTGAACAAGGGTTTAGTAATCAAAGATGTAAATGATACAACAGAAAAGGGATTAATTCAGCTGCCCCTCAATAAGGCTGGCTACCAATACTACAGAAGAAAGAACTAACTTCACTCAGTGGCTGGAAAATAGAGAAGGGGACTTTGTGCTTGTGAATCATGCTCCACTCCATGTACTTGAACAGTTACAGATGCTGGATATGGGCAATGAGGGAGAAAGGTCGGCTAACAACAGAGGGGGGTGTTCACATGTTCTCCGGGACCAGGTGGAGCTCACCAGGAACTCAGGTGACACCTTTTTTCATTTATCATCTGAAATTTTCATTTGAGGCAGCTGGTAGGTGTCTTTAGCTCAAAGATTAAGGCTGCAAAGGAGACAGACACAGAATGAAGACTGAGACATTGAGCCTTTTCATCTTGTCCCAGTCACCCCATCAGACATCTGCAGGTCCAAGGGAAGGGTTGGTGTTTTCAACAAAAGTGGCCTTCAAGGCTCTTAAAAAGTTACCTAGGCAACTGTGAGAATTGTCACCCACACGGCAGCAGTATTATCTCCGGCAAAGCTGGTGGGAGATTAGCAATGTATCAGACAAGTCTACGACTTCCAAAATACTTATGCACACAAGGGTGAGTGAAATTAAAAGTTCATTTAGCTTTTCCCTCAGTAATGCTCTTGGCAAATCAGAAACCAACAAACAAATAGACAAAACCAACAATTTGAAAGAATTGACAAAGCAATGACTATGCCGTTCCTGAAAGAGCCATTTAACCTTTCTAGTTAAATGTAGTAAGATAGACTTATTCCCACTGTTTTAGTCTGCTTATCACAGTTAAGGTAAAACATTGACCTAAAGCAACTTGGGGAGGAAATGGTTTATTTCAGTTTACAACTCTCTCAGGCCACACTCTATCACTGAGGGAAGTCAGGGCAGGAATTCAAGGGAGGAGCTGATGCAGAGGCCTTGGAGGAATGCTGCTTACTGGCTTTCCCCCCATGGCTTACTCAGACTCCTTTCGTTTTGAACCCAGGACTATCAACCCAGGGATGGCGCCGCCCACAATGGGTTGGGCCTCCCAGATCAATCATTACCCAAGAAAATATCCAATAGGCTTGCTTTAAGACCAGTCTTATGGAGGCATTTTTCTCAATTAAGATTCTCTCTTCTGAGATATGCCTAGGCTTGCTGGGTTGACAACAACCAGGACACTCACCATGAATTACTAAGAGTTAAGGAGGTCTGCTAATATGAATGAAGCATGTGTGATGAATGAGAGTGTGGAGTGGGTACCAGCATGGGAAGACAATGTGTGTCACTTGTGACCCAACACTGATTCGAAAAGAAGGTGAATTATGTCTATGTCAGGGAATTGGCAAGGCTCACTGAGCATCCCGGAGAATGGAAAACCATCTACTTACTTCTAACTTCAGTTCTTTGTTGAGTATGGAGGATGCTGGAGAAATCTATGTAAGTACCTTTTCAGGACAGAAGCTCTATTTTCCCAGTTAATAGTGCAGGCTGCAGGACTAGCCATTTCATTGCAAAATTAAAAAATAAAAAAGCCACTGCCCCTTGAACAACTAAAAGTCTGCTTCTATAATTCTTTTTGTCTCACATAAAGCCCACCGGAGAAACAAGGAGCTAGCCAAACTCGCCAAATACTGCCTGCATTCTTTTTTAGATGACCTAAATTTGTTTCACCGTATCCCTAGTTTCTCTGCCCGGAAGCATTCTATCAGTCTTTTTTTTTTTTTTTTTTTTTGAATGGACACAATTTTAAAAGCTTGACTTCAACTCCAACTGAGCCTGCTAAAGAGTGAGTCTGCCTCCATATGTGATTATGAATATTTCCTACTGGAATATGTATGAGTTTCCTTCATAGAAGCCTCTTGCTTTGGTTGCTAAAGAGGCAATACTTTGGGAATGGTTTCCAGTCGGCTCCTAACTCGCTACACAGAACAAACATCTCTACTCTTTTATCTTCTGGTTGTCCTTTTGGACTTTCCACTTACAAAGGGGCAAAAGAAAACATGATAGGTTACAGAAGATCAGTTGGCGGCCAAAGGCACAGAGCTGTGTAGCTGAGTGGCTCTCAGGGAATTTCCTTTAGCCCATCATAGGCAGCCAACGAGCAAGGATGACTGGTTAACATGTGATTAACCAACTCCCTTATCTCAACTGGAACACTCTGAAGGACCACTGGGCACCTGGGATCCTGGGGAAACAGTACGAATCTTCATGGTATCTGTATCAGAGAGATCACCTTCTCAAGGCCCTGTCCTATCCTCTGTAGAAGGTCTCTGCATGTAAATCTGACTTGAGTAATGTCCACACTAGAATGAAGGTTCATATAAATCATTTGCACTCACACAAATGCACACTTACTTTGCTTTGTGCTTAAGCGTTTTTCTTGGGGTTCCATGGTGAGAAGTTTAGACATGAGTGTATACCAATGGTTGAGTTAGATTTTCCAAAGTTCACACATGAATTCTTATTTTTCAGGACATGATTCTGTTTGGGGATAGTTACTGCAATGTAATTTGTTTGTTGTGGTGTTCTACTGGAGTAAGGTATGCCCTTGACCCAGTATGATGGGGTCCTTATAAAACCAAGGAAACACGCACCAGCGACAGAAGCAGTGGGTAGAGTGACTTGCTTTACAGGCCTGAAGACCTCAGTCCTCAGTGACGTCAGTCGTGTCCATGACATACATACGCAGACAAAACACACAAACAGAATAAAAGAAATCTAAAAATATTTAAAAAGAAATTTAGAAAAAGATGAAGAGGATACATTCTACCTACGGAACATCTCAGCAGTCTGCTTGGTGTCAGGTTTTTTTTTTTTTTTTATGAGAGAGAGAGGGCTGGGGAGAGAGAGAGAGAGAGAGAGAGAGAGAGAGAGAGAGAGACACGAAATAAAACTTCTACATAAAGTTGTTCACATACCAATAGACACAACACACACCTAAACACTTAAACACCACAAAGGATATTTTTTGAATAAGACGTCAGTGTACACAGACACACACACACAGAGAGAGCAGATACTGCAATTGGGGCTAGTTGGCCACTAACCAAGGAATTACTGGACATTAGGAGGAAGGCTGAAAGGGATCCTTCTTCTTCATGGACAGAACCCTAATGAGACTTTGATCATGGATTTATGATCTCTAACTTGTAGAGCCAAATCACTGAGACTCAGTTGGATCATGAGGGCTGACTTAACCTCTGACTAGGTTGTATCTAATAGACATGCCCTAAACTGACACTATACAAGTGGAAGAGACAAAGCATGACGGAGCTGAAGAGATGACTCAGGATAAGAGCGCTGGTTCCTCTTGCACAGGGTCTGGATTTGCTTCTCAGCACCTCATGGTGATTTACAACCAACTTTAACTCCAGTTCTACAGGGTCCAATCCCTTTTCATGGTTTCCATGGACACCTTAAAAAATTAAAAAGAAGCTTTAAAAGGTGGATGGTATATACTTCACCCACAGACCATTCCAACCCAGTAGCCCTGCATACGTGTTTGGTATTTGTTGTTTTGTCAGGAAGAAAAAGGAAAGAAAGAAGAATCAATGTGTGAATACTCCAGAAAAAAGATCCAAATTCAATTTCTGTTGAATTCATAAGGCTTTTCAGCCAATGTAAAGTCCAAACCAAAATCTTAAATGAAAGCATTTTAAGTCAGAGGACCTCTGTCTTAGTTAGGGTCTTACTGCTGTGAGCAGACACCATGACCAAGGCAACTCTTATAAGAACAACATTTAATTGAGGCTGGTTTACAGATTCAGAGGTTCAGTCTATTATCATCAAGGTTGGAATATGGCAGCATTCAGGCAGGCATGGTGCAGGAGGAGCTGAGAGTTCTACATCATCTGAAGGCTGGTAGCAGAATACTGGCTTCCAGGCAGCTAGAATGAGTGTCTTTAAGCTCATGCCCACAGTGACACACCTACTCCAACAAGGGCACACCTTCTAATAATGCCATTCCCTGGGCTGAGCATAGATACACCATAATACTATCTTTGTATCAAGTACTTAGATCCCAGTGCTGTCTGGTATCATTAACAGTCAACCTTGGAAAAAGTCTGTTCTCAAGTCTGTTTAGTTTTGTCTGAGGCAAATGTTAACTTCCATATGGCCTGATTAGGTTGGTGGGACAGGGCACCCCATGGACAAAGAACACCTAGACTCCTATACCAACAGTAGCGTCCACAGACTTCAGTGCGAGAGAGAATGCCAAAGATTCTGGGCCTTGGCTTTGAAGCCTTTAGCAATGCATTTCTAGAAGAAAGGATTTACCATCTGTCCTCTCATTTAGCTTGGCCTTAAGATGGAAGGAAGTTGGTAAGCAAGAATGGAAGCCAGAAGAGTTTGAGCAGATGAACTGAATTAGAAAACTGATGTCAGGGGATAGTCATAGATGCCCAGTACAGCTGGAGTCTGAGAACTGTGCAGAGTCTGGGTGTGGGAACAGAGAAGCAGAAGCAGCAGAGGGGAGAAGAAGCTGTTTGATGCGAGCGGGAACGGCAGAAAGAAGGGAACAGCAGCAGTGCTTTTGAGCAGCAGCAGGTGACCACACATATGTCACTGACCTTTGCTCTCTTGGCTTCCAAGTCCCTCAGGAGGCCAAGCCATGTCCCACATACTCAGGATCATGTCTTCAGGACTGCAGGAACACGTCCACCAAAGGGCAAAGAAGAGAATGGCCTTGTGTCTTTCCTCCTCTCTTTCATGCTTTGAGGACTCTGAGCCACTTGTAGGCATGAAGACGTGGACTTAGATGGGTCATTCCATACAGGTATCTGCACTATGTTTGGGGTCACGGACACAAAGTCCCTAGAAGGTCACTGCCTGGCCTCTTGTTTCCCTCTGGTTTTTCACTTGGTAGCAAGTTTCAGCTAATCTACACAGAGAGCTTGTGTGGATTTCCAAAAGGTCCCATTCTTGGATATTTAGAAACGGTATCTCTTGGAAGTGTGTTGGCCTAGCAGACACAAATCCCTGGGTTTGATCCTCACCCCTGCATAAAGCCAGGTACTCAGGAGGTGGAGCTAGCAGGGTCAGAAGTTTATCCTAGGCTACATGGCAAGTTCAAGGCAAATCTGGGACGCAAGTGATCTCTATCTCAAAAGAAAAAAAGATGAAAGGCGGAAATCAATCATCAATCAACCAACCAGTCAACCAACCAATTGATCCTGTCCTCCAGGTCTACCCTCTTAGTCCCTGACTGGCCTCAGGACTGGAGTAGTCCTAGCTAGGGCTCTCATATCTACACACAAACTGTGGGGCTGGAAGGAGTGGTCTCAAGGAGAGACAGGGAATAGAGAAGCCAGCTGGGCAAGGGGTCCTTCATGTAGACAGGCAAATCGGATTTTCTTTGCAATGCAGAGCAAACCACACCAGGTGGTGGTTCTCCGCTTTTAATATAAGGCATTGAATTATTCAAAAGCACTTTGATTGAGAAGCTGGTGTCCTCTCTCCCTATTAATCAAATGACCAAAGCATAAATTTGCTTTCGGGAGGTAGTTAAAAATGAATTTTATTTCTTCAAAAAAAAAAAAAAAAAAGAAAGAAAGAAAGAAGAAGAAAGGTAACGTGCTAACCGCAAATCTACACAATGGAATTTCCCAGGAAAGATAGATGTAACAATAAATAGTTAAACCTTTGTATTGATAATATGCCTATCTGCTGGAGGTTCAAAGCTTCTTTCTGTGTTTTTAATGTACTCAGGGCCTTTCAACCTGCCTGGGAGACACAGTGGGCAGGTATTATGATTCTTATCCTATTATCATAAGAACTAGCCAGCACATAAAGATGAAATAAATGCTTACAGAAACTCACAGAGAGAAGTAGCCCCTGAGCCAGGTTAGAATTCCAGTCTCCTGCTGTCCCTTCCTAGAAAGGTAGGGCTACTCAAAAGTGAAACAAAATAACCAAATAAATAAATAAATAAATAAAAAATTAGGATCAAGAATCGATCCACTTGTAAGTCTATTTTGGAATGAGCTTGTCTTGTGTCAGAAAGAACTTATATTCTATTTATGATTATCAGTGAACAGCCTGCCACCCACATCATGGAGATGCATCTAAGACAGCTGTCACTGCCAGCCCTTAACCATACAGGGCCAGCTTCCTGCAGGAACAGGTATGGGGCTACATGGCTTTGGGTGTTTGTTCATTTATAGCAACAACTGTCTCATGAGGAGTCTTGTGGATTGCTGTGCTGAGCATTTTTCCGTAACTTGTCTTTCAAAGCGTTTATTGCAGCCACAGGATGAAAGCCTTGTTTTCCCCACTGGAGAGAGAACTCTGAGAACCAAGTAAAGAGAAAAGCTGCCACCTGAACCCAGAACCAACAATGAGCTCCAAATACAGTCTCTCCCCACCACCTCCACTCTCTCTGACCAGCCTTTGTCCCTAGTTGAAAAAAAAAACTGTCCCTTTTTTACACTTTTGGGAACAAATACTCACAAATGCTACTGCCTGCAAGTCAATTTAGTTCTCAATATTTTAAATGAAATAGACCAGCCTAGCTAATATCAGAATATAACACAGACAAAAAGAGCTAGTTATTCTTCTGGGAAGAAATGTGGTGTGTGTGTGTGTGTGTGTGTGTGTGTGTGTGTGTGTGTGTGTGTGTG
>JANHMN010000006.1:18753288-18775788 GCA_030674055.1 Rhabdomys pumilio | reverse complement strand
TTATTTTTCAGAGTCTGGAAGCTGGAAGGTTCAAGAGCAGGGAGCTAGCCTGCTGAGGTTCTGGCTAGGTCCTCTTGCCAGCTAGTTACCTTCCTGCCGTGTTCTCATTGTTAGGAAGATGATGGACATTATGACATACTGGGTTGTTTGCTTGGTTGCTTGGTTGGTTGGAGTTTTGCAGTGCTGAGAATAGAACCCAGGCCTTCTTACAATTGTTCTACCACTAACACCCCCAGCCTCATATCTTTCGATAAAAGGAGATAAAATCCTGTTACATCAGTACCCCACCCTTATGGCCTCTTTTAATTTCAGATACTCTCCTAAATGTCTTATTCAAAATACAACCAAGTTGAAGTGTAAGGGCTTCAACCTAGCAATCGGAGAGAGCACGTGAAGACTGTAGCGTATGCTTTCAAGTCACAGTGACTCGATGGTCCTTCATTTACACCAGTGGAAGATTCCAGGACCTTGCCTAGTGCACGTTGGTATTTGTTGTGGGAGAGAAAGTAGTTAACAAAAGTTAAGATCATCTCTGTCCACAGAGGGGAGGATGAGTGTGTGGTGTGTGAACTGCCTAGGCCCGTATTGCGCTCCCTTATAGAGAGCTTTTATTTTTAAGAAGAAAAAAATCAAGCAGCAACCTCACACACATCCAAAACATCTTGGAAAGGAGGGATTCCAGAGCCTTTTGGTTTCTAAACCCAACATTTCATGAGCGGTTGAATTTTTAACCCATGGTGTATACGTCTTTGTGATTTTTTAAAAAGTCACACTTTATAAAAACAGCATAGAAAACACTTTCTAAAAACACACGTAGTAACAGTATAAGCAATTTACTGAGTAAACACACAGAGGTGACGAAAGCTCTTGGCTCACACCCTCTAAAGTGCTATCAGACGGTGGTATTTAGAAAGACATGCTGCTAAGGGGTTCCTGTTTTGTTCTAGCCCATGATTTCATGGAAGAATAAAATGACAGATTTTGTATGACAAATCCCAAATAATACATTAGCTATATTTTAAGCTTGGAATAAAAACCACACAGATTTCCTATTCAAGTTGGACATGATCTAGAAACTTCTAGAACCTTCCAGATTCTGGAAAGTCCCAGTGTGACCTGTTGTCTGATTACACCAGGGTTTCTACATCTGACTCGCCTCAGTGCCACACCAGGCAGCTGAAATCTGTGGCCACTCTCAACTGCATCCTAGAGAACAAATAAAGAGTTCTTTCAGTAGAGAAAGCCATTCACAGACGCCAGGGTGGAAACCACAGCCCCGGAACGATGAAAAGGCTTTATGAGAGCCCTGGTGTGGGGAGTGGGAGGCCGCTAGGCCAAAGCTTTATTAAACCGTAGCTCTTCCCACTGCTACCTCATTATTGCCATGTCTATTGTCAGTCTGAATGAAGAGCCCACCGGGCTGAGGGGAGAGTTTTAAAAAGAAAAGATGAGTCCAAGTCAGGGGAGGAATGCCTGCCCCCACCAATACACAGAAGAGCTTATAACTTGTCATAGAAAGCAGAGGCATTATAAAGAATCACGGGCACCAAGCGCTGGGAAACTGAGCGACTGGAACATTCCCAGCTGCACCCATGTCTGCAAACTGGGCTCCCTAATGGGTTATGAGAAATAGTGGGGCACTGACCCAAGGGGCACCTGAGAGGCACCATTCCTGTAGAAGTTTCTCTGTCCACAGCTGTGGCTCTTTCTAGCAAAGATGCCATGGGCAACCCAAGGCAGCAGCCTGGCTCCAAAAAAATGGTCTGTGAACCCTCCTCCAGCCCAAAAGGCAGGGACCTGTTCAAGTTCAACCTCCTAGGATGAGTGAAGGACATCTCAGGCCATTTAAAAAGTGTGAAACGAGTGTCTGCCAGCCTGCCTCCCTGCCTTCAGCCCTTCCTCAACCCCACCACCACTGTGTGTGTGTGTGTGTGTGTGTGTGTGTGTGTGTGTGTGTGTGTTTCTGTTTGCAGTTGGACAAGCCAAGTCCTGATCTTGGGCTCCTAAGGCTGCCCAAGGCTTTGTCTACAGGCAGCAAGGCCCATGACAGCACAGAAGGGTTTGGGTGACCTGGACGAGACCAGAAGATAATGATGCTTGGACTGGGTATGGACTGTCTCCTACACATCATGCTTGTGTGAGACCCATGCAATAGAAAAGTATGAGTCCCACGTAGCGGGAGTTCCCTGTGGCTGATGTAAGAAAGGAGTCAGTCCAACACATGAGTCTTGAGGAACAAGATATCTTCTCTTACAGTTCCGGAGGCTAGAAATCCAGGCTAAAGGTGTCAGAGGGTGGGAGTGGAGGGCATATTGACAGTCTCTGATGGCAGGAAGGATCTTCCTTGTCTCCTTCAGCCTTGGATGGCTTCCCCAGTTTTCCATGGGTTGTGGTAGCATCTTCCTAATCTTTGTCTCCATCTTCCTGTTCCTACCTCATCTTTGCCTCTCCTGTGAGTCTTCCCACACTCTGCCTCCATCTTTATCTCATGACACAGAACCAGTGACCATGGCCACTTTCTCCTTAAGATTTTATAATTTCTCTGCACCTGTGACAATTCTTTCTCCAAATAAGACCATGTTCTCAGGTTTCAGAGCTGGCGTCCTCTCTGGGTCTGCAATCCTAGAGTGACCCACTCTGCTGAAAAGGGAAACAAAGTTCAAGAAAGTAGGCGAGGCTGGTGTTCTGGGGGAAATAACTCGGTTGGTAGAGGGCTTGCCTACAGTACACAAAGCTCTGAGTGGGTCCTGAACACCATAGAAGACTGGGATGATAGCACACACCTGTAATCCCAGCACTAGGGAGCAGAGATGACAGGGTCAGAAGCTCAACGGTCATCCTCTTGCTACTGGCCATCTGGAGAGCGATCCATGCTTCTGGGATTAGACTGACTAATACGTAGGCCATTGTGACAATTAAATACTTCTTTGACAGCACAGTGCCAGTCACATGCCAGACTCTATCTAGTGACAAGATAGATAGGTAATGAATATTTGTAGCATAAATATTGTGTTCTTTGTGGAAGAGTGCAAGGACACACAGTCCATCCAAAGGAAGAGAAAAACTGGTTTTACAGACTGGTTTCTGTTCCCTCAAACACTTTAAGTTTGAAATCTTAACCTTAAGTATAACATACAATGCATCAAGTACTTCAGAATATGACATGCCATCTATACATACACATCCATATATACATACATATATAGTACATATATATGTATATACATATATAGTACATGCAAAACCTTAGAATGTGACATATAGTATACACAGTACTTCTGAATATATCTTTCTCAGCTTTATAACTGAGACCGTGAGATAAAATACTTGAGATACTAACCTTGAGAAAAGATTTATTTGGGGCCATGGTTTCAGAGGTTTCAGCCCATGGTTAACTGTCTCTGCTGCCTTTGAGCCTGTCAAGAAAGGAGCAAACACCAAAGGATAGAACACGTGCTGCAGCAAAGGTGCTCAATTCACAGCAGCCCGGAAGCAAGAGCGATGGGGGCAGGCAGCCATATTTTCCGTCTTTTCAGAGAGTCAGTCCATCAGGTCCCCAAGCTGTCTCTTCTTTGTGCCTCTGTTCATATTTATTGAACCTGTAGTCTTCAGTAAATATCATTCTGCCTTTGTAAAACTCCATAGGAGAGTCCTTTTATTTCACTTTACAGTTGGGAGAAGCAATACTGAGAGAGGATAAATCATTTGTCCTGATCACATTTGTCCTGGGTCGCTGGTCAGCCAGGTGGTGGACAGAAGTGGACAGTCAGGCTTCCTGCTTGCTGAGACTCTTATTTATCCAGTTACTCTTACTCTATGCCCCACCCCTGCCCCCACCCCTCTTGCTCGAGCCTTTCTCTCCTATCAGCCAAAGGTCACGCTCATTGCACTGTTTTCATTAACAAGATTTGACAGTGTAAACTTAAAATTTGTCCACTCAGTTAATACTCATTGAATTCCTGCAAAGAGCACCATGCTGGCATGGAGGCACAGAGCCACTCAGAAAGCCAGAGAGCCAGAAAGCCAGGTAATGTTGTATCACACAGATCACCTCTCTGGGTGGAAGCCATCCCTTGTAAGGTGTGATCTAAACAGAATAAGGCCAAGGGAATCTAAGCCTTTATTCCTGTTCCTGCACCCTCAGAGTCGCAGGGGAATTCAGGAAACCATTTCACTTGGCTATGGATGAAACAGATTTCCCCAGTGGCCAGGAGGTCAAGAAACCTGGCTTGCATCGGCAGCTCTGTCACCGAGCAAGCTGACTGGTGCTCTGGGCTTTGATTTACCCATTTGTCTTAAGCAGGAGACCACAGCTCTGTGGTACCTTCTCACTTCTAACATTTCATCAGTCCAACCCCATTCAACCCCTCAAACGAAATGCACCCCGAGGCAGATTTTGAAAGTCTGAGGTGTTGGCTCCTTTTTTTTCTCATGATGCACCCTGGCTCTCCTGTGATGGGGCTGGCTAATCAGTTCTCCCAGCTCACGTGCAGCTGACTGATGGGTCATTTGGAGAAGCTCTGCCTTGTTAGTGAAGCTGAGTTCAGGAAGAGACATGGCTGCCTCCCAATCTGACGTAGGCTGAATTACCAGCTACATGTTTCCCCGGGAAGGCAACACACACTTCAAGAAACTGCAAATGGAATTCTCCCTCAGTGCGGTGAATCTGCTTGTGTTTTTATAAAGAGTGAAAATCAGGAGTAGATGCAACACATTTCCTTTTGGGGAAATCTGTATTTTTAGAATGATTACTTGAACATGAGACGCAGAGCAGATACGGTTTTTAAAACACACTCCAGTTGGTGCCGCGTGTTTAAGAGGCAGGCCAGGTAAGGAACGTTTTGGTTTTGTTGTTTTGTTTTCCAAAGGGAATTTCTAAATTCTTCTTTGTAATTTGCCGACTGCAAATGGCTGTGCCCATTTTGTGCCAAGTATATGAATTATACTGTGTCTCCTCCTTGAACAGTGTCTTTGCTGTGCCTCCTGCAATGCCCATTTTGTGAACGGGCAGCTGGAGTTTAGAGGAATTATGTCATTGATACAGTTGTTTGAATAGGCACTAGACAATAGACAGTCATTTGAGTTCAAGATAACTCGAAATGCTTCTGCTATCTCTACCCCATATGATACCCAGAAGAGGAAACTGGACCGATAGTTCAGATGGCATAAAACATGCCAGGATTTAGTAAAGGGGGTTTCTCTTTTCTTCCCAGGAGAGGGCTCTGAGCAGATCTCTTCACAATGCCATACAAGCATTAGAAGAAGGTGCTCCCTCCCCTGGCACACTCACCTAGCTGCTGGGATGCAGACACCCACCGATGTAAGAAGCAAACTTCACGAGGCAGCCTGTCGATGGCTGCTGCGGGCAAACGCTGGAAGACAACTGCATTATTTATGATCATTATTTATTTTCCAGTGTTCAAATATTTACATTTCTTTCTTTTGCAAACAGTTTAGTGGGCAGAGGGAAACCCTGCCTCCTGCTAAAAAGGTTGAGCTTCGTTTCCTGATGCCAAGTTCAGTTAAAGACGCTGACCACACTTCCCAGAGCTGGATTGGCCAAAGGCCAGCAGAGAGTGCTGCCTCATTCTTGTTGTGACTACGTGGCTTCAAAGAATGACTCGGCTTATCCTGAAGGGATTCTCTTCTAATGAATTGGCTGCCAGTCTGGGCTGCACCCTTGCCTGGCATCTGCCCTGCTGGTTACTCATCCCTTTGTTGTTTGTTTTGGTTTGGTTTGGTTTTGTCTGCTTCTGTTGTCATTGATCTATGATGATTAACCTAGACTTAGGTTAGTATGGTAGTTAATGTTCAATTTGGTTAGATTTAGAATCACTTAGGAGTCGTAACTCTGGGTACGCTTTGAGTGTGTGTCCCAAAAGGACTAATGTGGGTGGTGCCATGCCATGGGTGGAGTACCAAGGTGATTGAAAAAAAAAATCAAGTATGAAGATCTCCATTCATCTCCATCTGCTTCCTGACTGTGGATATGATAGGACCAGCCACCTCACACTCCCATCATCATGGTTTGCTTCCACGATAGACTGTATCCCTTCAGATCATGAGCCAAGATCTCTTCAGAAATCAGAAAACTTCTCACTCTTTTTTTTTTTTTTTTTTGGTATTTGATCATAGGAATGAAATAAAGTAATTTAAAGTGGGGTGGATTTGTGACTCAGTTTGTTGACTGTCGTTAGTATCCATGAAGTCTGTTTGAGCCCTGCATACTGGTGTGTGGTGGCACACGTCTGTAATTCCAGCATTCTGGAGGTACAGGCAAGAGAATCAGAAGTTCAAGGTCATCCTTGCCTACAAAGTATATTCAAGGCCAGTCTTGGATATGTGAGACCAAGTCTTCTTCTTTAAAGAAGGAGGAGGAGGAAGAAGAAGAGGAGGAAGAGGAAGGAGGAAGAGAAGGAAGAGAAGGAGAAGAACAGGAGGAGGAGGAGGAAGAGGAGAAGCCACTAACATGAGGACTAATGTACTACATCTCTTTTCCAAAGAAGATGAAAATACTGAGAAATGTTAAAGAAAACCATTTCACAAATGAGAAAAACTTGAAACTTCAAACAAAATTCAAATTCTCTGTATAGATTTTCACACTGGTCAAACACCAGCTCATACCCTAGTAAGAGTATTGTCTCTGGCGTGTGTCAGTAGGTGCAGAGTAGTAAACTGTAGCTTAAGAGGCTGTGGATCTGTGGCCTGCCCTTGCCTTTTTCTGTCTTTGGTAAAGTCGTGGTCGTTTGCTTATTGTCACTAGTAACACTCTGGAAAAGGGGTGGTGCCTCTGATGGCGGTGGTGTGTATTTATTCTTGGGATCTTGCTCCACAGCTTCTGTGCTGATGTTCAGTGCAGTGAGCAGAGGAGCCCTGCGAGAAGCTTGGGAGAGCCATGGGAGCCAGCTTCCAGCCTTTCTTAGTATTCCAGCTGTGCTAATCCATCCTTCTACCTGTAGATAATTAGTGACTTAGCATCAGAACACACCTCAGACTTTATGATGGGTAGCAGTTTCATAAGCTTGTTTGTTTGTTTGGAATGGGTATGGATATGCAAAATGAATGACGTTAGTCAGGTGACTTGAGAGACACACTAAAAGAGGAAAGGGTGATAAGAGAGGAGAGCCATGGAACTTCCTGAAGGGAGGAAATCAGCTTACTTGATCAGCTGCTCTGCCTGCCTCTTGTGAATAAGACAGAAAATCACTGGTAACGTTTTTGCAAAGCTGGAAAGGAGGGAAAGCTTCCCAAGAACATTGCCAGTGCTGTGGCTGAAATGGGGGCTGAGTTCCAATCACTGTTAAAACAATCTTACAAGCAGCTCAGATACTGCTAGCTGATGTGTTCTTCCCTTCTTTTCCCTGGTAGAGAAGAGGTCTTGCCTCCTCAGCAAGAGGAGCAGAGGTGTGTGTTAGCTTCCTGTTCCTCTGGCAGAATACTTAAGACCATCGACTTCTAAGGAGAAGGCTTGTTTTAACTTATGGCTTAGATCCTCACTTCATTCTGCTCACCAGTCCTGACCCACATGCCTCCTTTTGGTTTGGTTCAGGAGTGTCCCCCAGAGGCCCACATGTTAAAGGGTTGGATCTTCTGAGTCTTGGTCTGTGTTGCTATTGGGAGGTGATGGAAACTGGAGGTAAGGCCCAGTCCGATCCATAGAGCTCTCCTTTGAAGAGGATGCTGAAGCCCCAGGCATCTTCTCTTCTTTCAGGTTATCACTTTTTCTACCATATCGTGTCTTCTTTCCCCCTCCCTCTTCACCCTCCCTCTCCCTCTCCCCCTCTCTTTTTCTCCATCTCCCTTCCTCTCCCCTTTCCCTTCCCTCCTTCTCGCTTTTCTCCTTTCCTCTCCCTCTTCTCCCTCTCTCTTTCTCTCTCCCTCTTCCCTCGCCTCCCAGCTTCCACAGTGCTGATACCACACATAGTATAAATACACTAAAACCAAAGGATAGCTTGGGTCCCAGGGACAACATGAGAGTTTTACTGCAGGGAAAGAGGTGCTCCTTTATTTTAAAAACAGCCCCACCCGTGTGAACATTGGTTCTAAGCCTCTCTCTCTCTCTCTCTCTCTCTCTCTCTCTCTCTCTCTCTCTCCCTGGTCTCCCTTGTAGCATGTATCTCTTTTGTTCCGTTTTGGGATCTTGAGTGGTCTATTTCCATAGAAGCTGGAAGCCTTCGTGATGAACATGCCCTCCAGGTGCCGCAGGGCACTCCCAACGTGCCTATTAATTAGCCCACAACACCATCTGTCATAGATGATGCTTAATTAGAAAGTGAACATTTAAAAAGGAGACATCAGATGTGACGGGAGGTGGGAGGGCAAACTGAGAGATTCGGGGGTTTTTTGGATGAATTCAGGGACTGTGGGCCCTCCCCTCGGGAAAGGGGTACTCAGACCCTCCCAGCAAACACTCCTCTAGGTTGCAATGGACCTAGAGAGAAATCTACTGTCATTGTAGACAATACAGTGATTGAGAAACTTTGAGGGTAAGGTGTCCCCAGACTTTGAGAAAAACAAATTAAGTGGGAGAGAAATAAGGGGAAACATAGAGATGCTACTCACCTTCCAGACAGTCCGCTGGGACACGCTCTAGTAAGGAGTGTCTTCCTTAAAGTCCTTGATTGGGTTTATTGAGGTCACTTACTAAAGTATGGGCGTAGGTTAATAATGCTTTAATAACTAGGGAAGAAACGGAGACACAAACAGGCTCTGCAATCTCCTGACACAGTACTCATGGCCCTTCTCATTGCCTTAAGAAAAACAAGCAAAGTATGTATACCAGAAAAAAAAAAAAACCTAAATTAAGCTTTTATTTTTTTTTGTTTTTTCGAGACAGGGTTTCTCTGTGTAGCCCTGGCTGTCCTGGAACTCACTCTGTAGACCAGGCTGGCCTCGAACTCAGAAATCTGCCTGCCTCTGCCTCCCAAGTGCTGGGATTAAAGGTGTGCACCACCACCGCCCGGCTTATTATTTCTTATTTTCAAAACTAAAAACAAAAATTAGCTTAGTTTTTGTTTTACATGATCCTTCTTCCCCACAAACCCAAAGAAAGTCTAGTATAACAAAAGCCTGGTTTACTCTCTCTCTCTCTCTCTCTCTCTCTCTCTCTCTCTCTCTCTCTCTCTGTGTGTGTGTGTGTGTGTGTGTGTGTGTGTGTGTGTGTGTGTGTGTGAGAGTTTCAAAAGTTTCCCTGCCTTGGGCCTAAGCATGGGTTAAACACATGGTAGAGCAAAACCCCTCCCCTATAATAGCAGAGAAGTGGAGAGAGACAGAGGGAGCCAGGGTCTTGAGACGCATTTCACAGGGCCTCTCCAGTGGCCTGCCTTCTTTCTGGGAATCCCCACTTTCTAAATGTCCCATCACCTTCTGGCATTGTAACACAATTTCCTCTGAGTTGAAACATTCCATCCTGGAGGGAGACTGGCTAATTCTTAAGAAATGAAGCTCTCAAAACTCCCAAAAAGTCCCTGAAACTGACCAAATGTACAGGGCTCCTCTCCCCCTAAGGTTGTATCAGCAGTAAGGACTGTGGAGGAGACTCAGACCAGCCAAGGTACCTGGAAGACTCTTTCTTCCTGTGGAGTTGCCTACAAGCTGTGCAGGGAGCATCAGGATTCTAGCCTTTGTGAGTCTCCGTCCTCCCATGCTGAGTGGCTTTCAGTGCTTGAGCTGCCTTTGTGACATCCCCACTCCAGTTAGTAACCCTCACTGGCACTTTAGTAAGTAACCTCAGTAAACTCAGTCAAGGACCTTGATGCTATTGTTCCTTTGGTGTGTCATCAGCTCCCTGTCTGGAGTGAGTTGACATTTATTGTCTCCCTGGGAATGATGTCACACAACACCCACTCATGCCACGAGGCTGATGGCCAAGCCTTGAAACCATAGCACCAACCTTAGCATGCCTATTATAAATTGGGACCTGGGAAAGCTGTAACAATTATAAGCCACTTTTTTTTTTTAATAAGGTCCACCGCCTCCTGAGGAATTGAGAAGGTCCACCCTCTAGTCCGGACAACCCCCCCAAAAAACCCTTCTCAACACACGCTCTCTCTCATTTACTTTCAAATCAAAACAAATTTACAGAGACAAAGGTGTCTTTTCTCTGTTAATAAGGACAAATATTGCCAGGCATGGTGGCACATGCCTTTAATCCCAGAACTTGGGAGGCAGAGGCAGGCTGGTCTCTATGAGTTCCAGGCCAGCCTGGTCTACAGAATGTGTCTCAGGCCTACCTTCACCCCACCTCCACCCCTGCCGATCCATAATAATAATAAAGATTTTTCAAATTACCGACATGCCTTTCTTAGCCATTCATTTGTCCTTCTCTAGCTTGCTGCTCCTATAGACTCAAAGGCCTTTTCCTTTGGCTCATCACACTTCTTCTCTGTAGAAGATGCAAGGTAAACCTGAATTCGAAGGACCAGGGATTGTTCATTTTCCTTCTGTCCACCTACAAATCTATAAAATACGCACAACAATAAACAACATTGTTTTTCTCTCATTAATCCAACTTTTGCTACCTGGATCCGTCCCAACTGAGAAATAAAGACAGAGAGGAAACCACATTTTCACTTCGCTGGGCTGTCTTTCAGCATGATGATGTATCTTTGGACCAAAGGACTCAACTCAGTCACCAAGAAAAATGAGTTCTGAGGGGAGGAGGGGACTGTGTTTGATGTACACTATGTACAGTGCTTGTATGTGACAAAGAAAGATGGTTCTTTAGCAATTTAATGGCTAGGTCATACTCACAAATATACAGAGACACAAGCACATGGTAGGACTTGAGGACAAGTAAGTAAACAGTTAAATAGATGCAGGGTGATTAGTGGTTTCCAATGCAATAAAAATGTGCGCACACTATCAAATACCGCTTTGAATGGCTCTGAAATTTAGGACACCGATATTTTGAAGATTCTGTCTTCATAAAGTCCTGTACCCTGTTCTTAGCTACACAAGAAATTTTGCTTACACAGGGTTCTGTATTTTGGAATTTGTATTAATTATAACATAGTGGCCTTGTTGGGTAGAAGCTTGAGTGAAGAGATGTAATTTAGAAATCTCCACATTTGTGAGTGTTGAGCATATGATGTGATGTTTGTGGAAATTGTAATCTCGGTTTCATTTAGCCAATTCTCCTTATTAGCCCTTCATTCATCTCTGAGTTTATAGCATCTGAGCATGTAACGTAATTATCAGGATTTCTCAAAACAAATTCCATAGTTAGCATGCCTTATAAAAATTAATTCAAGGGCTTGGGGAGATGACATAGTCAATATAGTGCCTGCCGTGCAAGCATGGGGAGCTGATTTCGGGTCTCTAGCACCCATGTAAAAATTGGCATAATGGCATGTATCTCTGCCTCCAGCCTTGGAGAGATGATCCCTGGAACTCATTGGGTCAGTATAGTGGTGCCATACTGATGAGTTCCAGGTTCAACAAGAGAGCCTGATTTGAAAAGTAGGGTACACAGCAAGGAGGGCATCCAGTGTTGATCTCTGGGTTCCACATCAGCTCACACATATGCATGCACACAGACATACATGTGTGCACACACTCACATAAATTAATTCAAGGACCAGGTATGCAGCTCAATGGTAGAACATGTGTTTAGAATATGCAAGGGACTGAGTCTGGTCCCCAGCAAAACACACACACACACACACACACACACACACACACACACATCAAATAAAGATACAGTCTTTTCTCTTTTTTTTCAGATATTTAACTGTATTAATTTTAGACCTAGCCCCTTCTCAACTTTTTTTTTAGCCTTTCACTGGAGCTGCTTTGAAAAGATGCTATGTTTAAACTGACAGCATTGAAACCATGTGATGAGACCATGTGACTCTAGATGCTGCTTGGGCAGATATAATTTTTGCAGATAACTTATTTCTAGACCCATAATGACTAGTAGATGCTTTGCTTTCTCTACCTGTCTTAGCTGCCTCTGGAGCCTCTAGTGTCTTACTGGCTACTGGCTCTGTTTCTGGGAGTTGGTTATTATTTTTCCTACAACCAAAGGAAGTTAAGTGCATGAGCACCCTCTCCCTTCAACCCTGTAGGGTGATAAGGTTTTATGGTACTCTGGCTAAGGAACTGCTGAAGATTCAAGACCATTGCAAACAATGGGAGAGCCAGAACAAAAAGGAAGGGAGAAAACCAAAGCAATCACAGGTCAGGGGAATGGCTCCAGAGGTAAAGGTGCTTGCTGCCAAGCATGGTGACATCATTTCCATCCCTGCTACCTAGACAATGGTAGGAGAGAAGTTACATCTGTGAGTTGTAGTCTGATCTCTACACACACGCACACAAGAGGGGGCAGATGAGAGAGGAGAGGGAGAGAGAAATTGAGCAAATAAGCACCTGAGTAAATGTAATTTAAAAAGAAGAAAATAGATTTGATATTTTCCTTTGGTCCTTTAAATGCAGATTGTCCATAGATAATGACAGAAGTCACTAACGTGGGACACAGGTAATGGGCTGTCACATGACTTGACGTGCCAGCTCCTGGGGATTTGAGTCACTGCACAACATATCTTCTCCCTCTTGACCCCTGGGCCTCATTTATTGGAGAGACAATCCCCATCTTCCAGTTCCCATCAGAGAAAACACTCTGACCTTAAGGAACTTGTAAAGCAAAAGATCTCTGGGGAGAAGAGAAACCCTGAAGGCCTTGGTAGATGCAAAGTTGTTCTTCTCCTGGGATGGCTCTAAAAGGCTCCCACACCCAGCTGGAGGGAGACTGCTGATACTTTTCACACTTTCCCTCACCTTTCAGGTTTTGTTTTGACCCCTTAAGAATCAATGTGCACAACAGAATTGCTGGTGTAGAAATCTTTTTTGCTGACTTAAGCTTTCTTTCCTGCCAAAATGGGAGCCAGGCTGGATACGAAAGCACAACCTGGACCAAGGAGAAGCTATGAAGAAAGAATTTCTTTTTGCAACCACACCCATCCCTGGCTTTATAACCACCTTAAAACAAAAGTCTATAGACTAAAAGTTTTATTAGATACTCCCATTCCAGAGCCATGGCTACTGTCTCAAAGCTTTCGTTACCATACTGCATCTTACCACAGTATAGGGGAAGAGGAGAAATCATCAGCTCCTTTAACAGACTATCCTTCCCCATCTCTGTGATGGTTCTAACATCTTTGTGACTAACAGGTGAAACAGGGGGAAGGGGTGAGGAATGTATAAACTAAATAGACTGCTAGTTTTCATCAGCAAAGGGACCAAGAATGCTATCCAGTGGCATCAGAGCTCTATGGCAGAGACGCACCACAGCAGAGACGCACCGCCTTTGTTGTAACCTCCTCATGTTTCCAGCGTTGTGTTTAGAGAGCGTCTTGATTTCTCATTTTCTTTGTTCTGTTTCTGTAAAACTTGGTGAAATTGTTACCAACTTTAAATTTGGGGCAAAGTGAATCTGTTTTCTAGAGCCATGTTCATCCATATCTGGCTCCAGAATAAACCATCTCTCCTCCCCTTTGAGGTGAGAGCTGTAATTCTGTATGGACATTAACCTGTCACACACACAGAAGATACCCAAGGAGAGTAAGTGGGTCTCAAGAGTAGATCTCAGAAAAGGCCCTTGCTTTAGGTTATGAAACTGTTAGCAGGGACAATGGAAGAAGGAAGGAAGGAAGGGAAACGCTTGCTAGTCATGAGAAGATGCTCCAGAAAACACAGTAAGCCCCAGCAAGGTTTTTCTACCTGGTACCTAGTTCTACAGACCACTCATGTGATTTGAAGACCTAGCAGCCTTAATTGTGAGCTGTGACTTCATCATACGGGATACATTAACAAAGGATGGGGGGCCATAAAAATTTTGCCAACAGCAAAAGATTTCTGAACATGCAACAACCAAGGGTTAATTCAAAATTATTTCATAGTAAGTTCAAAATGTCTCTGGCAGTGCTTGCTTGTGTTGCTCCCCGACCCCCTTTTATATGTGCATTCACATGAATACACATATGTTTGCGCTTGTTCATGTTCACGTACAGGAGTTGTGGGTATTCATCATGGGAATCAGAAGACTACCTCGGTTCTCCTCTTTCCATCTTGCATGAGACAGGGTCTCTTGATGAGTTTCCATTCCCCAGTATAAACAAATAAGTTTTAAATTTTTCTTTAGAAGAGTAAACATAGCATTATTTCCATTTCAAAACAGAAAGGTGATGTTGGTTTATGTCATAGTCAGTGTTCTGTTGCTGTGAAGAGGCACCGTGACCACAGCAACTCTTACAAAAAACATTTGCTTGGAGCTGGCTTACAGTTTTAGAGGTTTAGTCCACTATCCACTATTGTCTGTAGGAGGAATGGTAGCAGCCACCTCTATGTAAATGCTGGGTGCTGCGCAGCCATGAAAGTGTCTCCTGCAGGGCCTAATTGAGGACTCCCTGAGAGACCAAGAACTGCTGACAAAGTCGATGCCAGCCAATCAGGAACTGCTGTTTAGAAGAGATGCTTTCTTGGGACCAATGGGACCCGAGTAGGGGATATTAAAGAAGCTTGCAGCAGCATTTCTCACCTGCTCCTGGAGTGTGTGTTGTTGATTCCACACCACCTCACCTCCAACCCCCAAGGGCAGGTAAAGTCAGGTGGCGAATAGTCCAGGGCATGGGCAGCAATCGTCATGATGGAAAACATGGTGGCATGCAGGCAGACATGGTGCTGGAGATGTAGCTGAGTGTTCTACATCTGGATCCACAGGCAGCTAGAAGAGAGTGACACTGAGCCTGACTTGAGCATTTAAAATCCCAAAGCTTACCTCCAGTGACATACTTCCTCCAACAAGGCCACACCCACTCCAGCAAGGTCACACCTCCTAATCTTTCTCAAGTAGTGTTGCTTCCTAAGCATTCAACTATATAAGCCTATAGTGGGGGTGGGGCTTGGGGAGGAAATTCTTATTTAAACCATCATGGTTTGTATCACATATGGTCAGAAGCAACAAAACTTGGATGGCTTATTGATCTCAAAGCATTCTGTGTGATCTTGCACTGTTCAAGAATCTCCTTAGGTCTTCCGGTCAGGGTCTTACAACAGAAGTGACCAACACACAAGAGGCTACAAGACAAAGAAAATAGAGCTCAAGCAGGGGTGGGGCTGAGGGGGCAATGACTGGACCGTAAATAAATAAAATAACTTTTAAAAAGAAAATAGAGCTTAAGATGAGTGTGGTGGCTTATCTCTACTCAGGAGGCAGAGGCAGGAGGATGACTACAAGTTCAAGACCAGTCAAGGGTACATAATGAGACCTTGTTTCAAAAACAAACGAACACTTCACTAAGAGTATTCTAATGCTGCCAGGTGGTCCATTCACAAACTTAAGTGTTATTTGCAACTCAAAGATGGTCCCTAGACTTGCAGTAATGCCATTACCAGGGCTGGTTAAAAACACAAAAACTCAGCCAGCCATGGTTCAAAGCCAGTGAGAGACTGTCTCCAAAAAAAGAAAAATAACAGTATACTGTGCCTGAGGAAAGAAACCCGAGGTCTCCAGTTGCACCTCTGCACTTAACTCCAGCACAGACATATCGGCCTCTGAGACGCAGATAAGCAATCTGGACTTTCTAAGTTGGAGAATTATCAAGGTTAGTTCTCCAAACCAGACAGAAAATGCTTGGCCACCATGTTCAAGTATCACAATTTTCTTGCTAAACACTCAAGGACGTTCTGCCTCATTTCCAGTGCGATCCTCTGGGTTTTGGTTGTGTGTATCAGGTTAAGTCAAGGAAGCAGAAAACCTCTATTCTGCTCCATCTTTTGGTTTGCAATAAGAGTTAAGAAGCAACAGGGATCCCCTGGAATTGTTGTGATTGGCTCTTTGGCTGTCAGGAGCCTAGGTCAACTCACATTTTGTTGAGGACAAGAAGTTCTAGTACCAGAAATAGATGAACGCAATCAACTGAATGGATTATATCCGGAGGAAGCCATTATCATGGAGCGTTGGTGAGTAAAATTAGCATGTATTTTTAATAAGTCTGTAATTACTTATTCTAAGGAAAGACCATATGGTGTATTCACTTCATGTGAACCCAAACACTTAAGCCCTCAAACGCCACTTAGTTTTCAACAGATACACATGCCCACAGTCAGTTTCTCGAAGAAAACAAAGGGATTTTGCATTCTGAGCTCCAAAACATTCCCTCAAGAAGTAAAAATTTAAATTACATTCAAAGTCATTGTACACGCAGTGTTTGGGAGCCAGAGTGACACCCTTCCTCCCTCACCACTGGCCTTCTTTCTTTTTAACTTGTGGATCACTGTTGGCCAAGGGCAGCATATATGGGCTAAGGTTTTTAACTATTCATGTTGCAGTCCACGCTCTGTGAATTTTTCCACCATACCTGACGTCGCTGCACAAACTGAACCACTGCTTTGGTTTTATATTAGAATTTCATTAACTAGGAAAATAATCTGTGCTGCTTTCACAGAGAAAATGCCTCTGTTCTCCTACCTCTGGGCTGTGTCTTCATAAGACCATTGATGATGTCTTTGAGGAAAGATAGAAATATAGGCAGAGGGAAAAATACTGGGAACATGGGAAGACAAAGGAGCCAATAGATACAGAGGAGTCTGGTTAAGACTTCTTATCAGTGGAACATCGGGGATACAACAGGATTGACAACATTAATTTATGGCCTTTCTCTCTTCCTGGATGCAAGCCTGAAACTGTCTAGGTCTCTCACCGGAAATCTCATTTACAGCAAAAGGACATAGTCTAACCCCTCTGTGCAATCCTAGAGGCTCCTGATTTAGCTTATGGACTAGGAAGCCCATGCAAGGCCTCCAGGGAGCCACCCTGTAATTTCAATTATCAATGGAGAGAATAGAGAAAGGAAGGTGAGGCCCCTTAGAAACACTTGAACAACAACAACAACAACAAAAACTACGAAAGCTTCCCCCTGCTTTATGAACCCATAGGATAGACACCTAGGCATGACTTTGTGTTGAAAAGCCTACACCTGCACCTGAGTAAGGTTTATTTTTGCCCTAAGCATCTCCTTATTAAGGCTGCTAAGAGCATCTTCCCCATAAACTAACTCTGCTCCATGCTGGCTCAGCCTGAAATCCTTTCCTGTGATGATGCTATGAATCTGGTTTTACTTGAGTGGAGTCCCTAAAGACTGAGAGACCCTTTGGCTGCTGGCAGTGGTTCTGAGCTGTCTCTTGCTGCACTATCGCTGACACATGTTCTTTATGACTTCATTTGGGTCTGTAAAAACTGCCAATTAAGTAGTGTCCTCAAGCTGTAATATTTGTTCTACTCCAAACAGTTGCAAAGGGGTGGAGACACAGCTTACATATTCTGTTCTTTCAGAGGACCCTCGTTCAGCATGTATATCCAAAGGCTCATAACCACCCATAACTCCAGCTTTAGGGAATTCAGTGGTTTCTTCTGACTTCTGTAGACACTCAAACACGCATGACATATGGTCACACAGACACACACATACACATAAGTAAAAATAAAACTTAAATAGCTATAAGAAGCTTCATTTGGCTATAGCTGCCTTAGAGAAATTACACAGTGAAACTTGTATCTTTACCATGAGTGGTAGCACGCACCTTTAATCCCAGCACCAGGGAGGTAGAAATAGACAGATCTCGGTGAGTCTGAGGTCAGTCTGGTCTATAAAGTGAGTCCTAGACCCTTCAGGGCTACATAGTGAGACTTTGTCTCAAACAAACAAACAAAAAACAAACAACATCAACAACAAAACCAACTAAACACACTAAAACTCTGAAATCTCTATGTATATGGGTACACATGCATTTGGTGGCCATTAGGTATCTGCCTCAATCTTTCTCTCACCGATTGGCTAAACCAGATGTCGCCTGAGCCTCTGACCCAGAAATGTTCTTATGTGTTTCCTTAGTGTGTCCACAGACAAGTGCTGCCACACCCAGCTTCTTACATGAGTACTAGGAATCTGATGGAAGACCCTGTGTCTTTACGCCAAGCACCTTTTCAACTGAACCATCTCTAGCACTAAAATCACTAACTTTCAACACACTTAAAAAATGGAATCCTAAACAACATTAAGGAGACAAGACTGTTAATTTTACATGACCATGCATTTTAAAATGTATTAGATGATTTTTTTTGAGCTGTGGTTTCATATATTCCAGTCTGGTCTCCAAAGATATATATATATATATCCAAGGAAAATCTTACACTTTTGATCCTCCTGCCCCGACTTCCTGAATAATGCTGGAATTACATGCACGCATGGCCATACACAGATTATGCAAAGCTGGGACTTTGTACATGGTAATAATCAATTACAGTGCACCCACAGCACTTATTAGATAAGGTTTTTTATTTCGTGTGTGTGTGTGTGTGTGTGTGTGTGTGTGTGTGTGTCTGTCTGTCTGTCTGTCTGTCTGTCTGTTGATTATGGAGGCCAGAAGAAGGCATCCAGTCCCCTGGAGCTGGAGTTACAGGTAGTTGAGAACAACCTGACATGGATGGTGAGAACCAAACTCAGGTCCTTCCGAAAGAGCAGCAAGTTCTCTTAACCTCTGAGCCACCTCTCAGCCCTTGTGAATTTTTGAAAGTCAGTCTGCTCACTAAGGAAAAGTCAGACTTCTCAAATGAAGAGAGATGTCACCTGATAAGAAGTGGCAAATGGATCATCCAAACATACCACTTCCTTGTCTCAGATCTCCACGTGGGCCTTTAGGGGGCTGCCTGCTAGTTGGAAGTGCTGCTTTTAGGGAGGAGAAGATGGGTTTTTGAACTCAATGTTTCCTATGCAGCAGCAGCAGCAGTCCAGAGCGGAGCTCAGGCCTTCTTGTTTCGTGTGCCTCCTCTTCAGAGAATGCCTGGGTCAGAAGTCATAATAAAGACCCCAGTGTGGACCTCTAAATCAGGAGCCCCTGAAGCCTGTCTTCTTGCTTCCAGGACTCATTGTACTGTGGGGCTGGGGAGAAAGTGATGCTAACCCTGCCCCCTCAGAAGATTTGCTCAGTATGAACTGAGAGCTAATGAATTCATGACAGAGGAGAGAACAGATTTAGTTAACATGCATGGAGGCATGGCAGAAGGGTGAATATTTAATAATGTGGTGAATTCCAGAGACTGGAAGCCCCTCACTCCTGGGGTGGGGTGGGGGCGGGTAAGTGAGTTTTGAGTGGTACTTAATGAAGGTTAGGGAAATGAATGGATGAGTGGATACGCAATAGTTTGCAAATTATTCCATTTAGAAGATGAAGGTCACCAGTGAAATAGAATTTGTCTCTTATCCCCCAGGAGGATGAGAGACTAGAGGTTTAATGTATTTCCTACCACCACTATACTTTTACCCTTTCATTAGAAAACAAAAGTCCCACCAGGTCAAGGTATTTCATGACAACTCCAATAACCAAATGGCTGCTGGATCATACTTGGAAAAATCCCTTCAAACCATCCTGATGACTATTAAAAACGACAAGACTTCTGCCTACTGTCATATCCTAATGAAAGGCCTGCTCTCTTCATCTGTTGACAGGCACCCTGGATGTCCCATGGTTAGCACTGTCCCTCTTCTATCAATCCCTGTGATGGTTTGTATATGCTTGGCCCAGGGAGTCACACTATTTAGAGGTGTGGCCTTGATGGAGTAGGTGTGCCACTGTGGGCGTGGGCTTTAAGACTCTCCTCCTAGCTGCCTGGAAGCCAGTACTCTCCTAGCAGCCTTCAGAACAAGAGGTAGAACTCTCAGCTCCTCCAGCTCCATGCCTGCCTGTATGCTGCCATGCTCCCACCATAATGATAATAGGCTGAATCTCTAAACCTGTAAGCCAGCCCCAATTGAATGTCGTCCTTTAAAAGAGGTGCTGTGGTCATGGTGTCTCTTCACAGCAATGAAACCCTAACTAAGATAATCTTCTTCATTTCTAATTAAACCTTTCTCTTGAAATTCGGGTTCTATATCTCAGTTTTTATGTCTACAATATTTGTCATAAATGTTTATCCACACTAATCTCAGGAGGTAAAGAGCAGCTGATGACAAAGTGGTCAGTCTGCATTTTTCTCCCGTTATGTTTTTAGATATGGGATCCCAGGAAGTGAACAAATAGCAACTGATTGTTTCTACTTTTGTTTTTTAAAAAATGCTACAACTTTTAAATGTAAGTTTTTTTTTTAAAAAACAAAAGTAGATACTATTTTTTGGTTTTTGGTTTTTCGAGACAGGGTTTCTCTGTATAGCCTTGTAAACTTTTTTTTTATTTTAACTTATGTATGCTCTCTCTCTGTCTCTCTGTCTCTGTCTCTTCCCCCCCCACACGCACACACACACACACACACACACACGTGTGTGTGTGTGTGTGTCTGTGTGTGTGTGTGTTTCATGTGTGAAGTGCCTACAGAGGCCAGAAGAGGATGGTAGATTTCCAGGAGCTGAAGTTGCAGGTGGTTCTAGGCTTCTAGACGTGGATACAGAAAACTGTACTCCAGTTCTCTGGAAGAGCAGCTTGTGTTCCTAACTGCTGAGTTCTCTCTCCAGCCTCTCTCTCTCTCTCTCTCTCTCTCTCTCTCTCTCTCTCTCTATCTATCTATCTCTCCCTCTTTCTCTCTCTTTCTTTCTCTCTGTTTTATGTTTGTGAGTACACTGTTGCTGTCTTCAGAAACACCAGGAGAGGGCATCTGATCCCATTACAGATGGTTGTGAGCCACCATGTGGTTGCTAGGAATTGAACTCAGGACCTTTAGAAGAGCAGCTTGTGTTCCTAACTGCTGAGCCATCTCTCCAGCCCCTGATTTTCTCTTCAAAGCAGACAGAAACTAACAGAGTAAAGCCTCTTCTAGGGTCTTCTGGTTTCCAAAGGCCTTCACTTTATACTAAGCACACCAAGGTGCTGCCTTCTTTGGTCATGGTATAACCCAGCCACCTTTAAACTGTTCCCTGCGGAATAGCCAGGAAGTTGAAACTACAGCCTTCTTTTCATGGCTACCCCTTGGCATCAACTCTTATAAACAGTGCTTGATAAGACATCTGAGCTGTCCTTCACACACAATGAGATAACCTTTACCACCTCACTGAGTATGCTGGGCCATGCCTCTAGAATTGGGAAGTCATAGAACATGTGGCCCAGATTCACCCTAGAAAGCTTCACTGACCTGAGCTTACCATGGAGAGGGGAACTGTTCTGCTCCAACATCAGGTCTGAATGACATGATGCTTGGGGACCTCAGACAGCCAATCTTGGTGGTACCGACCTCGGGCTGCTTTAGAAGAAAGACATATGAAGTGCAAGAAGTATCTGTTTTCCTCTTCAGCATCTGTCTGTCTTTAGGCAGGTAAGTGACTATGCAGTAGACTGGAAACGTTTGTGAGATAGCTTATGTAGATAAGAGATATCACATACAGATACCACCCAATTCAAAGCTTTATGACTGGATAAATGCTATTATTTGCTAAATAAAGACACAACTCATACTCAAAAGGCTACGTGACTCTTCTGGATAGGAGCAGGAAAGAGTGGGGGCAGTCTTAAAAAAAGAAAGTGTGTGTCAAACCCATTGCACTGGAGAGTCCTGCCGGATCATGGGCTGCTAATAGTCACTATTTCCTTTCAATAGACACCTTTAGACTGAGCTCAGATACTGGCTGGCATGTCCACTTAACCAATGACTGTTCACCTTTGGTACTTGGATGGCTCTGAAAAGGAACTCTTCAACAACGCTCAGGATTTACCCTCAAGAAGCTGATGAAGAGAAAGAAATAAGAAGGAAAATGACTTAGATGGAGCAGGGATATGGAACTAGAGGAAAGGCAGGGTTGCGTTTGGACTTTAACCCGAGGACAATGTTGACTTTTAGTAAGGAGGGGATCGGTGTTACACTGCTGTATTTTCCCTAAAGCTTGGTAATAAGAACAAAATATTAGGTCCTCTAATCACATTGTTTAAAACACAGCCTTTAAAATTTTCTAATAGATTTTTCACATGTGCACTTAATACGAGAGCCAGCATACGTGCATGCAATTTATAAATGCATTTATCACATGATGCCAATGGCTGCAGACAGAGCCCTCTGGGGACTGGGGAGACAGAGAGATAGCTCAGTTGGTAAGGTGCTTGTTCTACAAACATGAGGATCTGAGTTCAATTCTCAGTAGCCACATAAAAAGCACTGCACCCACCACCTCAGTGCTGAGAAGGCAGAGGTAGGTGGAATCCCAGCATTTGCTCGGCAGACAGCCAAGTCAATTGGTAAACTTCATGTTCAGTGGAGACTCTGTCTCAAAAAAATAAGGTGGGTGACTTCTCAGGACGAACCCTCAAGGATGTCCTCTGTCCTCCATACTCAAGTACACATGTGCATGCACAGAGACAGAGACATACAGATGAGAGAGCACGCGCGCGCACGTGCAAACACACACACACACACACACACGCACGCACAAGCACACACACACATGTATACACACACACTCACAAGAGTAAGACACACGCACACACACACACATGTATACACACACACTCACAAGAGTAGGACAC
>JANHMN010000006.1:18703280-18735582 GCA_030674055.1 Rhabdomys pumilio | reverse complement strand
GAGAGAGAGAGAGAGAGAGAGAGAGAGAGAGAGAGAGAGAGAGAGAGAAAGAGAGAGAAAATCTTGCTAAAATTGCCAGTCCCAACAAGGACTTTGTAGATCAAGATTAATGAGCATGTAGGAGCCAGAGTAAGTGTAATTATGGTCACAGTCTTTGTCATGTGATCTTAGTTCATCTGCTGTTGCTGTATCTGACTGCCACAGACCAGTTAATTTATAAAGAATAGAGGATTATTTGGCTCACAGTTTAGGAGGCTGGGAAGTCCAAGAAAAGTATAAAGCTGGTGTCTGGTACAGTTACCTTTTGCATCCTAACAAGATAAAGAGTCACAGGACAAGAGCATGGGTCAACTCACAGACTTCATTCAATCTCTTCTTTTGAAGCCATTATTGCCACCAATGGGACCCCACCCCACATGGCCTCATCTGGTGTCTCCCAAAGACTCACAACTTCAAATTCCATTAAACCTGTGAGTTTGGGTAGTAAGTGTCCTATGTATGAAATGTGGAGGGCAGAGTGGGGGGAGAGGGTACACTTAAATCATCGTCCTCCTTCTTTCTGTCAGCTACACACACACACACACACACACACACACACACACACACCCCTCTTGAGATAAAACATCATAGTTGGATCACATATAGATGGTCTTATCCTTTTAGAGGGAAGTCCTTAGAGATCACACCCCCTCTGTCATGTTTTACTAATTAAAAAAATGTTGACAGGAGGGGGGTGGAGGGTGGGGGACTCCTAGGCAAGAAAACTTGCCTCAGTCTCAGCATGTCAGCAGAGGTGCGACAAATCCTAGGGTCTATCCCCTGAGAAGGCAAGGACTAAACATCGTTTGTATTCCTGTGGGGTAGTCTGGGAGCATAGGTAGAAAGAAGGAACATAACATAAACTTCTCACTCCTCAAGCTCATCAGATGTGGACAATTCCTGAGCACTTCAGAAAGGGCAGAACACTGACGTGGTGGAAATTTTCTGCTTGGGGGAGGGGGCAGAAGTTATCTAAATTGACATGCTTTCCCACGATTGCTGGTGGAAAAACAATCACTTTCTGATGACCCAGCAGCCTTATGAGAAGTAATTTATAGAGACCATTCCAGAGGGGAGGAGAGAACCCCCCCCCTCAAACCCAGCAGCACAGAACCGCACAAGGAAATATTGCTTTCGAAACAACAACATCAGAACAATAAACTTCTCCTGTGCTTTATATGTTGAAAAGGTTTGACTGTAAATCTTGGCTCTGACAGTTATCCCGGATCCGTCAGAGAGGCAGCCCACAGATTCAACAGGGCGAGAGAAAAACACTAAATCATAATCGCCTCATAAAAGCCAAGCCTGTTTTTCTGAGCGCTTGAGAACTGGTATAGCCTTTCAAAATATCATAAATCTATTGTGCTCGCTCCTATTTTACTTAACAGCCAATTAATGTTGGTGTTTAAGAGAATTAAAGCCAGGGCTGAGAATGGGGTGAGAGCAGGGGGAAATGTCTTTAAACACGGGCTAGTGTGGAGATGGAACCGCACAGCGAGCCCTCATTACTGATAGGCTCATTAAAATACTCTGCAGAGCCTGCCACCGCCGCACACCCGTCGGTGTGATCTTGCCCTCATTAGCATCCTGAAAAGGGAAAACATTTTGCAGCACAGTCTTCAGTTGGTTTTGATGTCGGACAGGATGACATCAGAAAGGCTGGCTGAGGGTCGCTCTCCTTTCCTGGAGGTTCCCCCATGAGTGGAAGAATCGAGTCCCTGAAATGGCCAACAATACCATCTCATAGTGCAGTAACTTAGACTCTAAAGAAGGCTGACACCAGCACCACTGACACCATCACTAGAAGCCAACACAGTCATAGCCTTTGTCACACATTCTCCAGTGAAGACAATGTAAGTCCCCACTTGTTCTTAGGGGTTCACCTGACACCTGTCATTCTTACACCAGGGGTTTTAGTACTGGTCTCTCTAAGTTCCAAGCAAAGGTTGAGGTAGCTGGGTATGGGGACTTCTGACTGGAGGACTGCTGGGTGGGTGGGTAGGCTGTGGGGTAGGGGGACTGCGGGGTGAAGGTACTGCTGAGTGGGGGGATTTCTGGGTGGGAGTATTGATGGGCAGAGCATAAATATAAATAAAAAATGATGCTGTTGGTTGCTGCCAATTCTCAACTCAATAGTCTGCATGGTGGTAACTGAAGATTTTAGATTGAAGACCTGGACTCTGTCTGACAGCCCTAAGAGGATAGGCTTAGCCACCTGTCCCAAGATGCTGATTGCAAAACTGAGTATAACTGGGGGAAACAGCTCAGCTGATAACTCTGGGTGTTCCATTGCTACTACCACATAAACTGAGTGCTTCTACCAGCACCAGGGAGGTGCAAGCATAACACCTAACCTTCAGGCTTGACCGATGTTTATATGAGTCCCGTGTCACAAAGACATTTTGGGATCAGCTCTGTTATTGTTAAAATTCAAGAGAACTCAGAATAAAAGGTTAAGGAGGCAAATGTAGAACCATGGAGGGGGGGGACAAGATGGAGTGAGTTAGGCCGGTGACAAGTGCCTTCCTTCATGATCTTAGAGACATGTACACTCTTCAGGCCTCCATTCTTGGCACTAGAAAATGAAGATGTCATGGACCATTCTAAAATTGTGCAGAATGCTACTTTTATTGTATAGAAATTCCTCTGTAGCGAGATGATGCCAGTTTGTTAAACCAGCAAGGGCATCTGGGCAAGTATGATCTATTAGGACAACTATGTAGTCATTTAGAATAGACAACAACCAAACCAACCAAGCAAGAAGCCAGTGTGGCCACATTAGGATGAGCTGACTAAACATGAGCCATAGTTCATAATGCTTGTCAATGTGACCCTGAGCAAAGGCTTATGGGTGATGGTGGTAGGGAGGGGTTGTCACAGAGAGCCCTACACGACTAAGTTGTGCTCTAACTGCAAGAATGATAAAATTCTTACCTTCAATTGTTCTGTATTATTTTAAAGGGAGAAAAAGCTGCATTGTAAATTTAACTAGAAATTAAAAGTGAGTTGCTAACACCATAGAGGAGAACAGGAAAGGAGCTCACACGTTCTGCATACTTCGGGGTTCAAGTTTAACGGACGGAAGTGAAAGCCAAACACTTGGCCAGTCATAGTAAATACACCCCCATCTCTCCTGGACTTCACCCCATCTCTCCTTAGCACACGTTAAGTTAAGCACACAATAAATTAAGTGTAGAAAACTCTAGTACAGTTATGCACATGCTTGCATTCTGGTTATAATGAGTAAGGGGTTGCGTGTCCAGTACACAGGACTCAACCAATAATGCTACCATCCCCAGCTCCTTTGGAGAGCCTGCTTTATGACTACACTTAGACAAAACTAGACAGCCATACTCTATGACCACCTCCTCCTCACCGAACATCTTTGGATGGCCTTGAAGGAGGCAAGATGTATAAAAGGAAAGAAGATCAGGAGAGAAGAGCGTTTTGTCAACAATAAGGATCTCGCTAATACATTGGTAACTGGTATTGCTGAGAAAACACTACTGTTCAGGTCACATGTGTATCATCAGTTAACATTATGAATTATTGATACTATTCCTTGTTAGGGACCAGGCAATATGAGGGGTTCTCCCATGTGTGACAGGGAGTAAAAATACCCCAGAAAACAGCTTAGGGGAGATGGGAGGTTTATTTCAGCTTCAGTACTTGGTCAGCTGTGTGTATTACCTTTAGACCTACGACAAATCAGGTACATTGGGAGGAAGGGTGTGACAGGAGAAAGGCATTTACCCCTTCAAAGCCAGGAAGCAAACATTGAGACAGAAACAAGATGGCAATAATAGTCCATAGCACCCAGAGACACACTGCAGTGGCCACTTCCTCCAACCAGGCCCACGTTTGAAAGTTACCATCACTTCTTAACCAAGCAATCAAATTAGAAATCTACCCACAGATTAATCTTCTGATAAAGACAGAGTATGGTTCGATCACCTCTCAATCATTGGACCTGTCGTCTGAATCCACCATCTGGAGACTAACTCCTCAACACACAAAACTTAGCGGAGCAATGTGATACTCCATCAAACTGTAGTAGTTATCATTGATCAACTCAGTGTTTGAAATAATTTTGTAAAAAAAAAAAATCTATTAATAATTGTTGAGATTAACCAAGCCTCCAGGTTCGATCCTACGTGGTAGGTCTCTTCAGTCTTAAGCAGACATGAGGGGGCTTTTCAGTGACTTCTCTAAGTCAGTCCTTGTAAGTTGTTTGCCCAGCCTGAACTATTTTAGACATAGCTGCTTTTGGCAGTGGGCATGTGACAGAAAATCACTCAAAGCAGGCGAGCTGGACAGTAAGCACTCCGAGGGGCCAGCATTGCTACTTGCTGATTATCTTGGACTTCTGTAAGTGTGAAGCCTCGTGGGGAAGGCACAGTGGCCTGCATGTGTAGGACCAGGGTTACTGCTAGTGATGCCTGGCTGCAAATTAAGCAGCTGGTCCCTAGAGTCCTGAGTCACCAGGATACATTTCAAATGATCGATACCCACTCTGAGCTAAATCCGTGACCTTGCAATAGTGTCCCTTGCCAGCCACAGCTGTTTCCCAACAGATGAGTACACAGACTGTGAAAGCTGCAAACAGAAAGAACCCTGGTGAGAGCCTGAACCAGGGAGATGGCATGAGCTACTCACTTCCTTCCTTTAGAAAGTAAAGGTGACAAGGAAAGAGACATTGCCGAAGGCTTTTAGGGCATCGTGAAAAGTACTGTCTTTGAGTTTCACTGCTAAAGACTACTTGTTCAGCCACTTGCCTTGTTGACAACCAGTGAGCAGAACTTTTTGAGATTTTTAAATTTACCTTTTTCATGATGTCATTTTTTGAGACGGATTAAATGAAAATCTTTGTTCGGGCATAAAGAACTCCCTCAATTTGTAGGGTATTGATACCCCCTGATCTGTTAAAAATCAAAACAATTATCATCTTTCTTGGAACCTTCCTTTTTGTTTGTTCAAGATGGAAATAGCTCCTATCTCTGAGACCTGAAACTTCAATGAGAGACATGAAACATGAGCGTGGCACCTGAGCTCGGAGGACAAGAGATCTTGGAAGAGGAAGTGGGCAGTTAGTAGTGCCTTGTTCTTATGTGGTGGGTACTGCTATGGTACTGAGGTTAAGGCTGGAAATTCCTTTGTGTGCCATGCCAGTCACGTTCATGCGGTGGTTATGAGTGTTACTGAAAACCCCAGTGGGATGGAGCTCCTGCTTCCGATTGCAAGCTACTCACATGTCCCACTGCCACCTGCTACAGAGTCCCTCTATGATAACAGAGGAGGGGTGACGTGAGGCCTGCTATTTGTGATAATCACTTGTGTCCAGAATCCTATTTTGTCTCCGATGACTATTACAACATATTATCAACATTATAAAGTTCTACATTATGAAGTTAGGCTGATAGCTTTTAAATTTTAATGTCCTGTCTGATTTCCACTCTACATTCATAGATTGTCACTATGGGGACAGATGGCTACTAGGCCTCTCTGATTGTACCAAAGAAGCATAGGAGGAGGGTGTGGAATGGCACTCTAAACACAACCCTGGACAAGAGCCCTGCAGAGTGGTGGGCACACACAGAGGTTATCCCAGCCCTTAAAGAAAATGACACTCTACTTCTCTGCCTTCCCTGTCTTGGCTTGTTGGTGAATCACCTTTAGCTTCTACCATACGGTTTTCCATAGTGGTAACAGAGATGGCGAGTCCCTGGAATCCATCAGGGTAGCTACTGTCTCCTCCCTAGCTTCAGCACTTGATATGAGCCACTTCTAATTTTTATATGTCTACATTGCCCAGAGAATGTCTCAGATAAGAATGTCTCTCTCAATACCACGATCTCACCACACCAGACCCCTCAGTGTACTTTCAAAGTTTTACCTTGCTCTGTCTTTCCTGTGGTGGCTAAGAGTGGGCTCCTCTTAGCTAGGGGGCCTTCAGGTCCCCAAGTCTTGTCTTCTGCTTCCTCTTCTCCAGGATGAGTGGTCAGACTTTCCTATAATGACCTGCGAACTTTGCTCACCAACTTTCTTGTCACTCATGTGTTTCCTTCTATGGTCAGAAAACTGGGTCAATGTTTTTCAAGTCCCCTTTTAAAACACAGTGATCTCATTTTGCTATATACTTCTGATGAGTACAACGTGCCTCATAGACTCTAAAGTCAACTTTAAAGTTGAATTTCAAATCATATTAGCTGCGGTCATTTGATACCAAACTGTATTAATTTAATCCACATTACTGCTCCCCCCCCCAAAGCTAATATTTCTCTTCCTATAAAAATCATAGCTGGAAAAATTAAAAGATCTAATAAGCCAATTCTCAAACCTCCAACATTAAGATGGAGAAACAGACGGAGCTCTGTAAAATATTCAGATTCCATTGTTTGAGTGTATGCTCTTTCTTTCCCCGAGTCGCATAATAGGATTAGGAAAGCAAGGCTAAACAAAAATGTTGGACTTAAGCCCTTAAATCACTGCCTTTGTCTTTATGACCTCAGACAAGTCATTTAGCCCTGTCTGTGCTTTAATGCTTTATGATTTTTGTATATGAACACACCCACGCAACAGCATCCCTGAGCCATGAGCACTTGGGCCAACGCCTCACATGGTAGGAAGAATGTATGCTTTGGTTAGAAGGCCGTGATTCTCAGGCCTCAAGAACTTGTTCTTGGGCTAGAGATTAGCCTCATCAATAGAGTGCTTGCTGAGCATGCGCAAAGCCCTGGGTTTCCACTCCCAATTGCGCATGTCTGTAATTGCGGCCTTCAGGAGGTAGAGGCAGGAGGGTCAGAAATTTAGGTTCCAGACTAGTCTAGGATATATGATATCCTCCCATATTAAAAATAAACAAGGAAGGAAGGAAGGAAGGAAGGAAGGAAGGAAGGAAGGAAGGAAGGAAGGAAGGAAGGAAGGACTTTTAGTCTTTATTTACAACCCCCTCTTCAATTTCTACTACCTTACAGAACTTAAGAAGGTGATCAATGGACACCAACATGATAGATGTATTTAAGGCACCAAGTCTGTATTCCTCTTAGATGTTTGTCCCTGAGAACAGTCAAGCCTTTCTCACTGAGCAAAATCCATTATGGATGGCTTGTTTTTTCTTTACTACTCTCTCCCAAGGCTTCTCAACCCTCATTCAAAAACACTTTAGTTCTTTGGATTTGTTCCACTGCAGCAGCACCTAACTGGCTTAGCCTTGCTCATTCTAGACCCTCTGCACACATCCATAAGCATGTAACAGTATAAACATGGAGCAGTCAGTTGTCTGACAGAGCTTCCATTGAATGTGGTTTGTTCACATCGCTTTCGCTTTAGATTGCACAGGGAAACTTGTGTGTGCACATGTTTGTGTGGACATATACATATATATGTGTGTGTATATATATATATATATATACACACACACACATATATATATATATGTGTGTGTGTGTGTGTGTGTGTGTGTGTATACCGTTCTGTTTATAGAAATTGATTTCAGAAATAACACAGAAAAATAGTTTGTGTCTAAGAAATCTCCATAGGTCAGCAGTTCCAATGAGTGATAGGCAAGTTTAAGAGTCTCTGGAAACAAACAAATGTATTTATATAACCCCTTATGCATGGGGAGTATTGCTCAAAACCTCCAGGGAATGCCTGAGACCATCCATAGTGCTGAATCCTATAGTCCCATGAATGTTCTGTTTTAACTAAGCCACTGTTAGACACTGTGGTCCTGATGTTGGCAGTCTGGGATGTGACAGCAAAAGTAGGATGGATTTCAGTTTTTTTTTTTTTTCGTGATTTTCATGCAAATGACATTTGTTTTTCCCATAGATCTTAGCAGTTTCAGCATATGATTTTCCACACCTTTTACTGAGAACGTTTACCTCTTGATTGGTAGGAAATGGCGTCTTCTGGGCACATCTGAATTTGCCAGCATTGCAATGCTTGCACTTTGGGAGCATTAAATAAAGTAAAGGCTACCAGAACATACGTGCTTGGGCTATCAAGGAATTCACTAAGACAATAGAGTTACGTAAATGGATAATATATGTATCCATGGTTTTGATGTATGGCCATCATCAAGAAATTTTTTTTTACCCTTTTCAGAACACCATTGACTGCAAGTCAGGATTGTAGGGAGCTACCTGGGCTGTGAGTTACAGTCATAACAAACCAATCAGAAGTAAAACAGAGGGTACTGTGTGTGTTGCCCTATCTCTGTAAGATGCAAGTTCAACGTGAAACACAACACCTAGGGCTAGGGTGTATTTTTCCTGCTGTATTTCTAGAACTGACTTTTTGTCTGCTTCCTGGAAATTTCTACTTCAGTATCCCTGCAACATTCATAATAATCTTTGTCACAATTGATTACAGCAAGCCTGGTTGCCATGCACTCTCCTGGGCTATTCTCTTTCTGGAGACTGTCTTGGCCTGTAGAAGTTTCCATTGTTTTCAGAGGATCGCTGAGTGATAACTTCCTTTCTGACTGTGCTCTCCACCCTTTCTGGCTCTCAGCACTCTGTAGCATCCTTCTTCTGTACATGTCGGTTGAATGATTGGTCCCTTTGTTCATCCAATGCTTTCTGAGCCTCTGGCATAGGCTCTATGCAGTGCTGTGCACAGGAAGCATAAAAATGAGAATCCCACAAAAACTGTCAGTGAATTTATCATTTAATGAAAGAGATACATGATAATTTAATGAAGTGAGAACCAACTCCAAAACCTCTTTACTCTCTTTTTCCTTGTTTGCTTTTGAGGCCAGATTTGACTCTGTAGTCCAGGCTAAGCTGATCTGAAGACCGTCTCATGGCACTCTGGTTTTGGAGTCTTGAGGATGGGCTCCACCCCCTTGCTCTCTCACACCCTCAGTACCCAGCAGACTGCTTGTTATTGCTCACAAATTGAGGGTTGTTAATAGATTTCTGAAACAGGAGCAAGAGCCATCAAGGATAGATAAAGGTGGTGTCTGAAGCATCAAGAATGGACAAAGGTGAGGTCTGAAGCTCGCTCTGGGTGGTACGGGATCAGCAGTAGCAAATGGGGAAGGAGAGGGAAGGGAATACATTTCCCCGGCGTCTGTTACAGTTTGGAAAGAAATATGTTCCCTACGGGCACTGCTGATGGTGATATGCCAGGAGGTTGTGGGGCACAGAATGAGGAGGTAAGTCATCAGGATATGGACCTTGAATGTATAGCCTGATCCCCTTCCTCTGCTTCTTTCTTGCAAGAGGGAATAGAGAGGGCCATAACGTCACCTGAGATTCTAAACGCTTAAGTTTGCCCCGCCACCCAGCAACCTGTGGTCTATGGGGAAAGGGGCTTTAGATTATACGGCAAGTATAACTAAAGTTAACTAAAAGGAGAAGTCCTTCTATATAGTTTTTGGAAGACCATCACCTAAACTGGGATGGGATTTGTTTGTAGTGCAGTTATTAGGGTCACCCATAAGCCTACATGTAAACCGCCCACTTGTTCTTGTAAGCCCAACTAACTCACTGGCTCACCAGGCTAATCTCAGATCATTTCTTTGAGCTGTTGTTGGTGCCCTTTTGGGGTGAAGAGATGTTTTGTTCAAGTGTCCCCAGGAAAAGTAACCCCAGTAAGTGGTTAAAACTTTGGAGAGCAGACTGTCTTGGCAGAGGTACTTTTTGTCAGTTATCTAGGGCAGCTGGCCTTACTCCTCACTCCCTTCGTGCCCCTATTGCTGTTGTTAGGAGAGTTGCAGGAGAGAATGTCTGTGAAGGGTCAGGGACCAGGAGGTCCTCCTCAGTTTCCCTCTTTGAGGCAAGGCTCCAGTCTAACTGAAGAAGTACTGAAACTTCCAACTGGTCAGACTCCCTGCTTCCTGCGGGAGGAATGGCTTGATTTGCAATGACTCCACCTTCTGGCTCTTGGGGTCTAATTTCCCACAAATCCACCGAGTGGCTTACCATCCTTCCATCTGTTTCTCTTCTCCCTATACTATGGTTTCAGATGACAGATGTATCCTGACCCGACTGAACGGGATGCTTGTGCTATTGTTTCTTGTTCTTTTTAGTGCTTCAGAATGATTCTTGGGAAAAGGAAGAGGACAGAAACCTCATCGAAACACTTGGTTATCTCTTCAAACATGTCAATAAGTGCCACTTATAAAAGGACACCTTATAATTCAAAAGGGAAGCCAGATCTTTCCCTCCTCAACCTCCTTCTTTCTCTCTTCCCACCGATATACTAAAGTACACAATAGCCCTCTTATTCCAGCACTGAGGCCTGTTTCCCTTCTATCTGAACATTCCTCTGGAATCTCCCACAGTTCTTGCCACAAGCAGACAAGGCTCTGAGTGGCTTGGAGGAATGCACCATGCAGAGTGGGAGGGAAGAGGAGCATTACAAGGAACCAGCTGCTCTTTGGAGGGTCATTTTGGAAAGTAGCAGATGCAATTACTGGGCCTCATTAGAAGGACCAACTAACATACTGGATGTGAAATTATATTTGGAAAACCATATACACTAAGCTCTGAGGTGGTGAGAGAGTGAGAGAGGATGGAAGAGGCAGGAGAGAGGGAACCACTGGAGCCTGTCTGAACTGAGAGCCCATCTACAAACAGGTGATTTCAAGTTCCCAAGGAACAAGTCAGCTACGGAGCTGGAACAACAGGCTAAATGGAGACCTGAATCTTGATGCATTCACCAGTCTCTGAGAGACCTGCTCCAGCCCTGTAGAGAAGTGGGCTTGCTAGGGAGAGTTCTGTGACAAGCGGGGAACAAGGGAGAGACCTACTCTGCTTAGTGTGACTGCAGAGAAAGTTCAAATGTGCTACTGACAACCAGGGTCTGCAACAAGCTTCTGGGATCCACCCTGAAAGTCTGGCCCTAAGTTCCATCGGAGCCCACTGCACCCTGGAAAGTTTCTACCTGCTTGTAGACCCAGCAGGTTATCATCATGGTTTGCCTTTGTTCAGAACCAAAGGAAAGTCCCAGACAGGGCAAAATATTCTTGGGGCTAGAAAAAAGAGGATGCAGGAAGTTGGTGAGATGGACATATTCTGGGAGTAATTTGAGAGAAACAAACCAGTAACAAACTGAGAGCCTTTGGAGCCCTCAGTTAGGTGACTGATTTTATAAGCCTTGTGTACAACATCTTTAAAAAGTATATTTTTATCAGGACTGCTGAGGGTGGCTTCCTTTTAAAGAACAGAACAAGAGGAACCCCAAACCAGAGGCTCTGCCTACAAGGAAGGAGGTAAAAAAAGAATTTAGCGTTTGTGTTGGTGTTCACTCCAGGTAGTTCCTAGGTCCCTTGGAGTGATAGCCCTCACCTGCTTTATTGACTTCTTGCCTGGTTGTTGACCTTTGGCTTTCCTATAAACTGTCATATGTAAAATTCAGGTAAATGTTATATATTCTATTTTTAAATGGAGTGGAGTTTTACAGACTACCCCAGAGTCACCAATCTATATAACCATACGGCTGAGATAGGAACTCAGGTAACCCCTAGGTTATTAGACTCAATACAGGGTATTACATAAGAATGTGTCACCTACACCTGTGACTTGAGGAATGATTTACCTCAAATTTGGGGACCAGGTCATAGGGAAACAGGCCCCTGTTGTCTTTCTGGCCTTCTATCTTAGATACAATCTTGGGCTCCACTCTCAAGGTTCATTGTGTCTGTACAGGTGCTTCTTGGAGTTCAGAACTTCCTCCTTTTGAAGGGCAGCAGCCATTCTGTGTTGAGGGCTCTTCTTACTGTAGCACTGCCTTGTCCAGGGAAGAGAAAGTCATCTGCACTTTATTCTGTAAAGACCCTCTTCCCACATCCCCAGTAATGACAATTCTGGGAGATCTCTTCTGTGTTGTATACCCAGCCATTCTGCAAGGAAACCTGGGAATTTAAGTACAGCTTAGTGAAGAAGGAGGAATAACGCAGGTTAGGTGACACACAAAGCCACCGTCTAACTTGCTCTGTTTGAGCTCGAGAGCTGGCTCAGAGGTTAAGAACACTTGTTGATCTTGCTGAGTGTAGCCCGCCGATCCCGATCCGGCATTACAAGATGGCGCTGGTTTCCTGTTGCACCACTTGCAAACAAGTCTACTGTGCATGCGTCAGCAGATTCTGGCGCAAACCCCTCCCGAGTGGATACATGCAAATGAGGTATTGGTGCCTTAGCCAATCCCTGCACGGCAACCCCTCCCCGGGCGGGGACTATGCAAATAGCTCTATGCTAATTAGGTCCGGGTAAGGACCAATCAGAAAGGGTATGCAAATTAGGTCCGACAGGGCAACCAATCAGGGAAAGCCACACCCCCTCTCCCCTCTATATAAGCAGCCCTCTCTGGCTGCTCTGGGTCCCTGCTTTACTATGAGGTGCTCCTGCAATAAAGCGTGAGTGTAGATCCTGGCGTCTTTCTTCCTGGTCGAGCAGACACTTGCGTCTTCCTTCCTGGTTGAGTGAACGCAGATCATCGCCCGTCTTCCTGGTCGAGCGGTCGCGACAGCTGAGGACCTGGGTTCAAGTCTCAGCACCCACATGGCAGCTCACAACCATCTGTAACTCCACTCCCAGATGCTCTCTTCTAACCTCCTCGGGCACCAGGCACATATGTGGTGCACATACATGCATGCAGACAAAACATTCATACATATAAAATAATATAGAAATATAAAACTATAATTTCCTTTGTTTTAGGTGAAGGAAAGCATCTCTGGGGATCTTGTGGCAGGCTGGGCACTTTAGTTCTATAAGTGTATTGATTTATCTAACATTATTAATCCCTTTGTCTGTCTCCCTCATTGGGTTGTCAGTTCAGAGAGACCAGGGGCTATACCTTTGATTTTTTTAATTTTATTTTTTAATTTTTATTGAACTTCACGAGAGTTTAAATCCGGTACACATTATGTCAGATGAAGTATTGCCTTGCCTGCCTTACTCCCATTCTCTCCCGAGGACCTTCTGGTGCCAGCCATGGGAATTCATGTTGCTTTCCTCCTCCTCCTCCTTCATGTTCACAGCTGCTACATTTCATACGGGATTCAGTGGGCTGTCCCCTACGCTGCCGAGAGAAGAATAAATTCCTGGATACTCCCACTTTGGTGGAAGTGCGTGGGAAGGGTGGAAAGAGGAAGCATTATTACCTCAAGAAGCCTAATCCTACTCCTGAAACGGAATTCGTTCTTTTGTCCTTTATGATCTATTCTCTGTAACCTCAGCTACAGTACGCACATAGGTGTTTGCAGTTTTTAAAGCACGCATGTCCTCAGTGGTAGCTCATAGCTCATCCTAATCCATAGTGGGTGTTTCTGAAGGAACGGAAGTGAATATTAACACCAGATCCAATTTTTAGATGGCTACCTAAGAAGAAACGGAGAGGCAGAGTGGGAAGATGGATGGTGGGTGGGCGGACAGATGGATGGATGGTGAATAGGCAGACAGGTGGATGCATGGGTGATGTATCTGAAGGGATCTATGCAGTTCTGCGTATTCCGTGCTTCCTCTCTCCATCTTGTTCTAGAGGCTCTGCCTCCCTGGGCAGAACTGATAGATGACAAACAATGTAATAGAATCGCCTTGGGAGACTTTCCAAAATACTGGACACCTGATCCAACCACAGATGGAGACTCTTGACTAGTCCGTGACCACTAGTTCCCAGGAAGGATGTTTTGAAAAAACTTCTACTGTGATCATTCACATATTCCAGGGTAGGAAAATCCCATAAGCTGGCTTCCAGGGCAAATTTATCTAGCAAAGGTTCCCTGTTGTAAACAGGGGTTAGGTAAGACAGTTGCTTCCTTTCTGAGGGACTTTGACCTCTGACCACTTAGGAAAAAAAATGTTTTCTTGAAAGCGTGAGCAATAGAAACATCAGAGACCTGGAATAGACGGTAATGGGTATAGGGGCTTGGGAGATAGCTCAAGTACAGTGTTTGCCTACAACTATAAGGATCCGAGTTCGAGTCTCAAGTTCCACTTAAAAACCTGGGTATTACCTTAAGCTTGAAACCTAGCTCTAGGGAGGTGGAGACAAACAAATCCAGCCAGCCTGTCTAGTTTAATCCTCAAATTCAAGGCCAAGTGGGAGACATAGTCTCAAAACAGGGTGGATGACTCCTGAGGAAAGATGCCCAAAGTTGATCTTTAACTTCCACATGCACATGTGACCCATACATATATGAATGCATGTGCATGCACACACACATAAGAAAGTAATCACACTTGATCCGAAGGACAATGAAGAGAGTGGATGTTAAGTCACAGGGTTCATCAGATGCTAAAACCTCTGCTATGGCCTTGAACAAGTCAGTGCTTTATCTCAGTAGAGCCCAAATGTACAACTCACATGTTGTTTCCTTACCCCCTACTCATCTGTGTATCCCTCATAACTGCCCGTCCCCTTGAATACACTGCATGTGTCCATCACTTGGAAGCTAAAGAAATTTTGAGAAAGAAATGACTGGATTCATTAGTTCAAAACTTCTCAAGCATTTTACCTATTTATTCCTTTAAAAAGTTGTATTTTTATTATGTGTATGTATATTATTATAATATGTGTGTGTGTCTGTCTGACCGTCTGTCTGTATGGAAATACTTACTAATATACACACGTGTCAGATGGTAATATTGTAGTGTCAGTTCTCACTTCCTACATTTATATGAGTTTGGGGGATTGAACTCTGGTCCTTAGGCTTTCATGGCAAGAGTCTTTACCTACTGAACCATCATGCCGGCCTACCATCTATTTATTCTTCACCAGGAAGGTAGTTGTGGATGAGATGCACTGTGTTCTTATTGGCACAAAGCTCGCACCCTAGTTAATAAAACAGCTACAAAGGAAAGCGGATAAGAGCTGTGACTTCAGACGGTGGAACATACCATAGAAGAAAAGGATAGTGGATCAGACAGCCTCCACGAGGAGGTGGCATTAGGGCTACTTTCCTGTGAGTGACACACCTACCATGCGTGCTGTAATTCTTAACACTACAAGATCCCTTAGAAGCCATCTTTTAAATAGTTGCATTTGAGGGCCTAGAGAGATGCCCCGGAGATTAACAGCACTTGTGGCCCTTGCATAGGATCTGGGTTCGATTCCCAGTACTAGCATATTATCTTATAACTGTCTCAGTTCCGGGTATCTGGCACCCTTTTCTGGCTTCTTTGGTGAACACACACACACACACACACACACACACACACACACACACACACACTGAAGGTAATTACTTATACATATTTAAGAAAAAACTACAGCTCTTTTAACTGCATTTTATCAGTCACTAATTGGGCAGATTCAGGAAGAATTTGACTTGCCCACAGTCACAGAGCCAGTTAGCAACAGTACATAAGTTCTCCGGGTCTTCTTTATTAACTGATCTATCCACCAACTAAGCCCTCCCCCCAGGCCTCTTTGGGTATCATGCTCACAGTATGAATTATATCTGTTACTTTAAAAGGGAAATGGCTTGAAAGATGGGAGGAAGCAGGGACCGTGTAAAATTTCCCTTCCGGTGATTGGCAGCCTTTCATTTCTCTCATCACTTCAGGACAGTTCCTCTCCTACCTGAAATGCCCATGGGTTGCAATACCAAGGCACAGGGTGGAGGGCTAATCAAATGTTGCAAATTATAGGAGATTTCTGGATGCAGAAGCATCCGGTGAACATGGTCTGACAGCTGTTCTGAATACCTTCCCTAGAGACTGCAGGGGAGGGAGAGGGAGAAGGAAGGAGGGAGCAGAGAGGGAAGAAAGGCCATTGCCCCAAATCAATTAGGAATAAACACAAGCTTCCTTCCGAATTAAAACAACCAGACATTAAGGGCAGTTTCCCTTTAGGTCACCCTCAGTTGCTCCTGATCTCCGACCGTTTGACATCCCCTTTCCTCTTTCTCTCTGTCTGCATCTCTCTCCTCCCTCCACCACGCCCCCTCCCCATCCTTTCTCTTTTCTTCTCTCTCCCTCACACCATGTTACCATTATTGTCAGTAGAACGAGCTGCATGCATGCCAAATCAGGTCATTCACAAATATAGAACAAACGTCTGTCACTACAGATTTACCACTGTGACGAAGGCTTGGCCCTTCTGTCTGTAAAAATTGTGCCCATTAGTGCTGCGACATCCTAGCTCCTAGAGCCTTTTAACCCTCTGTCTCAGCCTAGTGGAGGTGAGCATTCTTCGGATAAACATCGTTCGAGCATCTTTAATGGTTTCATTGCGATGACTCCTTGTGTGGGTGTAAGTCCAAGACACTAGCAGCCTGATTTTGTACCCCCTTTCGCCAATGGCCGACGTTCAAAGCCACTTTCTGGGGTTTACTGCTTAACTGTAAATATTTGTTCTGGGCTGAAATCTGCGGAGGGTTATTTATCTAATATCAGGTAACTGACAATACTCAATTAAAGAGAATGAGCTGGAGTTGAGACACTCTCTCAGGAAAAAAGAAAGAACTAACCAAACATTAAACTTTATTTACTCTGCCCAGAAGTCTCTGTTGGACAGTTTTAATTCATTGTGAATTTTTACCGTGACTCTCCTTTCAACCACACATTCAAATGCACTCAGTGGAAAACAGGAGAGAGAAGAGGAGGGGAGGGACATGATCAAGAGAAAGAAAAGAGTCAGCCTGAGATGAGACCTTGTTGCCTGTTTATCTGCTCTTCTTCTTGAATGGTTTGGTTTATTTCAAAAGTACGAAAGCCAAAGAGCAACCCTATGAGCAAAGAAATTGTTGTTATAGGATATAATTCCGTATAGAGCATAGAATGTCCCCAATTGGAGTCTTTTTCTGGCCTTGTTAACTGTCACTGCAGAAGTCTACACAAAAATCCCCAAACAAAAAGCATAACCTAAAATCTAGATAATCAGGGTCTATTTTAGTGGGTAGGCTGGCCTGCTTTCATAGCTAAGAATTTTTATTATTATTTGCGAGAGAAGGCAGTAGGAACTACCAACGTCGTCGCAGTGAGAAAATCAGATGCGCTATAATTGCTTCAGATAACAGAATCACCCCAGTGATCCTGCTTGTAAATGCTTTTTTCCAGCTAATTAGGACACGGGAGTTATCTCCATCTCAGAGTTGTTGTTATTTTGTTCTTTACTTTGATCATGAGTTGGCTGTTTCAGCCATCATGCGCGGGTTGCGATTAGAATTCTAGAATTCGTTACCATGTGATGCTGGGGCGTGGCCTATGTGATCCCAGTTGAGAGTCTCGCAAACACTGAATCATGCAACACATTAGCACTTACTTTCATGCATGTTTGCTCGCATGCTGATGACCTGGAAACGGGGTTTTACACTCCATATTTTTCCTTGTTGCTCCTGGCTTATGTCTTCTGTGGTAGGAACACCACAAAGCAACACCTCCTTCTTCAGCCTGGAAGGGGGAGAGGAGCAGATGGGTACAAACTCTGCTCAGAAGGGCCGACAGGGCGCGTGATGGAGAAGAAAGGAGACTACCTGGCATAGTACCTGCGCACCGCCTGCCATTTTGGCAGCCAGGCTGACTAGGGAACAGGAAAGCTCAGGCTCAGAGGAGACGGGGTCTAACAATGCTTCATAGAGCAGTTCTCCCAGGGAAGTATATTCGAAGCAGCTGGTCCCTGCATCAGAGGATTTAAAAATCTCAAATGCTGAGCCAGCACAAGGGAACATCCTTGTTATCCCAGCACTTGAGAAGTGAAAAGCAGAAGAGTCATGAGTTCAAAGACAGCCTGAGCTACAGAGAGCTCCATTCAGCGATGGACATGGAGGAGGAAGCGCAGTCCTGTTTCTCACGAAATTCGAGAGTTTATAAGATGTAGAAAACTATAAACACGCCTTCTGGGATCTCAAAGACCAGGAGAGAAAGAGTTCCCGCCATCTTATTGCATTAGTGGTGACATAATCACATTTAATTTACACACTTTCATATTTTTATGCACTGTGGCTCCTAACTACATGCCGATAGCTTTATCTCACGCTCATGGAAAAGAAGCAGAGATGTGTTCCAATAATGGAAATAAATGATTGTGTTGGTTCCATGGAAAAACTATGCAGTGACTGGGGAGCAAAGGCAGAAGGACTATAAATTTGAGGCAGCCATGGGCTTCATGTCTTAATACAGACGAACAAACAATAACAAAGAAAGTAGTGTTGAATATGCAAGGTACACACACCGTTCTTTGTAGGTGACATAAGGGATCTCGTTTTCTGGAGGAAGGGTACACTTTGATACCCTGGGGTCTCCACCTGACAACTGGGGGTTTGGGTCAGTCTGTTGTGCTTGGTCAATCTACAGGAAGGAAGACCAGGTTTATACAGAAGCCAGCTCCCTCCACCCCGTTTTCCAACCTGTACATGCCTTTTTTTTTTCTTGACAGAAAATTTTCCTCATGTCAAGAGCAGGACAGTAGAGTTGATATGGCAGTGACCTCACTAAAGGACAATCCGGTGTAATGAATTGCTTGCTGGTAGGAGTTTTCCACTTAAACAAATTGTGTGGAGTTTAGGGCTTCTGGGTTTTAGTGTGACATGACAGCCCTGTCTAGAAGCAGTATCCCAGCTTGGAGACTTCCTAAGCATGGAAGAGAACTTGCTTTGTCTTAGATATAAGGCATGCCAACTCGAGAATTTGTTCCTCTTCTGGTAAAGCCTTCAGTCCTAACGTGGGATTTCCGACTCTAAAGACTAACTCCAGGTACTTCCTGACAGCCCATCTCTTAATATTGATTACACAGGGACACAGAAACTAATGTCATGGATACTGTTTTCCTCTTTACCAATTCTTACCTCTTCTTCTAATTAAATGGTTGTGAGGCTGTAAGAGGAAAAAAATCTATTTGTCTTTTTCTGTTTTGCAGAATTATGGAGGGAAAAAAATCTAAGTAGAGAAGGACATTTGAAAAAAATTGATAGACAAGGGATGGGGGGAGGAGGGGGGGAGGTACCAGGACACAGCATCACTGGGTCAATGAGGAAGGAAGCCTGCAGGAAAACCTTTACTTACAAACTAAATTTAGAATAAGGTCCCCATTGTTTGTCTTAAAGTGGCCAGGGTTCATGAGGTCTTGCTTTGACCCCAGGGGCCTTGTTCCTCTATTCTTGGCCAGTTCTGAGTAGGAGGAAGCCATATATCTCCTCAGAATATTTCTGTCTTGTGCTTAAGTTAGTCACATTAAGAGAGGGAAATGAGATCATGTGAACTTTCCCTGGACAGCTTGATGGGCGTGTCCCTGATACAAAGGATCCCTTGTGAAGCACAGTCATGTTAGGGGAGAGTCAAGTTTATTCCACTGACTGTCCTACACATCGCCAACTCTAGGGAGGGCAAAGAACATCCTAGAACAGAGACTCCAGGACAGATGTGGCTGCACAGGCAGGTGACCAAAGTACATGGTAGAAAGGTCCCAAATTAAACAGCAAGTGAAGCTACGTATAGAATCTTTTAATGACTGAGTTGAGTCTGGTGCTGGCTTCCCCATTATTTCGATTCTCACCTAAGAAATGATTGCTAGGCGGTTGATAGGCTGATGTGTCAGGCTGGCTAGAAGTTCCCTGGGTATTGGCACTTGTCAAGTCTGAGTTTGGTTTTTGGGACTTCCATGATGGAAAGAGAGAACTAACTCCTGTAAGCTGTTTTCTGACTTCTCCATAAACAATCTGCACTCATGTATACCCCCTCGTCCCCAAATAGTTGTTTTAAACCTTAAAAATATGAGAAATATGAATTGGTGTCAAACAGGGATCAAAGAAAGAGAAGACTCCTTTTTTACTTCCTCTGTACTCCAGAGATACTTTCAGCATCTTTCATTGGTGAGGATCCCTTTCTCTGTGGTCAGTCAGAATGGCAGTGATCTAGACTGAAAAGGAGAGGGAATGTTCAAAAAAAAAATGGAACTCTAGATAGAGTACATGATCACAACCTTCTCCGGGCCCTTCCTTCAGAGAGCCACCGGCTTTAGTTTCCTATGCAATGGCTGGTGCTTGAACACTGCGCTACTACAAATTACAAAGAATGACTTGGCAAAAGACATCAAAACTCCCTTGGAGCTAGTAAAATGAAACGGAGTGGGAGGGGGTACCTGTCTTAATAGAAATGTCTCCACAATACTTGCTTTGACACTTGTACCCATATAATTTTTACTTTCTCAATTCAAAAATAACGATTCCAAGTGACCAAAGAAAGAAGGTCTGTTGAGCTCTTGAGAGGATACAGAATCTGAGTATTTATCCTGTAGGGACCTGGGTTGACAGTTGCAGTAAGTATGTTGTGCTTAAACAAACTTGAACAAAGCCAGAAGCAAAGCCAGACTGTAAAAAGGTCAGGCTACCGCAGAGTGTCTGTCTCAACTCTACACTGGTTTGGAAGAAAGCAGACTTAAAAACAAACAACAAGGCCCTCAACAATTTAAGTATGGCTTGCTAGCTGATCAAGAAACAGAAGTGAGCACCCAATCACACACAGAACAGACTCCAATCACACAGAGATATAGACTCCACAAGCACACACAGAATAGACTCCAGTCACACAGAGATATAGACTCCACAAGCGCACAAGAATAGACTCCAGTCACACAGAGATATAGACTCCACAAGCACACACAGAATAGACTCCAATCACATGCGATTGCCATTGTATGATGCCCCCTGGATGATGCCCACTCTGTGACAGTCACTGTTGGATGAGCACACTGTGAGTGTCAAGTTAGCTTTCCTGAGTTAGATGTCCGGGATACAGACCAGTCTGGTGGTTTGTACGCCATTTATATAACTAGTCCGTGCCCCAAGTCATCTTTGGGAACTTGTCTTTGCAGAAGTCCCAACCCTCTGTTTTGTGTCCTAAAATTACCTTGTTCTTTCCAACACAATGGTAGATTTCCAAAAAGGTGTTTCATGGTTATAGTTGGCTTTACTGTTTGTTTTTTTAACAAATAATCCATTGGCATCGTTGAGTTGTCTCTCCTCCTGTGTACTATACAATACTCAGGGTCTAGAACAAATCATTTTGTAAGACATTTCACGAGTGTTTGTGCACAAAGGATAAATGGGCTTCTCTGAACCATTGGTGAGTGGGGCCTTGGTTCTTGCTACACACCTGAGGACCTGCATTTCTGAAATTTGTATGTGAAACAGCTGAGCATGCAGAAGGTACAGTAAATGTTGGGAGGTTATTGCATCTATGTTCAGGAGAATTAGTTACTAAGATCCATGTAAGGCCTCCAGGTTCTGGTGCTTGCAATGAGAGTACATAAGCCAGAGGTACAGGCTTTATAGCTTTGTTTGATTTTGGAGTCAAATTTTGATGCTTACAATAATAGATCCCATGAGCCAAATAATTTCTTGAATCAGTTTCTTTTCCTTGTTTCTGTGACAAAATAAGTAACGCAAGCAATCTAAAGTAAGAGTGATTTGTTTGGGCTCAGGGTCTCAAAAAATGCAGTTCGTCACAGGAGGGAAGATTTCTAGGGATGGATCCATTGTGGCAGACACATGTGGCAGGGCTCTTCACAGGGCAGATGGACCAGAAAGCAGTGAGCAGGAGTAGATGCAGATCCAGGCTATGACACTCAAGCTTGTTCTCACTGAGCCACCTCCATCAGCCAGGGCCCACCATCCCAAAGCTTCCACAACCTCTTGAAAGACCAGCAGCAGCTGAGACCAGGAGTTTAAATTTACCAGCCTATGGAGGACATTTTAGATCTACGCCATATTATAGCCCATCACCCGATTTTACATGGCCTGTCAGAATAACTTTTTTTAAATGGTTGGGGAATAAACAAAGCCTGCAGCTTGTGACACATATATGTTTTCTAATATCTATATTTTATGTTTTAATGCCCACAAGTAACATTGTGTCAAAGCACCATCACAGCACGATACATGTGGCATGTGGCTGTCTTTGAGCTGTATTGGCAGAGTCAGGGAGTCACAACATAAACCATGAGGCTTGCCGCAAGGACAACATTTGCTATTAGCCTTTTAGGGAAAAAAATTTTCTGACGCCTAAGAAAGTCCGACTTTATTTTTAAATTCTTCTTGGGTTCTTACGTAAATGTGAGTATTCACTAAAATGCATGGATTCTTTTAAACAGAAAATTGTGATACAACCTATTGGCAAATGAACCATCAATTCTTTTAAAAATAGAATGTAGACTCAATTATTACTCAAATCAGAAAAAAATGCAAAAATATTTGTTTGGAGGATAAAATTTATTAGACTAGAAACAGAGATGGGTCAAGTGATATAAACAAGATCTAATCATCCTGTTTGTTAAAGAAATACAAGTTAAAACTGTAATTGGGGGCAGACAAGATAGTTTAGCAGGTAAAAGTACTTATCATCAAACCCAAGCACATGAGGTCAATCCCTCCCTGGTACCAACATGGTAGAAGGAGAGAATCAATTCCTGCAGGTCTTGTTCTAATCTCTAAATGTAAACTGTGGCACACACTGCTCTTCCCACCACAACATAGAACAAATAAATGTAAGTAAAAAGATAAACAAAACAAAACAAAACAGCAGTTTCACATTTTAGAGTTTGCAGAAAAATTTAGAAGTCTGATAATAGAAAGTATTGTGAGTTGTTTGGACAACACAGATGAGCAAATTTCATCATAGAACAAGACAAACTTAAAATAAACAGCAAATGTGTGGGATGAAAACCTTAAGGATTCTACTCCTGGCTCGTTGTCCATGGTAAATGTGGTGGTTTGAATGAAAATGACCAAATAGGCTCATATATTTAAATACTTGGTCTCCGTTTGGTGCAACTGTCTGAAAAAAATTTGGAGATTTACCTTGTTGGAAGACATGTCACTGGGGAATGGCTTTGAGGCTTCAAAAGATGCATGGCATCTCTCTCTCTCTCTCTCTCTCTCTCTCTCTCTCTCTCTCTCTCTCTGTGTGTGTGTGTGTGTGTGTGTGTGTGTGTGTGTGTGTGTGTGTCTTTCTCTCTGCTATGTCTCAAGATGTAAGCTCTCAGCTGATGCTCCAGCACCACACCTTCCCGACCACTGCTGTGCTTTCTGCCATGATGGTCATGGACTCTAATCCTCTGAAACTGTAAGCATTAAAAAAGCACTTTCTTTAATAAGTTAGCTCTGTCATGGTGTCTTAGCACAGCAATAGACATAACTAAGAGAATGGAGAAATTGAAGTGCCTATGCAGAAATGTAAAGGCAGAGAGGTTATAAGCAAACACGCTGAGTTACATGTCTGGCTCTTTTGTCGCTAATTCTAGTCACTGGGCAGAAGTGAGTCATATCATGGAACATAGATGCAGTGGATATGAGGCCTTTCCAAGTTATAGCTGAAGTTACACAGGGATCTAGAAGCTATTTCTAATAATGGTATTGCCTATCAAAGCTTACTCTTGTCCTACAAATTCTTGTTATTATACTGTCAAATGCTGCATATCAGAGTATTAACCATGCTTAAAAGGAAATTTATAGCATAATTGCATATATTAGGGAAGAAGAAAAGCTGAAAAAAAATCAATAACCTTTGAATATTAGATCGAGATCCCTAGAAGCAGACCTTGAACCAATTCAAGGGCAAGTAGTTTATTAGGAACAAGCTAATTAGCTCAGACTGATACAACGAAGTACAACAGACTGGGTGCATTAAACAATGGAAATGATTCTCACAGGCCTGGAGGCTGCAACCTGAGATCAGGATTGGTGTCTACTGAACCTTTCTCTGCACCTTACACATGACTGTCTTCCCACCGAGTCTTCCCACCACCACATATTTCCACTGCATCTTCCCCCCAGTTCACTCTGGGCTTTCCTGTGTCCTTATCTCTCCCAGAGAAGCACATCAATGAGATTGAGTGACAGCCCACACCCATGATGTTATTTAAACCTGATTGCCCCTTTAAAGATTCTGGAGCTCAATGCAGTCCTACTATGGTACAAGGGTTCAAGATTCCAACCTGAGAATTTTGAGAGACGTGGTTGTTGAATCTGGGGAGTCCACAATTCAGCCGACAACAAGGAGACAGAGTCATAGGGAGAAACAGATGGAGAAGAGAGGTTGTGTCATGAAGCAGCTGTTGTAGCAGGTAGCTGGAGCCTTGTTGTCATTGAGTCCCAAGCAGAACCCTAGAAACTTGTGCAGAGCATACTTCAGAGTGATCCCAGCCAGCCAAGGAGCCAGGATCTTAAACCCTATGGACCATGGCTCAGTAGGAGCCGGGAGAAAAACCTCCTTGTTCTAGCTTCATGGCTTGTTTCCATTTTCAATCTCCTCACAAGAATTGACTCGAGCCCCATGAGAACTATGCTGTTTCTTTCTGAAGGGACCCTTCCAGCGCCTTCCCATTGGCTCTGTCTCATCAAGACTTTTTACACGGCCACCCTGAAGACTACATTTTTAACACAGGAGTCTCCGAGAGATAAGATGCATCCAGCCAGTAGCATTTGCTGAAGTTTTATCATATAGGCAAAATATTTCTAGCTAACAAGGCTAGTACCATGCACCAAAGAGTTGGTCTCAGTGAATAAGTCAGAACTAAGTTTAATATGGAGGGGACGCTTCCAAGGCTTGGAGAATACAATGCAAGAAAAATATAAGAGCCAAGATTGGGGAGGAGAGCTGTGAAGTAGCATCTTCTAGACGTGGCATGGCTATTGTGTGCATGAAACCACCGACGCTGTCATTGTAACTGCACAACACTGGGTACATCATCCTTGCATCACGCAAAGGAGGACTCGTGAGGCCCTACCTTCCTGTGTGGGATTATGGGCTAATAGGGGGTTCTTGGGGTAGGAGCATCCTTTTCTTCGGTGATGTAGCCACTGATACGTTTGTCCACATTCTTGTAAGGAAGGCCCCACTCATGCTCATGTGTGGTTAAACTCAGTGAGGCAAAACAGAAAGAGGACATGTAACAAAATGGGGTCAGGGACAAAGAAGGATCTTGGCAGGGAAAAGAGGTAATAGTGAAATGCCCCAAACTCAGTATAGGTGTGTGTGTGTGTGTGTGTGTGTGTGTGTGTGTGTGTGTGTGTGTATACGATGTATAGAAGGGCCAAAGATTTTTTTTTAAATATTTAAAGTTAAGGGAGATTGCCCTGCTAAAGGGATTATCATACTTATCCTACTAATCACCAACTTAGAGGGTCTAACTTGAATTATAAAACTTAAATTATAAAAACTGAGCTAAAGCAAGAGTCGTGGCCTCTCAGTCAGTTCCCAGAATCAATCCAGCTCACAGATTCAGAATCCTCTGAACGATAGAGAAGCTGGTCCCCTTGAGGAAAGATCGTGGTACATTGCCAAAGATTGATGTTGTTAATCTTCCTCCCAGCCTCCCCCAAAGGGATGTCTAACCTTCCACTCCGGTTAAGTGCGCTTTGAAGAAAATGAAATAATCAGATCTCGTGGATACTGCTGGACACTGGATCTGAACCGAATCTGAATCTAGAGAACCCAGTTGGAACAGAGGCTTATGGAAGTAACATATGGATTAGTTAATAATGTTTTATTTCAGTTTTGTCTCACAGTGGCTCAATGGCTCTCTGGACCCATCCTGTAATTATTTCTGCAGGTCTAAAATGCATAATTGGAATAGACCTACTCGGCAGCTGGCAGAATCCCCACATTGATTCACTAATCTTAAAATGTGGGCCAATGTAACGAGGAAGATCAAGAGACAGCCACTAGAACTTTCCTGGCCTTGGAAAATAAATCAAAAGCAATAGCACATCTGTGTGGGGATTTCAGAGATTAGTGCTAACATCCGGAACTTTAAAAATGCAGGAGTGATGATTTCCACCAGATTCCCACAAACCTTGCCTGCTGACACCGTGAAGACAGCAGCTAGATCCAGAAAATGACCCTGGATTATCGGAAGCATGACCAGGAGACGGCTGCAGCTGCACACCTGATGCGGCTTTCTTGCATGAACAAATGAACACATCTTGCATTTAGCACACATCGATCAGTGTGGCCAATCCACTTTCCTTTAGACCAGTAAGGACCACCAGAAGCTGCTTGAAATACATCCTTGCTGTCTGGTCTCTGAGATGTCCAGCTTCCCCCCGCCCCCCGCACTTTGTAAGTTGTCTCACGAGGATCTCAATGGTCTTTTTCTTCCCAACGATTACAATAATCCACAGCATTGATGATATTATTCTGATTGGACCGAATGAGCCAGAAACACAATACGACACAACGCAACAAACCCCACAGTTAACCAGCTACTTTAGACTCATTCTTACGATTTGTGTGTCAGTGGATGATAAAAATTCAGAGGTCTTCTACCCCAGTGAGAGTCCTTGGGATTCAGCTCACACATTCTTTTTAAAGATAAAGGATATTGCATGTGATCCATCTTACAACCAAGAAAGGAGCCTCCTAGGTGTCTTTGGATTTTGGAGGCAACACATTTCTTGTGTGAGTGTGTTACTCCAGTCTATTGAGTGAGTCAGAAGGCTTCTAGTTTTGAAGGGTCCTTAGGACAAGTAAAAGCTCTGCAGCAGAAATACTAGTCAAGCTGTTTGACCACGTGGGCTGTGTGGTAGCAGGTCTCATGATACTTGAGGTATCAGCAGAAGACAGAGGGTTGTGTTGTGTTGTGTTGTGTTGCTTCCACCCTTGGCAAGCTCCTAAGCTCCTGTAAAGAAGACTTCTGCTAAAATGGTGATCAATGGACTTATATGATGTCTTATCTGTCGTGACAGCATTTATTCTGCACATCACTGTTTCTGACTGAGGAAGTGCATCAGTGGACACACGTTCATGGATTTTAGTTTACAGCACTACCCATCGTCCTGAAGCAGGTGGCTTTAACAGAAAGGTGGGATGGCCTTTAGAAGGCCCAGTCACAGCACCAGCAAGGCAGCAATACCGTGCAGGGCTAGAGCTAGGTTCTATAGAAGGCTGCACTTGCTCTCAATTGGCATTCAGTTTGTAGTACTGTTTCTTCCATAGGCAGTGTTCACGGCCCAGGAATCGAGGATGGTGTGCAGACTTAGGGACCCACGAACAAGTGTTGTTCCCTGTTCCCATGCGGTATGCTGTACTGGCTCAGAAATCTCAGTTTCAAAGGGACAAATACTTGTGCCAGGAGACAAAACTGTCATTGTGCTGAACTGGCAGTTAAGATTTCCACCCAGCCACTCTGAACTCCTCCTGCTACTGAATCAGTTGGCGAAGGAGCTTTTGTGCTGTCTAGAGTGACTGACCCCAACTCTCAAGGCGGGAAGATGGGGACCTCCTAGTTCATAGCAGAGGTAAGGCAAAGTGTGTCTGGACATGAGAGATTTCTTAGGGTGCTTTTTAAAATTAGCAGGCAGTGTGACTGAGGTCAATGAAGAACTAATGTCACCCATGCCTCAGACCCTCCATGAAGGAAGGCTTGCGTCTTACCGCTGAATAAAGAAACGTCAACAGTTTAGGGTCTCGCTGAAGGCAGAGGAAATACAGGATGGTTAGTAGAACAGAGTCACAAAACCCAGCTACATTTGTATAATCAGTTACAGAAATGAGGGTTATAATTGCCCTAAATATTCCTTATTTTGTTGTCAGTGTTGTTGTTGTTGGTGGTGGTGGTAGTGTGTGCATATGTATGTATGCACAATACAGTTTCTTTTTATCAGGATTCTAAATTCTGGTTCAAAGATCTCACTTCAGAAGGAAGAGTGAAAACTGTCTTATGCCACCACAGTCTTTCACATACCTCTCCCATGCCCAGGCCACTCTGATCTTCCTTTAGTAGAGGGCAAAAATATACTTTCTCATAATTGAATATTAACCCGATGATAAGCAAGGAGAAATTACGTGTAGAAAAAGACCTGAGAAAATGGTCCGGTCTACAAATTAATAAAACATAAACTTTCAAATATTAATGCTTTTAATTAGCATATAAAATAATGGGCTCCATTGTGACATTTTTATACATGTATATCACTGTACTTTCCTCATACCCCATATACATTTTTAAATATGTTTTAGACACTAGAAATTTGCTTTCTTGAATTTCTGAAGGCTGAAAGTCTGAAACTGAGGATTCTGAGGGTTCACATTCTTTCCAGATGAGTAAGGAGAGACTCTTTCCCTGTGTTGTCCTCACTTCTGTTGGCTCCCAGAGATCCCCAATGTGCCTTGCCTGTGTCATATCCAGATCAATTTCACCTTCCCACTTAATAAGCTTTCCTTAATCAGCCCACAGGCCCTTCTTTTATAACCTACAATCATTGGCTGGAGGGCTTGGCACAATTCAGTATAACTTTGTCACACCTTTGTCTAGATTCAGGCACAGTTGTGCGGTGTGATATTACTCTCATCCAGATGTCTTATAGCTTTAGCATGACTCTGTCTGAGTCTGATGCTCAGTATTCACATTCAGTGAGAGAACAGCTCAGGCTAGCTCTGTAAACCAGACTAGCTCTTAGATGTCAAGGGCTACTTTGTGGCTACTTTGTTATTTCATGCGATTTAGCCCGGAACACCTTAGAAATCGGTTACTAGACTGACATAGCAAAATGCTGCAGACTGGGTAGCTTCAGCAACAGGAATTAACTAATTAATAATATATATATATTTTGAGATGTGGTCTTATATCATAGTGCACACTCATAATTTCATGACCCTCCTGCTGTAGCTTTCTGAACCCTGAGATTACAAGCATGCACTGTTACTTCCAACCCTGATATTCATTTCTTTTGTTAGTATTTTTTTTTTTGAGGCGTTGGCAGATTCTGTTACTCCGAGGTCTCTCCTCTTGGTTTGCAGACGTTGGCATTCTCTCTGTGTTTCATGTGGTCATGGAGGAAGAGGAGATCTATAGTGACTCCTCTTGTAAGGATTTCTCCTGGCCTTATTCTTAAGACCCTACCCACCCTTAATCACCTCTTTACTTCAAACACAGTCTTACTGAGAGTTAAGACTCCAACCTAAGAACTTTTAGCACTGGGAGGAGAGCTCAGCAGGGAAAGGTAAGTAGCAGAGAGAGAGAGAGAGAGAGAGAGAGAGAGAGAGAGAGAGAGAGAGGCTGGCATGGCGGGAGTGCATAATTTGATCTCTGCAACCTACATTAAAGCAGGAAGTAGTGGTGACGACATGTAAACCCAACATTCTATAGCAAGATTGGAGGCAGAGACAGAGAATCACTAGGAAGCTTATGGGCCAGCTGGCCTGGCTTGGGTGGCATGGAAACAGAAATGAGAAACCTTACTGAGCAAAACTGAAGGACAGAAAAGACTCAGGAACATTGTCCTCTGACCTCTATGTATGCTCTGTGATTGTCTGTCTGTCTGCCTACACACACTCTCTCGCACGCAAACAAATAATTAAGGGTGCTTCCACAGTGTAGTGGTCCTCACCCTCATCTAACAAATGGGAGCAAAAGCGACAAAACTCAGTCGGCAACACTGTGCATCCACAGAATAGAAGTGATTTGCATGCAGATGGCTGTATTAGAAAGAGAAACTATCTAACGGCAGAGAAGAGGATGCAGGTGAAAGGTCAGAGACAGGCTTGCTCAAGAGACGGTAAGGTGACTCTGTTGGTGACTATTGTTTTTATTTTCATGTTGCTATAATATCGCTGCTAGGCGCAAATACCTGTGAGGAAACTGATAAACCCAACTCAAACCTGTTCCCTCCTTGGTGAACAAGTTAGTTAAAGTTGGCATGAGCTCCAGCAGCATGTTCTGGGGCTTATAGGCAGAAACCATCAAAAAATGACTAGCAAGGTGCTGGAGGGGAGAAAAGGGTCTCACAGAAGAACGCAGTGTGGCGACAGCCAGACAAGGTGGCTAGAGGAAACGGGAAACATTTTCGGCTTTTGGTCCTGCTGTGTCACTTGAAATAACCAAAATGCTACCAGGCTTCTGCTGCAGGTGCATGGCAACCTCTTTGGTGATGCAGCCACAATGCCTCATAAGATGGGAAGAATCTTCTTCTCCAGTGAGCCTTGCTTTCCACCCCCTGTAAGACTCGCTCCTCTAAAACAACCATCTCCTAAGTTCTCATCTGTGACCGAAGCACCCGGGAGGCTGAGGCAGGAGTACCTTGAGTTGAGGATAGCCTAGGCTACAAAGTGAGAGTTCCAGAGCAGCCTGGGCTACATAGTGAGACCTTGTCACAAAAAAGAAGTAACAAACAAAAAAAACAAACAAACAAACAAAAAGCAGCCATTCTCCTAAGGAAGAAGCAAATGAACTTGAAATCTTTCTGTCTGTTCTATTACGTAGAAGATGTGTTCTCAACAGAAAAGACTGGTTATGTAAACTATACACTTGAAAATATGCTGGGGGGGGGAGGGCTAAGCTATAGCTTGATTTACAAAAGATCACTATGGAAGATAGCATGGTGTGACTGACATCCTCGAAGTAAAGTCCAGTGTTGGCACCCGGACCAAATCTATTTATAAAGATTCCAATCTCCCAGAACTACTGGTGTGCCCAGAACTAGCACAGCCTCCTAATCCTGAGTACACCACCCCATCCTGCCCTACTTCTTCACACGGGGTCCTCGGGAGGTTAAGAGAGTTTATTTTGAAATGAAATGACAACTGGAAAAAGCTTTCGTTTTCATATGGGAAAACTCCTCATAAAAGCCTTGCTTTCTCCCGGTGAAGTGTTCATCACAGCCGCCTGGAATGCTTTCTGCAGCCAAGTTCTAGTTGATCTTATAAATCTTTCCTTGATCTGGAATTTTCCCCTCCGCACATTTGTTCTGCTTAAACCTTTCGGCACATTTGTTAACTTGAGTGACATCTGAAAAAAATCGCCACCCCATTAACTTGAAGTCATCCAATCTGCGGGATGCACACGGTGCCTTTAATGGGGATGGCTTAGTTCCCTCCCAGATGTTCCTTTTCAGCAGACATCATTGTGTTTTAAAACTTTGGATAATTATAGCTCTGTAAACCTAGAGTACAGATTTGTTGGCTCCAGCCAGCCCCTGCTTATGTAATAGCTTCATTGTTTAGTAATCGCCCTATTCACAAAGCGAAGGGCTCCGTGTCAGCAAAGACAGCTATTCAAAGCACCTTCCCGGGGCTGGATAGACAGTAGCAAAGGCAGTGAACCAAGGGAACGAAAACATCCTCTGCGACTCAGCCACACATTTGACCAGGGATGTTTCTCCCCCTCAACTCGAGCCAATCATTCTTCAGAAAATTCACCTTTTCTTGAAAAAAAAAAACGTTGCAGCTACCCAGCAACGTTTCTTTTGTGGGTGAAGCCCCTGCTAAAGCAGGCAACCCCAGTTGGTGGGCGGGCCTGGCGTGGGGTGTGGGAAATGCAGTAAACACCACAGCTGGGCCTGAGATGGGATGCAGAGCCCCGGGGAGTGGTCCATCTGTGCCCTCTCTGAAGAGGAAGGAAGGAGAAATGTCCTTAAGCTACAAAGTGCAGAATAATCTCTGTGGGCACTGTGAAGAACCAGCAGGGTACTCACTGTGTAAAGAGACTCTTATATTGCATTGGAGACATGGCAAGGGAATTTAATACCCCAAGTTTCCCAAATGTTGGAATCCAAGGGATGTTAGATCCCAGATAGCTCTGGCTCTCTCCCAAGCAGGCTCACACAGGCGCACGCTATCTGAAGCACTTGCTCTTTCGCTGCTGTTTCTGAGGGTCCTTGGGAAATGTCCCAAGCAGACAAAGATCCAGAAGGTGAGAGTGAGGAAAACCACCTAGCCGACGCTTACTGGTCCTTCAGAGAGTCTTGGGAAAGGGCAGAAGTGAATGAAGGAAGAAACAGCAAGAGAGTGGTTTGAATAAATACGGTAAATGGTTCAAGTATAAATGCCATCTGAGGCTGGTTCACTCCGGACTTGGAAGGTGAAGCTAGCATAATAAGAACCAGAGTGCTCAAAACTATCAGAAAAATGGTTGTTCAGCTACTAAAGACACATGCACACATGAGTGCTTGAGTGTGTGTGTGTGTGTGTGTGTGTGTGTAATGTGCATGTATACATGCATGTATATGTACATATGCATTTTTGTATTGAAGGGATAGCTATTTGGGCTTAAGTATTATTTTAAAGTAAACACAGTTAAAAATCTTTTCATGATTTACCTAATTTAACTAAAGCAGAACCTTCCAGAACTCTACCCTGCACAAAACTCCCCTCTGAAGAGTTTCTTACAAATTTAGGAAGGAGGCAGACTTCAAGTTCCCACTGACATGGAGGAAAACCAAAGACTCTTCCATCCCTTCCTCTTGATGCCTTAAATGAGCCCATGTTTCCCTCTTTAATCTATTATCAGTTTTAAGTTCATAGCCATTCAAGGTTAACTGAGAAACAAAATCTCTCTCTCTCTCTCTCTCTCTCTCTCTCTCTCTCTCTCTCTCTCT
>JANHMN010000006.1:18624513-18703270 GCA_030674055.1 Rhabdomys pumilio | reverse complement strand
TCTCTCTCTCTCTCTCTCTCTCTCTCTCTCTCTCTCTCTCTCTCTCTCTCTGTGTGTGTGTGTGTGTGTGTGTGAGAGAGAGAGAGAGAGAGAGAGAGAGAGAGAGAGAGAGGAAGAGAACTGATGTAAACACTGTCAGACTGGGAAATACTCTGGTTATAGCGACCACTGTACCAGTTTATCACTCAGCCACGAGTTACAAACACACAATTCAGACTGTGGCTCCATCCCTTCGGTCCGTTCCTCTGTCTGCCTGCTCATCTAGACACTGCCAGGACTGTGCAGTCGACACACTACAGATACCAATGTTCTTAATCCACCTAACACTTGACTTAACTTTTAGACGTCTTTGACTCGTAGCCTGAGCGGTCAAAGCATGGTTATCACACAGACCTAAGAACTGTGCAAGGGGACAGAACCCATGAAGATCAAAACACAGCTCAGGAGGCAGGGTTCACACAGCTCAGGAGGCAGGGTTCACTGTTTTGTGGCATAAAGATGACAGGCTTCCAAATTTGGTTCAGAGGAGACTATAAAGAAGTAGTGGCGTGGAGAGGACAGTGTTCAATCGCCAGGGCTTCCGTAGCAAAGTGTCTTCGATTAAGTGGCTTTGAAAACCAGACATTTGTTATCACACAGTTCTAAGGCTGGCGGTCCTAGCACAGGACATTGGTGGGGACCCTGCTCCCTCTGAGGCACTAGGAAGAGATCTATTTTAAGCTTCTCTCCTGCCTTCTTACCATCCTTTGCTCATGGTAGCCAAACTCTAACCTTTACACAATGATTTTTCTCGTGTGTCTGTGCCCATGTTTCTCTTATTATAAGAATGCTCGGGTCATATAGGGAGATGAGCCCACTCTGATCCAAGATGGAATCATCATGACTAATTATTAGACCTGAAGAAACTCTTTTTAAACACTCATCTATTTTTAGTTGGTTTGAGAATCTGTGTTCCTGCGTGCATGACCATCATGAATGGGGAAGGCAGAAGGCAACTTGCTGGAGTCACCTCCCGGCCTTCCACCATATGTCTGGTGATCGATCACACTTAGGTGACCAGGCTTAGCAAATGCACCCTTACCTGGTGAGCCATCCCACCGACCTGCAACTCTGATTTCTAAGGCTAGTCTTGTTCGGAGGCATTTGGAATTCGGAGTTAGACATAGGAATTTGTGTGATAAGCCCACCACCTAGATGACCCAAATATGTTTCTGTTACCTGTGAAATAATTTCATACAATGGCAACATCCTGATATCTCAACAGTCTTAACTATTGAAGTAAGTAATTTCTAGAGAATTAATGAGGCACACTCTGTTGGGTGTATTTATGAGAGCATTTTCAGAATACACTACGTAAACAAGGAGACTCACCCTGTGTGTGGGCTGTGCCTGCCCATGGGCTGGGGTCCAGGACTGAGTACACGAGAGAAAGCATGACACATGAGAGAATTCACCTCTCTTTGCTTCCTGGCTACAGATACACCACGATCAGCTGTCTTTCACTGTGGCTTCCGTGCCTTTCCTGCTGTGATGGACTACGGCCTTTAAAAGACACCCTCACCTTCCTCGTGTCTCCTCTTGTCTGGTATTTGGTCTCATTTGTTGTCCGTCGCTCAGTGTTCCAAGCCCACCGACATCTGGAAGGGTAAACTGCTTCACTTCAAGCCCACTGATATTAAATGCTAATCACAAAAATCACACAAAACAGTATCTGCAGAACACTATCTACACCGTTCTTAAACAAACAACTGGCAGTTTCACCAAGTCAATACATAAACCATTTGACATGCATACTTTATGAAAGTTAATTGAAATGTGTCCAAAATGGAGGAAAACTGGGAAGAGACAACTGGAAGATATAAGGTAAAAGTTTTTGGCTATTTGTCCTTGGCAGTATACCCAGGTGACTGACTGACTGATTGCACAGTGTTTTGGGTCAGAGGAGTGGGTGGGACTTTGTATTGTCAGTCAAGGTCGAACCATGAAAGTTTTCTTGGTGTAGGGCATGTGTTATGCTGTGGGTATGATTTGTTACCTAAGGGTTCATGGATGCTTGCACGTAACAATATTAAGAGGTGGTGAGACCTTTAAGAGGTGGGGCTTAGTGTAAGAAACATAGGTCATTGAGGATGATGCCTTTGGAAGGGATTAACATGGTGCTTATGGGGCCCTATTGTTATGAACAGGGCAAGCATGAGCATTCCACCCCTTGCTGACCCCACTTCTTATCACAGTATATGGTAACTGTTAACACATATTTCTGCCCCCATGATTCCATTTGCCATATGAGGCTCTCACCAGAGGCAAGAAGAGCCTGGCAACATGTTATTGAATGCCAAGAGCATGAGCCGAGGAAACCACTTTGTTTTTATGGTACTCAACCTTGGGTATTCTGTTAGAACAGCATCAAACGATCTCATGCAGAGAAGCTGATTAACGAGCGGTGCCAGGAGGACCCTGAGAAGTTTCTAGAATAAGTTCTCTTCCTAGTTGCCTCTTCAGTGGGTGGATATTTTGAGCCAGAGGTCAAGGAGAATCAGCAGACACAAGAAAGGCCCTATGAACAGGGTGAGTGTTTTGCTTTGTGAAGGGATTCATTTATAAAGGAAGGCAATTTCCATTTGAGACGTCTCTCCCACACCAGGAAAAGGAGGCGTCCACAGGACAAACCTTCCTGCATGGCCCTCTTCATGTGCTTGTCCCACTCACTTCCTACAGCTGCCTTGATTCAGTTTAAAACCATCTATGTTCTTGTCATTGACATGTGGGGGAGGGGCACTTATCTCTGGGTATTTCTGTGTCTTAGCACGATGCACATGTTAATAAACTTCTGTTTGTTTTTCCGTTATTAACTTGTGGTTTGTATAGGGCACCATCTGGAGATCTGAGGAATGGCAACAATTCTTTCTCTGCAAGACCTGGAAGAGGACTTGCTGATCTTGGGTGGGTAGGTATATACTGGTAGAGGAAGCTAGTCAAGGTCTAGTGAGCAAGCCTCACTAAACCAGTAGTCACCTTACCCTCTCCATGATGTAAAGAGCCACTTATGCAAGGATGTCCCCTGGGTGCCTATCTTGCTAGAATCTTCAGCAAAAAAAAGGATGAAACCAAGACATCAACAGATTGTACCCAGCCTTCGAAAAGCTCATCAGGGCCAACACAAATTCCCTCGCTGGGAGAATGCAATGAATCCATCGAGCACAGAAATCTTCCAAGTCACTGGCCTTCTGGTTCTTGTCTTGCAAATCTGAAGGGTGAAATTCACAGACGGCAGGGGCATGAGTTAGAAAAGTTCTGGATTACAGATTCACGGTGGCAGCTTGAGGGAGCAGGCAGAGCTCCCGGAGGAGTATGTCGCTGTTAGCCTAAGGGTTTGGTTGTCAGGAACTTAGGTGAGGCATGAGATGGAGGGTGACGAATCGTTCAGGTACCTCTTCTCAGTTTGACCGTGTCCTCAGGTCCAGATTCCAGACAGGGTGCTCCTTTGCGGGGAGAGAGATGCTGAGATCAGCCTCCTGATGGCATCCCTGGCCACTGCGAGAACAGAACTGCTGACAGGACAGGGAATATTTGTGACTTTTAGCCGAGGAACAAACTGTTTACTTTTGGGTCCACTTCCTTCCCTAAGGCTGCCTGACAAGTTCTTCTCTCTTCTCAGCACAGGCTGCTGGGAGTTTTCTGGCCTCAGCCCCAGATTCCAGTCACAACGCGAAGTGGCACAGAGGAGGTGCTCACTTCCCCACTTAATTTATTCTGGGGGCATGGAGGGAGAAATTAGGAGGCCGACAAAGAAGGCAGCGTCCCTCTGCCTTGTTTGCCAACACAGAGCCCTAGCTGCTGGATGAGGGCGGCAGCAGCCTTCCCACGCACCTCCCCACGCACCTTCCCACACACCTTCCCGTGCAGTTCCTTGGAGCCCGCTGCTTGTTCATCCTTCTTAGGGTTTGTTTCCCGATTCCATTTTAACTGCACGAGAAGAAAGAAGAGAGAGTGGGTAGCCTGTTCAGTATTCTCGTGGTGCAGAAAACATCTGGCACATACTCCAGCATCTCTTCCCCTTGTCTGGCTAACTTGCAATCTCCACCTCGCCACTGCTTAGAGTCCCTGTCCTTTTATGGAGGCTTAGGACACAAGCAGACAGTAGCCTGAGCCGGGAGCCTCCCAGTGACAAAGGACACAGCTCCAGGAGGTATGGTGCTGGTAGTGATGATTTCCATTTCAAAACTACACTTGCCTGACTTGATTTAAACAACTTGACTGTCCTCAGAGATGACACTTGGCTGGTTGTTCTTTGAGAGGCTTCAACACGCTCCCTGCAGGAACCTGTGAGCTCCATCAACCATTGTTTATTACTGTCACTCAATTAATCCAGACAACGGCCACAGATGACTTTCTGAAGCAACATCCTGCCAAGCTGTGCAACAGGGGGACAATCCCAGAGATGCTTCTAAAAGCAAGCTAATCAAATCAAAATGTGTCTCCGCTGATTCTATTGTGACTGAAGTCACCCTTTCTTCCCGGATCTCTGTTTTTAATCTAATTACATACAGTACTTTTCACTTTCAGAGAAAGGACTTTAATATCCGTCATTCACAATTCTGTTCTCCATTTACCTGTGAGCAGGCAACCAAGGTTTCTTTCTCCTAATGTAAACACCACAGCAGTTAGTTTTCTGTATACAAACTAGCATATATGTGTGGTTTTTTTTTCTGTATCTCTCACTCAAGGTCAAAATATTACTACCTGTAGGCCTTTCCCTTCAAGTTTTTTATCCTCTGATAAGAATTGTACAATCTGTCTTCTCGAACGCACCCATGAAGAGCCAGTCCTAATCACCGTGGAAGAAGAGCCATCCTGCTTATACTAGGCACTGTGCAAATGCCATTATATGCAAATGTTTCATCCCCTTGGCAAACAGGCTGCTGCCCACAGGGATTCACCTCAGAGGCAAAGGCCTTGTTGGGGGTTTGGGGGGTGGGTGAGAAGGCAGAAACGGAATGTGCTGAGTTGCTGGACAGTCTCTGTTCTCCCACCCACCTGCAAAGTCTGGGTGACTTATAAGGACCGGGATCTGCCTTTGCCTTTGTACGGAAAGGTGTCTCATACCTGATTCAGGCCTTCATTTACCGATGGGAAAACTGAGAGCTGGAGAAGCAGAGACATTGAGTAACCATGGTAGTGGCCAGGAATCGGCTGTGCAACCACGCTGTCAAGAGCAAAGATTCTATAGAAAGACTCAGGAGCCAGGTACAGTGACTGGCACACACCTTTAGTCTCAGTGCTTGGGAAGCAGAGGCAGGTGGATCTCCGAGAGTTTGAGTCCATCCTTGTCAATGTAGTAAGTTGAAAGCCTGGTCTCAAAAAATAAATAAAATAAAATAAAATAAAACACCCAACAAAACATAAAGTAGTAGTAGTCTGCGTAGTCATCAGACTACCTGCTAAAGAATTGGAATTTCTTCAAGAATCTCATGGTGGAAGAGGGAAAGGCCGGCAATCTGGTGCTATCCAGAGTATGAATTAGATCTCACACAGTTCTGCCAACTTACGGAGTATCTTACAGAACATACTGGAGCTGAGTCGCTGATGGGCAGGACCACAACGGGCTGCTTAGTTATGCATGCTTCTTGCCTTCTATCTAAACCTAAACATCCAGTCAGGGCCTCCAAATAGGGGCTGCAGGCATGGGGGTGGGGAGATGTCACTAGACACCTGTATCTGTCTCTCTTCTCGTATGGCCTCACTCAATTCATCTCCTTTCTCTGCCCCTCCACTTCTTGTCTCTTTAATTAACTTCCTGAGGTTAGGTTGGTGCATCTAGATGCCAGGGCGCATGCTCTGACCCTAAAGGCGTCGGTAACAATTGGAACCCAGATGTGCTGATGGTGATTGAAACAGAATCTGAGTTAATGTGGGTCATAGGGACCATCAGCCTCCTCAGTTCAGCAGTTGAGGTGTAGTTGACTCTTATCATTCATCATGACTGGAGACCACTTCCCATCTCTTCACACACACACACACACACACACACACACACACACACACACCACACACACTTCCAAAACTGGCATTTTGCTTGGAAGGTTGGCCTATACCCAGGCCAAACATAGAGAAATATCTAGAAATGAGCGCCCTCTTCCCTGCAGCCCCTTGTCAAGCTCTTTCTGGTTTCAGCAACAGCTTGGGAATAAGTATTACCTCATGTCTCAGCACCCCATCTCTGGGCAGGCTCCCCCTTTCCCTCTCTCTATGCTTTTCTCAGGGAAAGAAGAAGGAGAGCCGTGTTGGCATGCTGAGTGGAATCCCTCTTTTTACTCAAGAGCAGAAAAAAATTACATTTAGTTGAAGAATAAAGGCAAAGAATGTGTTATACTCACGAGCCCAGTTCTTGCTTGTTTCTTCATATGGAGCCTTGCCTTTTTTTTTTCCCTAGCTTTGAATGAATGAAGTTGTCACATCACCTGAGAGTTGGGTAGCTTTCCCTAGGGTCTTAGAAAAATGCCTTTGCCACCCTAACTAACATCATCTGGCCAGGACACACATTTAGACTTCTTCAATTTCTTCATTCATATCTTCCCCTAAATGTTCCTATTCTTGCCTCCTTGTGGTATGGACCACTTTCTAAAGATTATGGCTTCTTAGCCCAACTCTGCATTTGACCCAATCGCTTACTGTCACTGAACAATGGTAAGTGTAAAGGGGGCAAGTGATGCCTCAGACCTGGTAGACCTCTTATAGGAAGAGAATAAATTGCTGTTTAGTTAAATGTAAGTTGTTTCCTAGGATTCACCTGCTTATATACACATTTAAAAGAAAATATTCTTTTTTTTCTAATGAATTATGCTGCCAACCCTAACATTTTCTTTGACGGGTGACAGTTGGTCAGTTTCTCTTCCTTCTCTGCCTGGCATCACAGGGTGAAATGTCTTCACCACCTGCCAGTGTGGCCAGATCACAAGCTTTCTTGATTTTCCCGCTGTGACTCTTTCAACAGTCCTGTGTTCTGGTTCCTAAGACCTTCTTCAGGAAACCACACAAGTGACCTTCGAAGTGCCAGAATTCTTCACCCTGAATGTTTGAGCCTTCCCTCTCTCTTAACGCCTGGCTTTCTGCCAGCTGAAAGTGGAAGGCAGTTAGAGATTCTAATCTCCTGGTACAAAGTCTCTTTGGCATTCACAGTCAGATGTCACCTGGGGTCACTGTGGCCTATTTGAGGTGCAAAGTTTCAGGTAGTTTCAGTTGTTCTTGCAGCCGATTCAGAGAGCAAAAGCCAAAGTCTAACAGGAAGGTTGGTTGTCTGAAGTGTACTAAAAATACTTTGACGTTTGTTGCATGTGAGTGGTTATTTTTAGTCTGAGGAAGTGGATTTGACATAGACCCGGGGGCTCAGTAGCGGCTGACAGAACCAGTGAGGTGTGCACCTGGACAAAGCTGTTGTTTCAGTCTCCCTGATCCATGCTTCTTCCTACTTGTGCCTTGGTTATGGAGGAGGAGACCAAACTAATTCCAGATCTTTGTCTGCAGTGAGGCCTCTCTTTTCCTCTTTAAGCTGCTGGCCAACGAGAGGCATGCTGGGTCTGGAAGTCAACAGCTAGGCTTCAGGCCCTATGAGGCATTGTTCTTCTGCCATAAAATACAGGCTGTGACTTTCGAAGTCTCTGTCCTGTAGTGCTGGGTTCAATTGAGTCTAGGTGCTTGGTAACTAACAATTGCCACCTAATTTACACCCTTGGGTCACATGAGCAGTATGACCAGACTCCTGTCTTCTAGAAAGTTCCTGCTTCATTGCAGCCTCTCCAAACTGAAGAATCAGCAGGAAATTGGGGACAGGCTGGTTCTTTGGTCTCTCATTCCTTGCAGGTTGACTGAGGAGTAGGGGAGAAATGACACTATACTGAATACCCTCCTGGTATGCTCCACCTCCATGCTGGCAAGCAAGGTTATTTTCTAGAGCAAGTTAAGATGAAGAAGCAAGAGGTAAAACCCAGAGCATCTTGAGTGGACCCTAACTGATGGACCAATGGCAGAGGCTAAGGAATGGCAGATCAGGAGTAGCCACTTGGATCCCTCTGAACCTGGGAATGTAGGTTGTTTAGCAGAGCTCTCTCACAGATACTGTGATGGACCAGCTAAAGGTTACTGCATCTTTCTTAGTCCGCTTGTACAGTTATAGCAAAATGTCATGGATCGGGTGGCTTAAATAGCAGATACTCATTTCTTACAGTTCTAGAGGCTCAGAAATTCACGATCAAATGCCATTCAACTAGAGTTCCTGGTCATACTTCCTTGGCTGCCTTCTGACTATGTCTTCACATGTCCCTTTCTCTCTTCCTCTGAAGGGACAGAGATCTTGGCTATCCCCTTCTCTTCTTGTAAAACAAGAAGCCCTACCAAATTGGGGCCCCAGCCTTGTGACCTTATTTAATTTGAATTCCGTTCTAAAGCTCCCACCTCCAAATAGGCACAGAGGAGACTGAGAGTTCTACATACAGACTTAAGCAATAGGGGATGCACTCAGGCCATAGCTATTGCAACCAGGAGCTTCTACCTTGCTGTTGGGACCCTTTCACAGTTTTAGGGGCACTCTAGTTCCAGGTATCCCAAGGAACTCCCATGTCCCGTTGTCAGGGGACTATGCTCAGGTTTTTAGAACTATCTTGATAGGACAATGGTGAGAGCTAGCTTTCTTCCACAAATAATAGTTTTTTGACCAATGAATGGCAAGCAGGAAGGAAGCAAAAAATGCTCTGGTTTCCTAAGCTTCTGGACAGGACAAAAGTAGCCATCCAAGGGAAACTCGGAGATTGTACAAGTCACATCCCAGATGTCCCCTCCCTAATCCCTCCTGTGAGATTTACTCTGTCCCAGCATCTTTCTTCTTTGTGCTTCCCAAAGCACCCAAGGAGGGCTTGCTGCTGGAAAGCCCAATCAAAACAACCAACCAGCCAAACAAACAAATAGTTAAGGTACAAGCTCCAAGACCCAGGACTGATCCAGAATCCCCTCAACTCAGAAATCTCCTTTTGACTTTAAGGTTTAGGCTTGCTACAGCATTTCACAGAAATCTGTAGTAAATGAAAGAACTCACTGTGGGACAACAGCAGGTTACAACTTTCCCACTTTCTGGAATCTTCTTGACCGTCCTAGCTCAAAGTCAGCATTAGCATCCCAGGGGAAATTCTGCTTTGTTTTCTTAATTCAGCTTCACCTGGGCATCATCAGACAAAGCTTCCAACCCAATCACTCAACAGCACCTGGTGTTTGCCTCCCTTCCTACTATAGATAACAAAGCTAATGGGGCCTTTTATGGTATTTTCCAAGATAGGTTGGATTCCTTTTGCCTTGTTTGCCTGGGTCTAATGATTCCTGGGAATCCCAATCACACATTCAGAATTCAGCAAAAAGGGGATTGTAGGGACTTGGCTAAGGAATGTGCTTCCAAGGCTTTACCCCCGGAAGAGAGACCAAGTGATAAAAAGAGGAAAAGAAGTCAAGACAGGCCATGGTCAGCAACAGCCTTGGCTTTGTGTAAGTAGTGACAGGTTCATGGCTTGGAGGGCAGTATTTTTAGGCCTTGCCTGTGCTCTTGACCACAGGTCTAGGTGGCCTGGTGAGGTACGTCATATTCACTGAGAGTTGAGGCTGGAGGAAGGAATGTCTTCGCCTCCCACCTCAGCAATAGAGGAGCGGGAAACAATGAGGTTCTTGCCAAGAATGCTACTTTAATTAAAATAGTGCTATTTTAATTAACTTTTGATGAGTAAAAAAAATTGAGAAAATTAGAATTCAGTGTATTTCAGAAAGGCCAAGCAGTTTCTGGGAGGTGAGAGGTTACTGCTGGCAAGCGTGTTTAAGAAGCGTCATACCTGCCGTTTCAGGAGCAAACAAACAACCATAAAACCAGGCTGGAGAAAAGTCTGCCGGCAGAGTTCAGTGCTCAACTGGGTTCTGGATTCCCATGAACCTTTGTGAACACTGGTAGAGGGGGGCAGGGCTGTGTGAGAGATGGCCTCTTACTAGCCCAAAGCTCGTTCTTTATTACTTAGATACTATTGTTTCCAGGCAGACTTTCCAGATGCTGAGGAGCTCACGTGGCCTATTTTCCCCATTATCTCATTGGCATAAAGTTCTTGGTATGCCATAAGTGTTCAACAGATGCTCGAGAGGGATAATGGAGTTGAACAAAGCAACTTGCTTCTCCATAGTTCTCCACTGAGGAGGGGAAGGAAAGAGCTGGAGCTGTCAGAAGGAAAAGATGCATAAAGACTGGACGATAAAACTGGAGGGCATGGAATTCTTCTGTTCACATTGGAAAGGCTGACATTGTCCTCACCTCCTGAAAACTGAAGTCCCAAAATGCTTTAGAGTGATATACTCTTCTACCAAGGCTGAAAAAATCAATAGTGCATGCAGTTTACTAAATCACCCAGTCTATAGAGAAGACATCTGAAGCGACTGATAGAAATCTGAGCCACTGTGTTGTGAGTAAAACCACTTCCTTCAAGACTTCACTAAAGATGGGGGGCAGAAAAGAAAGTCTTGGGGACTCCTTTCTTGACTTGATAATCTGGAGACAGCCTTCTTTGGGGGTGTCTAGAATTACCCCTCTTCTGAGGGGGTCACTAATAAGAATGACCATTTAGGTTGAGTATATTCGAGCGAGCTGGATCTTGGAGCCAGATGGAAGAGACTACAAATGAAGAGCTGGAGGCGAGGGGGGCTGTTTCAGTGCTGAGAGTGAGTGAGAGCTGGGTCCCATGATTTTCCACCAAATACTTCACTGCTGAGCGATTCTTCAGTTCCTGATGCACTTTTATAAGGGCTCATGTGGCCTCTTAAGTTTCTTTCTCAGCAATGTCTCTGTTGGCATGGCCGTATTAATTTTAGAATCAGCTCGTCAATGTCGTCTGAACAGCTTAGTCCTGGGTTTATATCTTATTGGCTCTTTAGATCAATGTGGATAGGTTTGACTTATGGGTGATCCATTTCATTCATGGAACATCCCATTCATAAAACATCCCATTCATGCAAGTGATACAGTGTTCAACCTTCTTACATCTTCTCTGATTTCTCTCAACAGCATCTATGTCTTCTGATTTTGATCATCATGTCCATGTATTGATAAGTTTGTCTTTAGGTCACATATAACTTTTATATAAAGGGGGAAAGCCTACTAGTTAGGTATACAAATACTATGCCCTAGTGAAAATATTATGGACACCTAAAGTGATCACTCACATTGTCAGAAATAAAAGATCTGGGAAATGGGAGTGAAAGAAAGTAGCAGGGCTGATAACAGATTTCATCATGCATGGTCACAGTCTGAATGGTGGAAGTGAGTGACCTGTCTTCATCCAGCTTGACTACAAGGGCATCTAATCCACCTCTATCAGGGAAGAGCCTTCCTGACCTAGTGAGCTGGTTACGGTCCTTAAGGAGGCTTCTGCTGGTGAGGTGGAAAGTCATGTAAGTCTTGAGAATAATGTCAGGCCTTGATCCCTAGCTCTTACCTCATCATAAATCCATGGTCTCCAGATCACATTGGCAACTCCTGGATTTTTTGAGAGGACCCATCAAACTATGAAAAAGCCTCAGTCCTCAAGTTGACACACTGATCATATGCCCACCAATAATTCTTGCATGAGACTCTTGCCTCTAAGACACCAGTCCTGTTGAATTGAGTTTCTGAATTTGACATTTGTCTGTTAGCTCCACTGGTGTGGTTGGTTCCTAAATTTAAGAGGAAAGGAAGAAAAGGGCCATGCTGACATATCACCATCATTGTGTTATAGAAAAGACAGGACATGGGAAAGAGAGACAACTCAGGGTTTCCCAAACTTTAAATCACTGGAGAATGTTCACAGCTCTTATAAAAATAGGGCACAAAAAAATGTCTCTACATAATATCAGGGCCCAATAATTTTATACTGTCTCAATTTGCATTCAGATTTCCCTGAATTGGCTCATGGCATATTCTTATGTGGGATTCAACATTCAACAACAAGTAAGACTTCCCTCGCTCTTGGCATGTCTCAGTCCTCCCTCTCCCCAACGCAGGCACATCCCTGCTGCCTTCTCCTTCCCACAAAGCTCATTTTTGGCAAAGTGGTTTTTATAAAGCACACATTTTAACTAATTAAGTGTAGTCCCACGATCTCACGCGCCTTCTCCCACAACTCCCTGACTCACGTCCTCTCCCATCTATGGGAATTCTCTCTTGAATCTCCAGAAAGAAAGGGGCACACACACACACACACACACACACACACACACACACACACTCACACTCACACAATCCTGTCTTATACGTAGCAAAGTTGTTCACAGAGTGTGACAGTTCTTCTGATTTTTCCTTTGGCTTTTTTGTAATGCAAGATGGAAAGCGATTTTTCCAACATTGTGGGTCCTCTGAGAAACTAAAATATTCAGTGCTGGTTTTCTTTTGGCAGCAAAGTTCCTTGTGATCTTAAGTCGACACAGATCCTGAACCTACAGAAATAGTCCCTCTTGAGCCTTTCTAGTAGGAGCTTCGTGGATTGTCTTCATACTCATTAGAGGCCTGCATAGCAATAGTTTTATAATTCACAGCCTTCCTTTTATTGATGGAGATACCCATATACTCAAAGGTGTCTTGTTTCCTCTAAAGCTCATATGGAAATCTGAGCTATGCCCACCATTCACATGGGGCAGCAGGCACAACATCTTCCTGGAGTATTACATCAGCCACTCAGTAGTGGGAGATCCATTTTCCATTGGTGAAATGAAGGGAGCTTGTGAGTGCTCAGAACAATGCTGGCTTCTGTCCTCTAGCCCTGCACCACTGAACCCGTGTTCAAGATCACCCAGCATTTCCTCTGTTTTTTTTTTTTTTTTTTTTTTTAGAATGGGCCCCACAAGCAGTAGACACTTGAAGGAGATCTGAGGTTACCTCAACAAAAGGTATATTGAATTTTTTCAGAGAGTATGATTCAGTAAGGGCAGGTAAACAGAGAGTTTAATCTATTGTGCTAAGCACACTGTGTGGCTTTTGCTTCCACTGTGCATTCATTTCAGAAGCACTGCCCTAGAAGAAAATAACAGCGGTGGCAGTGGTGACAAGCAGTGACACCAACAGCAGCCAATAACTGAATCACCAAGTGGGAAGGCACCAACAGCTTTGCCTCCCAACTAAGGAACATCTTACTCAATCTCCCTCCTACTCACCATCACTGCCTGCAGGTTTGGAACCAAGAAAGGCTTTAGAAGCTAAAGATAACAGGCTAATAGGATGTTAAAGCAAAAGCAGCCTCACGGCCCACCTCCAGAGGTAGCTTGTAGGAAGACGTTATTCCTGGGCTCCACACTCCGTTGCATGGCTCCAATCTGTGGCACTTCGCTGGGCTTACATGTGCTGCTTATCCAGAGAACTCAGAAATTGCTTTTGGCAGAGGAATCAAAGCAGGCATATCCAGCCTTTTTTTTTTTTTTCTTGCTGTCTCTTTTTTGTTGCCAAAACATACGGTTCTTGGTTTTACGGGAAACTTTCCTTCCAAGGACTAACTTGACATGGTGTGATAAAAATGAAATGGTAGAGGAAGAGAGATGGGGACAGAGAATCAGCGAAAGTCAGATCTAGTCCTGCGCCCGATGCTGGTGATTGTAATCCTCGAGCAGGATGTTCATTTGCTTCTAGTCTTTCATTTTTCTACCCCTGAAATAAGAGCAGACTAGCCGCTCCCTGAGGTCTCTAACTATCCTGTCACTGTGTACGCTGGAAATACTCTTATTTCACTTTAGAAACTACTTATTGAGACCATAGTTCCATTGCAGCCACTTCAAAGGGCATGGGAGAAGAGGTGACTGGCTTGGTTTTCTTCCAAGAGGAGACCAACTTAGGAGTGCAGGGCCTAAGCTGCTGAATTCTGCAGGGCATGTGTGATTGCAGAGCCATAGATCAGATGGGCGCTTTTACACTCCAGATCCACTCTTGACCCTTCTCCTCTGAATCAGGACCTGTTACTCCAAATGCACTACCCACTGGTCTGTTTGGTTCTTTTGAGCTGAAGGCCCTTGAGTAGCAGTAGATGCACATAAGGGCTGCCTGACCTACCTCTTCCTATCTAAAGTACTGTGTCAATTTCTGGTAAGAAAGATCCCCTCCCTGTAGGAAGAGGGTACTATTCTGATCTCTAGAAACAAGTATCTGATGCCCAGATGAATTCTTGCAAATAAGACTAGAGCATCCCTCCTTATCTTCTGTCAGTGTTTCCTCCATCTGTCTCCTAGTTTCGTATCCACAATTTACTGCCAGAGCTCCAAAGCCTTTTGCTTCTGTGCTGTCATATCCCCACAGTTGACTAACCTTTGTTGAGATGGTCTGTACCTCATCAACACTATTCACTGCTTTTTGATCTGTGTGTTTGTCTCATTAATTTATCAGTTTCAGGCCCCATCAGGGAACCCATTATTTCTTTCACTGGGAGAATTACTCAATCAAACCTCACTGTTCATACCAAAAACATGACTGTCTTTTTTTTTTTTTTCTTTCTGTCCTTGAACTTGTGACAGCCCTGCTGGGTCTGCTGGCCTCAAGTTTCTATGTCTGTCCCTGTATCCTTTTATAATTTAGGTCCTGCGAATGATCCTCTGATCTGGACTGAGCAGAGGGTGCCTTCTATTTTCTGTTGGCCTAATTGAGGCATGGGTCTCACCTTTGAGTTGGGTGTCTATGAAGGTGATGAGCAGAACAGTTAGATCAGGGGAGCAGGAAAAACAGCCAGAGGAAATCAGAAATAAGTCTTGAATCAGTCATATGTAGCCACCTCATGGAGGATCCGAAGAGCAAATGGAGCAAGCCAGAAGCCCAGAGACATGGAATATTCAAGTATTCAAGGAGACTGGAAGGAGGGCTTGGTGAGAAGTGGGGTGGGCGATGAGGCTGGAGGAAGAGTCACGTGGGAGACCATAAGTGATCTATATGCAAATGAACTTGTATTCTACTCTCAAGCCAAAGGAATCCACTGATAAGTACTTAGGAGCCACATCCTCAGGAATGTCTTTCCACACATGCTGGTGTTTAGTGGGGAAGAAAGCAGAACTGGGGGGCAGGAGGTTGGTTGACAAATTCTTCCAATGACCAAGGCCAGGGCAATTTGGAATTTGGTGTAGGTGAAGGAGCAGTAAGTGACGGTTGTCAGAACTGAAGAGGACAAGGGAATCTGATGAGGATCCAGGACAGATGTGAGCCTAGATGATACCCAGTCATTTGGGTTTGGCAAAATTGGTAGATGGCGAAATCATTCACTACCAGCATAAACCACGAAGGATCATTCAAATCCAAGTACTCTTTCTTAGCCAAGAACTTTCGTGAACATCCTCTGCTCTTTGGTCTTTTGCCACCATTCAGCAAGTACGCTGATTTTCTTTGACGGACTCCGGTATTACCATCTGTGAGAATAATGTCAGTATCATCTTGCTTTTGGAAAGATAGTAAACAGACCCACTATCAGTTCAGGCCCAGAATAAACAGTCAGGGAAGCTTATTACCCAAACCAATGACCAGCCACTTCCGGTCGCTATTGCAGACATTTAATTTATTTGCTCATTCACCAAATCCCTTTTGAGTTTGTGACTTGTATCTACTATTGGTTATCTCTTGTGTGGACAGCTGGCGACCAGCTGTGTGAAAGGGCTGTATCTTTTAATGTTTTTTTCTTTTTCTTTTCTTCCATTTCTCTTTCCTTTCCCCTACAGTCTTTCCCCCCACCAGCCCCCCCCACCGTATATATGAATATATACGTATGTGAATAACTTGCATTTCTAAGAAGAAAAAGTTAAAAAGCTAGATTTTAGAGCACAAAAAACTCGCCTGAATTATCGATTCATAGCTTTATAACACACCCAGGATAGTAAGGACATTTATAGATTTCATGAGCTGTTTAATATCTATTTGTGGAACAAGCGCCATGCATAATCATCCTGGACTCATTATGTTTCTTTAGCTGCCCAATGAGTCATAATGAGCTTCTGAAAATGTAAAATAATAGTTAGAACTAGATGGAATGGAATAACAGCCAGAGTCAGATATAAAATTATTATTACATGCCGTCTGCAAGAGCCATCAGGGCAAGGGGGGGGCATGGAGGACCCATTATTGCAGACACATGTGTGCATGTCTGTGTGTATATGAAGTATCTAAAGAATTCACTATAAAATGAGAGGTAGGGACCCTCAAAAGTGATGTGCTATGGATTGATTTTCCATTAAGATTCAGGCAAGTGGAGGTGGAGGGTTCAAATTACGAGGAAGAAATAGAAAAGTCGATGGAGACCCCTCTGAGAAGATGGAGCCCTAGGCTAAAAAGATGAAAGAAACTTTATATCCCAGCAGTTAAAATGAAGAGGAAGAGATCACTTCTAAACAGAGCATTAGAAATAGCTTCATTTCTCCCTATTAGCCTCTGCTCCCCAAAAAGGAATCCAGGACAAAAGAATTCTGCAAGACCATCTTAAAGAATATCTTCTATGACTGAAACTATATTTAGAAGAAAAAAAATATGAATGCAATTTTCTCTTTGGGGTTTTTCAAGTTAGGTCTTTCTTCCTAATTGGCTCCAAGATCATTTGCCCTGTGGATGTGCCATACTCCGTTCAAAGAGGAAGATTTGAAATCAGGTAATGGTCTTAGAAGAAAACTTTCTTTCCCTGCCCTTTATTTGAACTCTTCTGCCTATGTAGAGAATTTGTATAATTTTATACTGCCTTGCTACTCAGTTGAAATTTTCTCTTGCTCAATAGAGGGGTTAACCACCTGAATGTAGTTTCTAGTTCCTGCCTCCTCCTACTTCCTCAAGATGATCATGTACCTTCAGCAACTGCCTCCCAGTGACTACCTTCCCTTCCCATACAGAGGTAGATACAATCTGTGTGAGTCCCACACCTACGTGCACTGAACAAATGTACCACAGTGACCCCTGCTCAGCGATAGCATGACTCTATAGACCATGAGCTGGTTTGTTCCAATCAAACCACTTAGAACTCCCCAGGACAAAATGCCATAGACTCCAACAAAATCTTTAGCCCATAGGTTTCTTTTTCTGTCTGGTGCTGTGCCCCAACTCCCAGTAACTGAATACACATGTTCCTGACAGATACCTACTTTCCACAGGCCCCGCATAATATACTGCCCTCCTCTCTCTAGAATCTGTGTGTGATACACCACTCCTGTTATTTCATGTGTTTTGTTGAGCTACTCCCTCTGTGTCTCATCTGATAGATATATCCAAACCCAATGTCTTTCTTGATCAGGACTTTCCTGGGGAGTATCTATGATTGGAATACATTTGACATAGGATGTTTTTCAGGATAAACACACGTGTCCTGTGTGAGTAACATGTGGTTACAGACATGAGCATTAGGTCGTCTATCTGGATGAAGAAATATCTCATGACAAAATTGTAAATATCCTATGCTATTTCTCTCATCTCTTTGGCAAAATACCTGATATTGGCAACTTGAAGGGGAAGAGGTTTAAATTTGGCTTGCAGTTGAGAAAGCACAGTCTCTAAAGTAGGAAAAGGGATGGGAGCTAGGGTGGCTTTTTCTATGGTGGCCAGAGCTTGGTGCATAATTCCTTCCCAGCGTTATCCGGATAAGGCGTAGCAGTCTTGTTATGGGGGATGGAATGAGATTGGCAAAGCCCAGCACGTGCTTCAGTATGATTTGGTTGGATCCTTTCTGGATGCAAGCTGCAAGGGACCAAATGTACAAATGGGCAATGGCCTTCTATACTCAAATATAAGCACTTTGACTCACAACTTGTGACAGCCTGTCAAGAAAAAAAAAATGAGCCCTGTCATCTGCAATAGGTAATTTAGGACTCATCTTGCTCTGAGGCAGGCTTTAAGATGATCTCTCAATTGTTATCACTAACATCATTCAAAGAACCTAAATAGCTTCAGTACCAACCTGCACAAAATAGGAAAGATCTGATTAATAACCTATTCCCCCCACCCCCAGTTTTTGTCCTTGGTTCCAATCTGACAAAACCAAATATGTACCTCACGATGGTTTGAATACGTCCCCTTGTGTGTGTGGGTGAGAATTTAGGGTGCAGTATGTAGCAGTGTTAAGCCTTGGGCCTTTCTCAGAGGCCAAGGTTCTAAGGACTCTGCCATTGTGAGTGGCTTAATGAAGGGGTTTGTTGTTAAAATGAGTTCAGCCCTCTCTTACCTTTTTCCTCGTTCAACCTCTTGTTTGTTATAGAGTGACATATGAAGAAGTAGCCAGGAAGATGCTGGTCCCTTGATTAGGGGATTTCTAACCATTATCACTGCAAGAAACAATTTTTTGTAAGTTACCTAGTCAGGGGTACTCTGCTATTGTAATACTAAATATACAAACATACTGTGAAGTAGTCTAGCCAGCTTTCCCACCGGTAACCAACAGAACTAATCAGAGAATAGACATCCAGTTTTTGCACTAGGGCATCTTGCCCCTCCATTCTCCCATCTACCTTTGAGTTCCATTGAGTTCTTTCTTATCAGAGCAAACTTAGGCTAAGTACTTGTGCTTTTCACTTGGCTGGCCTCTATAGTGGTTAACCACCATTACCAACTTGATTGGATTTAGAATCAGTTTGGAAGCACAGCCAAGGGTGTGCTCAGGAGGATGTTTCCAGAAAGGTTTAACAGGGTGTGGAAGACCTTCCCTGAATGTAGACAGTACCATTTTCTAGGCTGGGGCCCTAGACCAAACTAGAGAGGAGAAATCGATCTGAATAGCTCTCTCCTCCTCTTCCTCCTCCTTGTCCTCCTCCTCCTGCTCCTCCTGCTTCTCACCATCATTATCGTTATCATCATCGTCACTGTCCTCATCGTCCTCTTCTGCTTCTTCTTCACTTTGAAGGCAGTATGACCCAGCTGCCTCTGACTTTTTCAGCCTTTACTTCCCTACCACAAAGGAATGTACCTTTAAACTCTAAGCCAAAATACACCCTTCCTTCTTCAAGTTGATGAGCCAGACATTTAGAAAAGTAACTAATACAGTCTCATTTATTCTAACAGCAAAGAGGCTTGGAGTGGAGATGTGGGGTTTGACATGAAAGCCACCTTGGAAGGGCAATAAGCTGTCTTAGCTAGGAACAGAACCGGGAACTACAATATACTGTAAGTGGCTGTTGCTGAGGGAAACCCAAGTTACCTAGAGAGAGCCATCAGCTTGACTAAACAAATATTGTAAATATGGACTTCAACTGTAAACTTCATGGGGGTAGGTAGCAAGCAGATGTCCCAGGTCATTGTTCTAGGGTCCCAGGAACCAAGACTGTGAGCTGACATCTTTCCCTCTGCCAACAATGTATGCACACAAGAGGTATTTTTCCCCCTCTGACTCACTCAGACACCATCAGAGAGGAAAGAATGAAAGAGTGAAAAATTGGAATGATTGAGAAATGCTACGTAATCAAGCTGGGTATTCACTGGAAGGGGATTTAAACCACCACATCCCTAGTCTTGCTGTTGCTTTCTCTTCAATCTCCCCACCAAGGCATCAGATCAGTTAGAAGCAAAATGTTAAAACCATGATTTCTCTGGGTACTGAGATTGCAATTAAGCAAACTTTGCCACCTCATCAGAACTGATTTAACTTATTTCTCTGTTGCTGTGTTAAACAACTCTGGGATAGTGCTTGTTTCCTTGGTTTCCAGGTTCTTGGAAAGGAGACTGTAGAGTCCTCAGAGTAACCTAGTATCATTACTAATTAATCCTCATCAGAGCTCTCTCTAGTCCCCTTACTTGCTGAGTCTACCAGTCCTGTGCTACTGTGTCATCATTTTTTCCAGTCTTAACCTGTTCTCAGTCATATAAGCCCCTCCCTAAAATCCTCTTGTGAATTATCTCTTCTGTGATGCCACTGGACTCCATCAAGCAGGCCACTGGTCTCCTTATTGTAACAAGTCTTACAAACTTGGTTTTGCTTAACTAACATTATCTCCCTCCCCCAGAGACTTTTTAGGTGTTCCTTTGGCTATATCCAAGATCCATTAAAATTACATTATCTATCTGGCTGTGGGATGTTGAGATAATATAGCTAGAGGCAACAAATTAGCCATGTAGCTATAGATGAGTTCTTTTTTGAACAACTGTAGCTAAAATTCAGGAAACCAAAGGTTAGAAGTTATACACAGTAGAACCTATAAACACATATCCAAGGGAACGAATGCAAGAGTGATTTTTATAATAGGGGAAGTCAAATACACTGCTTCTATTTTCAAGTATTACACACATACATACACACACACATACACACATGCACACATGCACACATACACACACCATTGGTGTTAGTTTGAATATGCGTGGCCAAGGGAGTAGCACTATTAGGAGGTGTGACCTTGTTGGAGTGGGTGTGACCTTGTTGGAGTGGGTGTGGCCTTGTTGGAGGAAGTGTGCCACTATGAGGCTTTGAGACCCTCCTCCTAGCTACCTGGAAAGAGTCTTCTCCTGTCTACCTTTGGATGAAGATGTATAACTTTTAGCTCTTCCAGCCCCCAGTCTTCTTGGATGCTGCCATGCTTCCACCTTGATGATAATGGACTGAACTTCTGAACCTGTAAGCCAGCCCCAATTAAATGTTGTCCTTTATAAGAGTTGCTTTGGTCATGGTGTCTGTTCACAGCAGTAAAACCCTAACTATGGCACCATTTCAATTTATAAAAAGAATATATGAAATAGTCACATAAATTTACACATTAATGTAATGCATAACAAGGAACATACAAGTTATGGCCCTCTTTTCATTCCAAAAGAGATCTATCCAGAGCTCTGAAGTTTAATATGCTCTGAAATGCCACTGGGCTCTCATCTCAGGCCCCAGGCCCTTTCCATGACTCTGGGATGTCAGCTGTTGAAGGAGACCTAAAGTCAGCCTGTGCATTCCACATCAGTATTTAGATTGGACCTGGGAACTAAGAATTGACTCTTCTGCTACCAACACCTATACATCTAATCCGTGTTTCCTCTACTCCTAGCTCATTGAATGCTTTGGTGAGCCATCCTGTGGTAACTTGGGGTGTACAGTTGTCCCAAGTTTGCTCCTGAATGAGTGTTGGTTGAGTCTTGGGAACAGCTGGAGCTTCTCAGCTCTACTTCAGCTGAGTTGTCTTCTCTTAGCCATTAGCTTTGATGGTATCTCGTGGGATTCTGGGTTGTCAAAGATTCCCGTAAGTCACCTGAAAAACCTCAGGGCAACAGGCAGTGCCTCTTGCTTTCTCTCTACCCAGTGTGCCCAGCTCTGAGCAACCATACTATGGTGGTCTGAGTAAGAGTGGCCCTCTTAGGCTCATTTGTTTGATTACTTGGTCACTAGTTGGTGAAACTGTTTGGGAAGGATTAAAAGGCAAGACGATGAAGGTGGTATGTCACTAGTGGTGAGGCTTTGAGGTTTCAGAAGCCCATGGCATTTTCAGCTCTCTCTCTCTCTCTCTCTCTCTCTCTCTCTCTCCTTTTGTTCCCCTCTGCCTCACAGTTATTGGCTCAAGATGTAGCTCTCAGCTATGGTTCCAGCATCATTGTAGCCTGCCTGCAACCATGCTCCCTGCCATGATGGTCATGGACTCACCCTCTGGAACCATAAGCCCAAAAAACTCTTTCATAAGTTGCTTTTGTAATGGTTTCTTATCACAGCAATGGAAAAGTAACTAAATCACAGACTTTCCAGAATGACCAAGAAGAGAGAAGCTTGGCTTCTTTTGCAAAATACAACATCCTGGCTCTGTTTTTCCCCCCCTGCGCTGCTATTGACCAGACCAGAATATTGTTTTTGTTCTCCTCATATCTTTGTATAAGGCAGTTCTCCAAGCCTGAATCTCTTCAAATAACATCGCCATGTTATAGCTGAAGTTGTGTGTGACTTGGTGTGGGGAGGTTGACATTTTTTTAAGATGATGAACACATGAAAATATGAAAATATTTAAATAAAATAAAATATTGTAGTGATTCTGTGTAAATAGCTAAGCTGAAACAGTTGGTGGGAATTATAAGAAAGAAACTCTTGGCTCTAACAAGGTTTTCTTTTAACAGCATTAGTCATATTAAAATTAACTAATCTGCTTATGAAATTGCTATGTTTTGGAACAGATCATTTACACGTGTTTTCTTTGTGAAAGCTGATCAGACATGATTTGTTCTTTTTTTTTTTTTTTTTTTTGAATGTCTGTTATTTGTCAATAAGAAGCTTTAAAAATGAACAGATGGACAAGCCCATCTCCTCCTGTTTGTGTATCCTCTTGTTGGATGTGTAGAAATAGAGGCCTAGTGGTCTCTTTCTGAGTAACAACAGGAGACTCAGGACTAGAAAGCAACGGAGGTTAAGAGTAGTTTCTTATATGTTATGGTTCTGATTCTTCCTAAGGAAAGGCATTAGCGTGGTGTGGGACCCCTGACCCCAGAATCAACTGCAGAAGTAAGCAAGTGAGACATATCCTAGGAAATGACAGCATAGGTGCTGGGGAAGGTAGTCAGAGGGGACTCAAAGGCACTGGAAGAAGAAACGAGAAAGAAGCTTTCTGAAACCTGTCTGATCTTTCCCCCACCCCGAATCCTCCAACTCCTGTGTTGTTTGAAAGCTGTCCTTAACTCTCCGCACAAAAGTTGACTGCAATGATTCAGTGTTGGTACCCCATCATTTGCAGTGTTGGGGTGAAGGCAGTGCTGAGTGCAATGACAGAAGGTACGATTGATGAAGACAGAGGTTGTGTGGGCAGCTGCTTTCAGTGTCTCACTGCCCCCTCACCCACTGTCCCTAGGCTGGTGAAGGGGCATCTGGAGAACTGCAGCCCCCAGTGGGCACTTCCTGGAAGGTTTAAAGTTAGAATTAACCAGAGAATTCCCTTGACATGATGGACAGTATCCGCTGTAGCCAAACTCCCTTCTGTAGGCTCATGGCCTCCTTTTCAAGCTCACCTCTGCAGACTTATGGCCATCTGTACCACATGGGACTTGGGAAGCCTAGCAGCTCTTCTAAGGGGACTGCTGAGTCGTGTGAACATGACTAGAGCCCTGACAGGTTCTCCTGCTGAAAAGGTACACAGGTTGTCCCATGCCTACTACCTGAATCACCTGCCTCTACACTGAAGCTTCTTTCATTCTAAAAAATGAATATTAGATAATTTTCTCTGTATGTGACAAACACCAGTGTCTTATGCAACCTAAAATGCATCTGTATATCACCAAACATGGCCCTTAATACCAACAAAAAGTATGGTAAACACACACACACACACACACACACACACACACACGTGTGTATGTACATAGGGGACATGGACATGATAAAAATAATGTTTAAATAAATATGTAAACCAGAAACACAGTAATTTACTGTCATGATCATTCACACATTGCATATGATAGTATGGGCAGTGTAGTAGATTTGTTTACAACAGTACCATCACAAGCAAGCAATACACACGGTGTTATGACATCATATCTATGACGTCATCAGACCACTGGAGTTTTTGGCTCCATCATAGTTTTATGAAACTGTTTTTACACAAACAGTCCATCGCTATGTGGCACATAACCATCTCAGAAGATCTGGTACGTAAACCAGTTCCACTAACTGTGGGTGAGTATATAAAAGAAGGTATTATCATTATAAAACACTGTGGAGAGATTCGGAAGAAAATGAAATAAATATGAAATCCATATGGATTTTAATAAACTACTCTCCTAAGGGATCCACGCCAGCTGATCATTTGCTTCCCTACGTAGTACGAGATGAGTACTACACTTAGTTTATAGCTGAGACAGTCAAGGCAGGGCGATGCTCATGAACTCAGCCAAAATGACAGACAGATTATGGACTTGAAACTAACAGTCTAATCCCTGAGACCAGCCCTTAACCACCATACTGATTTTCACAGTTCATTGGTGGTCCCAACAGAGGAAACAAGGTGCTAACATGGGCAGAGCAATCGAGGGTCTTATGAGGTCGATTACTGGATGGAAGGACTGTTCTTGAAAGTGTGAACAGTGTTTAAAGTGATAGAAAACATAAACAGAAATCAAAGAGCTTTAGAGAAGAGTATAGAAGAGTCAACATTCAGATTATTTGCCGCTGGAAAGAGAGAGGTGGAGTAAAGGGAGAGTTTGTTGAAAGGAGATATCTGGGGCCAAAGAATGACCTTAGCCACCTTGTGGCCCAGCAAGGGGTGAGTTTCATTCTAAACTGACAAAGAGTGGGTTTCAGAATCTGCCACATCAACCTTTCCTATCCCTGATACTTGAGGAATTTGTTAAGGAAGCCACTATCCTTGCTGGCCTCACCTTAAGACATCTCTCTGTCCAAATAGACATGTGCCAACGGCTGGTGCATGTGTCCATGTGTGGTGTGTGGGAGTGTAATTGGATGTGTGTGTGTGTGTGTGTGTGCAAGGAGCAATGGACCATAGAACAATAAAGGAATGCAAATGAATAGGGAAAGGGAGGCAAAAAGAAGAGAACCAGAGAGACAAACTGGCCTCCTTACCAGTACATCATAGCTAAACAGGAGTCATTGTAGAGGTCAAGGGGAATATGTGCTTCTAGATCTGGATGAGACTAGAGAACAAAAGCCCAGGTTGCCACCTGTTTCTGTAAGGTACCTTTTACTGGAACACAGTCATGCCACATACTCACCGCCCATGGCTGCTTTTGCCCAGGCACAGGCAAGTAACTGCACCAGAAACTTACAGGTTATGTACTGCTCCGCACTTTCCAGAATATATTATCCGATGAATGCTTCTCAGTCAACACGTATGAGGACATTTTAACCCATATGTTTCACCCCATCACAATCACACAAGACTCGTCATCTGTTCTCTTATCTCATGTCCATCCATCACTGGTCTCTAATCAGAATTTATCTTCCACATGTGTGCTCCCAGTGAGTTGCTCAGCCTAAGTTTGCACATGAGTGATCAGAAAGGCCATCTTATGTCCCTGTGTCCTCAGAGGTGCCATCTCTTATAAAATGAAATAGAATTTGACCTTTATTGTGGCCTGACAGAGTGATGAAACCATAAGCCACAAACCATGGACTCCTACCCCTGCCTCACATGGCATTCAGAAGTTCCTGAATTTGCAAAAAGCAAACAGAGAGCATATTACCAAGAATAAAGGAAAAAACCATAAATAACATCTATAGCTGGGACTGAAGTAGAGCAAAGCTGTCTTCAGGACAACTGGTCAACCACCGTGCAGTTGAGTCCTTTGTTTCATTCTTCTGTTACTTTCTTCAACATTGAATCCTGAGACATAAGGAGGTGTCTCCCTCCTGCAGAGGATGATGACATGGCTGGAGAGTTTTTGTTCCTCTCCAGCTAGCTTAGCACACAAATCACTCGTGCTTATTTGCAAAGCCCATACGGGAGATAAAGGCCAGACAGTTTGACTCAGGGTAGAAGGAGGGAGTGAAGAGAGGGAGATGTGGAGGTTAGAGATGCCTGACCAGACAGCCATTATCACATTAGGCCACTGTTTATAGAGAGAGTTAAAATTAAACAAAGGACTGTCTTTTAGGTTTCCTGACCTTGGACATGGTGCTGTGTTTCATCCCTGGAAAATTATGTAATAAACATCACAAGGCGCATGACGTCACACCCCCAGAGAAGCCAGGGAGTATTGCTAGGCTTGAGTTCTAGGCTCTGCCACATGATGATGTAAATAGGCAGCATACTTTTTCCCTCTGGCTTTTTCTTGTTACCATCTCTCCTAATTTCTTCTCTCGAATTTATTGCCATACTTGTATCCAGGAGGCAGCCTTAACACTTGAGAATTATCCCACCTGTCTCCATTTGGCCAACAGCATAAAGCTCAAAGCCTTCTTACACTACAATGCCTTACTGTTCATCCTCCCTCCAGCAGACACTTACCTCACATTCCCACAGAGATGGCATCATTATGTAAAAAAGCAAGTACCCTTGTCACCTCTCTGCAGACAAGAGAGCAGGCTGCAGTGAAGCATCCTCAAAGAGGTTCAGGGACTTGCCAAGGGTCACAGAGCAAGGAGGCTGCTAAGAAAACATAAAGCTCGCGATCCCAGGAGTTTCCCATCACATCCTGCTGATCTCCCTCGGCTGTCACTGAATTTTCATGAAGAGCGGAGGCCCGTGGCACGTCTCCCCATGCTCCCCACATTTAAGTGGCTGTTAGAATGGATGGTCTAGAGAGACAAGGACTGTGTCTTGTTCCTCAAGCCCAGGTGTGTGACCTCATTGCTCACCCTACAATTGAAACTCAGCAAATTCACACTGGAAGCTCCGTCTGTCTGTTAACCAGCTCTCTGACTTATTCTGCCTGGTAGCCTTGAAGGTGTTTGAAGGACCAGGTAGTGATTTTTTTTTTCTTTAATACAGGGCTAAGCCAATACCCTCAGCCATTGCCTCCAAGGGATTGAAATGGAAATAAAATACAGAGTAGGAGATGACCCAACCCGATCCACCGAGCATCACTTTCTCTATGGCTTCGGTCTCCCTACTGTCAAAATAGATTCTTTCATGCTGCAGCATGGTTGACTCCATTGTTGACATTCCGTCTCCCTCAGCAGTCCCATCTGGCAATCAGATTCTATATCTGTGTTTTTAAATAAGCCAGAAAACACTCATCCCGCCTGCTCCAAATTAGTTCTTTCTTCCATGTCCTTTCTGTCTCCTGGCCCGGTGCCAGTCTCCCTTTCCTTTAGAATTAGGAAATGGTGCTCCGAGTCATATGTCCTCACCTTGTTAGCTCGTCTCTTCTGGGCACCGATTCTCTTGGGGTGGCTCCTACACACACCACACTTTCTTCCTCATCATCTCCAGGTTGTTAGTGTCAGGGCCAGGAACGGAAAACATGGACTTCTGGAGGGGGGAGAGGGGCGGGCTACCTTGTCACATGAGTCCTCTGTTAAGGTGATGGAAGAAAACAGTTTCTTGGCCACGTGTTCAGGATGTAACTTAGGGAAACCAGAATGGATTGCTTCAGTCTTGCAAATGTCTGTTTTGAAATTTTTAAATAAGAAAAGCTTGCCTGGCTTTTTGCCTGCCTCCCTAGCTCTCCCTCCCCTCACTCCCCACCCCCAAAAAAAGCTTGAGTTTCACAAAGATACTTAAGATTAAACCTTCCCTGAGTTCTGTATGAGTCAGCAACCAGCAAGAATGTTCTCTCTGAGGTCACCTGTTCTGGGAAGCTGTCTCTCAGCTATGCTCCAACCCCATTTTCCTGTACTGTCCCTCACAGAACACCCCATTTTGTTTTGGATTACTATTTGCATGCCTCTGCCTCCACCTGTCTCATCTGACTGACAGTGCCTGGATCTCATAGGAAACCAATGGAAGACTGTTGAGAAAATAAATAAATAAGATTTTTTTTTCTTGACAGCATGTTTTTGTTTGTTTCTCAAAGATTACAACAAAAGGATCGGCCAGGTACATCAAAAGCAGAAATTTCTCTGTAGGTGACTGCTGTTTTTCAGATTTTAAACTCTGTTTTTCATCCCTTCAGATTCAGTTATCTACTGTTTTGTAGGAAGCATTGTTTCCTGTTACTAAGAATTCTGTGGTGAGCAGGGCTCAAGGCACCTTTCCTCAGTATTCAGGGCACAGCTGAGGTCTCCTGCAGGGGTGAGCTCACTGGGCTGGAGTAAGAAGATGGACTACAGTTCTTCACCATTTTCCTCCTCGTGGTTACCCATCATCCACCTTATAACCTACAAAGCCTTTGCGTCTTCCGAGAGGGGCATATTGAAGGACGAGCCCTGGTCCACAAGTGTTTACCACGCCTTAGTTTCATCACACTTACTGAAGTGCCAAATCAAGTCACGTGGCAAAGGGACCACATGAACGCATCTCACATTCTTTGGCATCTCTTGTCCTTGCTAAGCACATCCTTTTTCCCCATTCAGATTGGACTTCCTTACCTTGACTTCTTAAATAGCACGAGTAGCCAGATACCTAGTGCCTCCCCCATGGTACAAAATAGAATTCTTGCTTCAAGAAGTGTACATTTGATGCATTACTAGAAGAGCAAGAAGTCATAAGCTTCATAGGTTCTATGAATGTAAATATGCTGCTGTGGTGTCTGGAGCAAACACAGATTGTTTTGTGGAGAAGTCAGTTGTTTACTGATGCCAAATCTATATGGAGAATGCCACTGGTTTTCAGCAAACAAGGTGCCCTGAGGATAAAACCTAGTTCTGGTCCTCATGTGTGGCTGGCTCTTTGTCATGATTATCAGAAACTTTGTTTTCTTTTAACTCACCTAGATGATCATCCAAAATTGTCACTGATAAGTGACAGTAGCATCAATTAAAACAGTGTTTTTTATAATGGGGATCTCATGCAGCCTACACTGGTGACAAACTCTGCACGTCGCTGAAGATAACTTTGAGCTCTTGATCCTGCTTCTAGCCCTGATCCTGGGGATTACAGGCACACACCAGCACCGAATTGGCTTATGTGGTACTAGGCATCAAAGTCACGATCTCATGCATGCATGCATGCAAGACAGCTACCAACTGAGCCACGCCCCCAATCTATAATGAGCGTCTGTTAAGCAGCAACAGCGGTCTAGAAGTCAGGCAGATTTGCAGACTCTGCCTATACTTGTTGATTAAGAGTCTCAGGGTGTGCTTTAGCAGGTCCCGGTGATGCTGACGTGATGTACTTACTTCTGAGAACCACTGCATAGGGCTGCAGTTTGCACTGACTCCGATGAAGTAGGAACATGTTGAGCATCCCTCATCTAAAATGCATGGACCAGAAGCCTTTCAGCTTTTTGAAATTTTTTGTAAGATTTTGGAATATCTACAGATTCATAATGAGGTATCCTGGGGATGAGACACACGTCTAACACAGACTTCATTTATGTCTCATGCATACCTTATACCCGTAGCCTAAAAGTAATTGCGTAATTGCATTAGACATTTTCAGTGCGCCTTTATTTGGAATGCCGTGTCATATGAGGTCAGTTGTGAGTTTTTCTACTCACAGTGCTGGTGTCAGCATTGAGAGTGTTTTGGATATGGGAGAATGGTATATTTTTAATTTTGAGATGGAGAAAGTTCAGACTGTGGTTCACAAGCCTGCTTTCTGATAAATTTTACAACATCTACCGTAGCAAACAAGAAGAAGAAAAATGGAATGCTTTTGTAAAAATTTTCCAGAGGAAAGGAAACTCCACAGCTAATGTCTGTAATTTAGACTTGGTGTGTTGTGTGCACTCGTTGAGATACGCTGATTCTTTTCTATAGAAATCATATATTTTCTGGACTCTTGGTTTCAAATAACCATAAGAAAAGCACTGTAGTTGGGGGATTTACTTCCACATTTTTTTAAATTAAAATTTTTTTCTACTATATCTCAAGCAGAAACGGCAGATGAGATATAGGAAAATTGAATCAAAGAGAAAGTGATCATACATATTTGAAAGAAAGTTTAATCTCAGACTCTGGTTTAGTATAATAAAAAACTTCTTTTTTTTTTTGGAATGTCAGGTCATCTGGTAAAAGGTCTGACCGATGTTCTTTCTATTTTATTGACCAAATTTACAAACTGGTTTCTCTATCTCGTAGGTGTAAATATTTATCAGTGAAATCTTTAGGGTTAACAGTGGTTGTGTGGGTGTTCAATCACTAAAGGGTTCTTGACTTATGTTTTTTATAACTAAATCGATGTATTTGAGAAGTATGGATTACATCTTATGTGGTCATCTTTCTGATTCAATGATAGCATATATTCAAATTTGTAATGAAATAATATTGGGTAAAAATAATCTATATCTCTTCATAATTCATGATATGAAAAACTACAGACAACCCACATATTCAATAATGCAGGGTTATTTTTAAAGAATGTGCTCACATCTAGCTGAATAATATATGGATTTTGCAACTGTAGCTCATAAGAATCACAGAAGAAATGTATTTGTTCACCATACACATCATTAGAAGGAAGTTTCAAAAAACTAGGTCCAGTGATTTTCAAGCACGAAGATGGCTATTAAAATGGAAACTAACAAGTATCAATAAAGCTGTGGGGAAAATGGAATTTTTATGCACTGCTGAAAATGTAGAACGGTGAAGCTTCTATGGAAAACAGAATGGTGTTTGCTCAAAATAGAATCATAGATTCACCATAGAGTGCGGCATAGACTATGACCCTAGAGAACAGCTCCTAGCTGTGTCCCCAAGGAACCAGAAGCGGGTCACAAACTGATGTCTTCACACCACCGTTCAGGGTAGCAACATTCTCGGGAGCCTGAAAGTAGACAATCTATGTCTACTGACTGACAAACGGACAACCAAAATGTGGGCCATATACACAATGGAACACTACTCAGACGGAAAGATCAGCATTATTCTGGTTTGTACTACAACATAGCTGAATCTGGAAAACATCGTGCTACAGCGAAAGGCAGCAGGACAAATTACTACCTGATTCCATTTTGATGGTTGGTTCATGGAGGCGAGAAGCAGCAATTACTAAGGTATGGGGGGGAGGAGAATGGACAGGTGACATTTAATGAGTGCAGAGTTATCATCTGGGTTGATAAAAACATTCTGGAAATAGACAGAGGTAGACACCACTACATTATATACTTAAAATGCCTAAATTGATAAATTCTGTTTACGTATAATACCATTTGTGTATATTTAATGAACAATAAAGAGAAAAATATTAAATTTATAATATGGTAATATGTTTCTTACAAGCACGATATTCCTTCGTAGGCAATACCGTCAGCTTAATACATTCATCTTTCACATCCATGATTGGCAAATTCTAATAAAAGTTCTGAAAAGCAGTATGTAAAGGTTATTTTTTCTGTTTTCATTTCCCACAATATAGTAGAATAATTATTAATAAAGCATTTACATTACATTGGGTATAGTGAGTAACTAAAGCTGACCTGACGTCTCCAGGCAGATGAGGGATAGCTTCTATGTACATACTATGGCATCTTAGATAAAGAACTTGAATAGCCATGATTGGTGCTTTCGTTCTGGGTATCCTGGAACCAACCTTCCATGGACACGGAGGGTTAAGTGTAATCATCTTTTGAATGAAAAGGAATACAGCTAAATTATATGTACTTGCAGATTCTATCTAATTCCAGACCCATAAGCTGAAATACTAACCTCTTAGCCTCTTAGGAATTAGAGCAGTGTAGGCCAGAAGGAAAATGGTCTGAGCTTTGTTCCTGGCCAACACCCTGTGTGGTGAAATTATGTGTGTGTTTTGTGATTCTGTGTTTTTCTCTATCCATTCAATTTTTCTACATACAACACTATTTTTACGATAGTATTTGTTACTGAATTAAAAGGTATATATGCTTCTTCTAGAATGAGTTTTGGAATCTTAACAGTTACAGCTTAGCCTATGGCGTACACTTCCACTTTGAAAGATGCCTGCAAAGTAAAATCAATGCAGAAGGACCAGTCTACCGTTCTCTGAGGTAAGGGACCGACCATTACTAAAGTATTTTTTCCTTCTGTTTCATCCAACTTCTCTGCACTCAGTATCCACATCAGTATGTGTACACCCCTTCATTCACTGGCCCATTTTCCACAGTTAGAAGCTGACAGACTTTGTCACTAGTTTTAATCTTTATTAAGTTTACCATTGAGAGCTCAGAAAATGGGAGTTCTGGGCAAAGAACAGGGTGGATGGCAGAAGAAAGACAACCAAGAAACAGAAAGTGTTTCCTTAAAAAAAAAAAAAAAGTTATCGTTAGCCTCAAACTTTATTAATGCTTACATTTCTCTGTGATGACTTTGCTTTTTTACCCCACCCCTGCCCCCAAATCCACGGTTCAGCTAGAGAGCAGTCATCCCTCTGATAAAGCAAGAGATATAAGCAGGGTCAGTCCTCACTGTCAGGCATGGAGTGTACAGACCCTGCCCTGCCCTCTGCTCCCTCTAACACAGAGAGAGGCTGTAGAGCAATGTCTTTAAGCCTGGGGTCTTTCTCCATATCTCTGAAAATTGAAGAAACAAAGAAGACTACGCACAGTGTTAAACTTAGTGTTTTCATGTCACTAGTTTGTAAAGAACAAGACTCTAGGGACACCATGCCTACCACGTGCTCTTCATTACGTGGTAGCTGTGTGAAGCTTGGCAAGCTCTTTCCCTGCCTATGAATCCATCTCCTCACAGAAACACAGGACAAATAACACTCTCATCTCACACTGCTGTCATGTATTAGTAAGTTATGCAAATTGGATGTGTTAAATAAGTTACCACACTTCAAGTAGTTAGCAGAGTGCTCACCACATGGAATACACTCAACAGCAACAACGTGGAACAAATCTCTATAGCCCTACTGCTTTCTACTGTTCCTCACCCTTCAGGGAAGGATCCGTGTTGAGGATAGCAGCTCTTTCCTATCACTGATTTTACCCAAGAAAAAAGAGGTCCCTGAGCTGGTCCTCATGTTTCCTTCACTAGCGCTGACTGACAGTCTCAAGTAATGAGAATGCTAGGAACCAGAATCAGTTCAAGGACTTGCCTACTGTGGAGCTGAGGGAGATGCATTAGGGAGGCAGAAGCAGAGTAAAAAACATTAAGTTTAAAATTCAGCCGCTGTCTCAGGTTAGAGTTGTGCTATAAGCAGAAGAAGGTGGAATTGGTAGTCAGGTCATTTTTTTTTTTTTTTTTTGGTCATTTGTCAATCATGAAAGTTAATTCCATAAGCAAATTAGCTTTGGTACTCTGTGTTGAAGGACCTTTTACAGGATGAGCGTGTTCAAGGACTCAGGTAACTATACAAACTATCACCAGCATGCCAGAATAGAATAGTTGCCATCACCTCTGCAGCACCAGCTTTGTTAGACTTATTATTCATGCTTCTCCACTTCTCTCGGTGTTTAAGGTAGAATTCTTGAGCAATTTTCTACTTCTAAATTTTCAAATTTGTCAGCACAAAGCCCTTTACTATGTCTTGAAATTTGGTGGTGTCTCATGTTACATTTTTCATATTAAAATTGTGCCTCTTTTTTTTTTTCCCCCTTTTAGCTCAGATCTGTCAGGGTTTGCAAACCTGTCAATCATTTTTAAAAATCAACATCTTATTTTGCTGAGTCTTTTCATTGCTGGTTTTCTTTCACTGATTTTTGCTATCACCTCATCATTACACTTTTCATTATTCTTTCATCTTAATTTCTTTTAGTTGCTTAAAACGTATAGTTAATTCATCCCAGCTTTTTAATGTGCTTGTATATTAGCATTGGAAACCACAAATTTCTACCTTAGTACTATTCTAATTATATGTCACGAGTTTCTATGTATACATAATACTTTTAATTTTCTTTGGTTTGAAATAGTCTCAAATTCACATACTTTCTAACCTTTAGGTACATAGACATTTCATTGATAATTTTCAAACATTTGACGTTTTCTAGTTATGATTTTGTTAATTATTTCTCTTGTCGTCCGAGGATATATTCTATCTGGTAATATTTATATTCCTGAGAATATACTGATACTTGTTTAGCACTCAGCCAATTTTAGTGAACTATTATTCCTTACGCATTTAAGAAAATCCATATATCTTGTACTTTTTGGGGTGTAATTTTTAATGTAAGCTAACTAGATTGAATCTGTGGGCAGCAATGTTCACATGTAACATGTCATATAACAATATTTTGTCAAATTTGTGCCACATACATGATGATACTCTATGATGTCCACACACAGTGAAATCACCTAATAATATATTTCTCAGCATATATCCGCCATCAGTTTGTACCAGAGGTGGCCTCTATTACTTTCCTGTTGCTGTGACCAAAATAGTTGACCAAAAATCATTTAAGATAAGAAGGATTCACATTGGCTCATTGTTCCAGAGGGTTTTACTTTGTCATAGTGCGGAAGGCAGAGCAATTCCTTCATTCACAGAGGTGGGCTGTCTACATCATGGTATACCAGGAGACAGAGAAAGAGTAACCCGGCAGGTTGAACCTGAGAGAATTGCTCTAATCTACAACTGCCAGTAAAGCCTCATGGAGAAGCTCTTGAAAAGATCCCTGCCATCAGTCGGAAAGCAAGTGCTTAACTCACAGACCCACAGGTGACATTTTATGTTGAAATCATAGCAGCCACTGTTCTCTTAGTCTTTCTTCCTTTCCTTTTTCTACTGTCACTCTTTACAGTTATTCACCAAGGACAAGAACATTCATTTAAATGTATGTAAACGCATGTATTTCCTTTTAGCATAGTATCTAATATTCATCCTGTAATATGTAGATGGCCATTTTCATAATCTAATGTTCTCTATTATTATATATTATTTTTCTTATTTCTTTTAGATTATAATATAATTACATAATTTCCCCCTCCCTCTTCTCCTAATAAAACTTCCCATACACATGCCCTTGGTCTCTTTCAAATTTGTGACCTCTTTTCTCCATTAATTGTTATTACCTACATATATGTATATGTTACATTTATAATATATATATTCATCTATATGTATATATATATGTATATGTATATGTATATACATATGTGTGTATATGTGTGTATATATACATATATACATACATATACATATACATATATACATCCCTGTTCCTAAATAATAGATATTACCTCATCAGTCTTTATAATGTTACCTGTATGTGCATTTTCAGGGCTGATCATTTTGTATAGGAGGATAACTAGCTGGTGACTCTTCTTTGGAGACGTCTATTTCTTCCACTCTCGGCATTCCTTAGTTGCCTATATCTCTTTCTCTCGTTTATGTTAAATATCTATTATTGTTGTTCAGCAAAATGTGTAAGCAGTCCTATGGATGAGACTTTATGGATGTAGCTTCTGACATCCCTAGGAGACCCAGCTTCAAACTAAACTCTGGTTCCTCTGGCTCTTCCAACCTTCCCGTCCCCTCTACAGCAATAACCCTTGAGCCTGAGGTGCAGGAGTTGTGGTGTGCAGATATATTCATAGAGGGGGCTTCACAGGACTACACTTTGATGGGCTGTGGATTTCTGTGATGATATCCATCTGTTACCTAGAGAAGCTTCCTTGATAAGGGTTACATTACTTGCCTGGACACTGGGAAGAACGTGATCTTTTATTACTTAAACTGCTGTTTCCCTCTGCCCTTCCCAGTTAGTTTTCTCAGATTCACACATTGATCCGTATTCTGTTGTGTACTCACGTGGGATGTTTGCAGATGTCCACAGCCTGGAGGTTTTCTCTAGGCAGAAAGCCGAAGTGCTCATCAGACTCCCCTGTGACAATTCTCAAGGACTGCTGGGTCTTGTCGCCTGGGGAGTCATCGAAAATATTGCTGTTTTACATAGTTCGCATATCCTACTGTTCCTTCAAGAACGAGAGGTAATCTAGATTCTTATATTCTGTATTAAGCAGAGACAGAACCTGAAATGCCACAGTGTAAGTTTGTATTTGGCTATGGAACTTCTTCTGAGTGACTATTTGGGGAGCCTCTAGGTTAGAGGATTAAATCCACAGGAATTAGTCTGATAGGCACTAGATGTCTGATAATTTTTGAACTAAGAAATTGAATTTACCTATTAAAATGCACTTCCCCTTGAGAGGCGAACCCTTTAAATCATCATTAACATCCATTAGTGCTGACTGGCTTATCTGAAGATTGGGTTTCTGTTTATTTCTTTGTCTAGCAGAGAACAAAAAGAATGGAAGAAGCTCAATTTTTTGTGGCATCAAAAAATTAAAGTATAAGATGATAAGAATACGATAAAGAGACAGGCCAAATGCTCGAGAGAGAAGTCTCCCTTCCCTGTTTTGTAGAAGTGAGGTGAATCTTAGAGATGTTAGAGAATTTACGCAGTTAGAAAGCTTTAGAATAGAAAAATTGGGGTTAAGTTAGATAACATTCTTTAATGTACCTGTTGTGTAAATGCTGAGAAGGAAGGGATGACTCATTTTTTCAACTCTAGCATTGAGCCAGGGTGTGGAGTAAGGCAGTGGAAGCTTGGGGTCATCTTGGAAGGATGCAGAGTTCATGGGTTTGCCGCCTCAAGGTATGCAACACACTGCTGCAAGCATGTGGGGGTATGGAGAACTAGAAAGAAGGACAAACAGACTACTGGGGGACAGTAATTTAAGGGTGAAGAGATGACTGGATTGAGTGACATAGGTGGGCAATCTCAGAAGCCAATGCAGACTAACAGAAATAGCCCCTGGTGTGGCAACCTTCCCTTATCCATGCAGGGTACATTCCATAACATTCCAAAGACACTGGAAGCCAAGGACAGATAGCTTTCCTACGCATATACCCAGCCATGATAAACTTTAACTCATAGTAAGAGTGACAAGCGATGACAAAAACGTCCTAGCAGTATTTTATTATAAATGTCATTTAAAAGTTGGAAATTATTTATTTCTGGATATAATAATTAATATTTGCAGGGCATGACTGAACACAGGTTACAGGGATGGGGATCATTATGTATTTCCCCTCCTCTCTCTCCTCCAACCCCCTTGCTCTTAGAATTCTCTCAAACCCTAGCTCCACTAACCCATGAAGCTACTGGCTTCTTCTATCATTGCATCTAATTGGACTTAGTAGACTGGCTGTCTTTGGTCTAGAAACTCAGTGCTGACATATCAACCCCATAATAATCTACTTCAAAGAGCCCAATGCCTCAACAAGGACAAATGGTGTCACTCCTTCTAAACAGCCCCTAGAGTGCTGCTGTGCCTTAGACTTCATATCATAGAGGTACAGACAATGCTTTTCCTTTGCCCCAGACCCACACTGAAACCATATCTTAACTTTAGGACCCCAGTTCCACCAGGGAGGTTTCCTCATCTGTGAGGGAGCATCTTTCATTACAGATGACCACCAAGAGACTCTCATTTAAGGTACAGAGTTGGACCGCCTAGAAGGCCACAGTGGCACCAGGCGGGTGGACGATTAGAAAAGACACTGTCCACATCTCACTGTGGAATGCCAGGTATGCCTTTGGTGGGGTTGGCCTATGGATTTCTGAGGACTTTATTCTTGATCACAGCTCCAGATATGGGTCTACCAGTACTGAATTCTAGTTTAGGTGACCATTGTAAAACATAGCCATAGTACACTTGGGCACTCAATACCTATTTATAGAGGAAAGCCTTGGGTGAAGAAACATCAAAGGCCAGAAGAACAAATTAATCTGAGCTGGTAACCAGTCATACAATTCCCTACTTTTGCTGGTGTCACACTCTCGATTCAAAATAATAACAGTCAAAGTTATGATCAAACAAGCTCTCTGAACACATGATAATAGGCAGGCATTTTCCCTGTGCTTACGATGTCATTTAATCATTTTTTACAGAAACCTAGTATCATACAGGAGAGATGCTAATATCCTCATTGTTCTAATGAGGGGACAGAGGTCCCCTATGGTTGTGATGTTAACTAGGTCAGGCAGTCATACAGTGATGGAGCTTAGCCTCTTCCTGCCTACTCCACAGAACTCTGTACTGGTTTGTATTGGTCCTCTCTTCAAGCCCAGAGCTCAGAGTGGCTGGTAATTTGACTTAAAAGCTTTAAAAGAAGAGGCAAGCCGGAGAGATAATCAAGTCTTCAAGAGCGCATGTCGCCCTTGCCGAGGACCTGAGTTCAGTTGATGGCTCAGTCAGTAAAGTATTAGCTGCATAAGTCTGAGGAGCTGAGCTGGCTCTCCAACACCCACATAGGAAGCCCACATTACAGGCACATGCCTATAGTCCAGCATCGGGATGAGGGAGACTGTGGAGGCAGCTGGCCAGCTCATCCAGATGATAGACAAGTGCCCAGTCAAGGTATAGTCAAGGATCACTGAGATCCAGACAAGGTTCAGTGAGATTTTGTCTCAGAAAATCAGATGGAGAGCTACTGAGGAAGACATCTGACTCTGACATCAGTTTCCGACTTCCACATAGCGTGTGCTTGCCTACAAATGTGTGTGTGTGTGTGTGTGTTTGTGTGTGTGTGTGTGTGTGTGTGTGTGTGTGCGTGCGCGCATGCGCATTTGCGCACACTTGCACACAAGTGCACACACACACATAGCTATGTTAATAGATTTTTTTTGAAAACCATGGCTAGGGGTGTAGCTTATTGGTAGAGTACTTATAAAGCACTTTCAAGACCCTGGGTTGATTCCCAGATTCACACACACACACACACACACACACACAGAAAAAAAAAAACAATAGCAACAGCCTATATCACTTACTCTTGAGTACCAGTGCGCCTTTTGTGCCTGCCAAGGCAGCACAAAAAAATGAGAGAGTGCGGGATTTATTTATACATATGGAATGAATTTGGGCATAACGATCATGACAAGATGCAAGTTTTGAGAGGCATGGAAACAGGCAGACCAAAGGCTAAATGCAATGGGCAATTTCAAAATATATGGAAAACTTGGGCTCTTAACTTCAAGAGGCCATGCTAAGCAGAGATGCCACAAAAACACATGTCAAATAGGCTTTAATAAAATGTTCCTAAACAAGGCACTGGTGTGCAAATAGGCACTCCAATATAAATGACAGCCATCATTGTCATAATTTGTTGGGTGTCTACTATGTGTAGGTACTTTCTATATGCAACACAATTGACCTTTACTTCCTGAAGAGGGCATCATGCCAGAAAGGCTGAGACTGTCCCACACAGCTAACAAATGCCAGAAGCAGGTCTCAAGGCCAAGGCAATGCGATTCCTTCATCTTTGTTCTTCCCGGACCCTTCTGAGAACACAAAGAGCAGTAGATTCTTAGATACTAAATGGAATTGGAAAGACATGATCTGGAACAGGGATAAATTTGAGATCAGTTCAGACGCTAGATTGGCAAAGGGGAAAGGCATGCTCAGTCATTTAAATAAATTAAGATGATAGTGTAGAAGGCAAAAGGGAAGAAAGAGCAACAAATTTAAAGACAACAACTGTAAAGAAAATAGTAACGATTGAAACTGGTGAAGGCATTCTGACTCCTATTTCAATTTCCCTGATTCCTTCCTCATAAAATCATTTAAGGAACAGAAAGACACTAACAGGCAGGTAAAAAGCACTTAATTGTAGAGTTTACAAACCACTAAATCAAAAGAGACTGTGAAACTCCCTCCTGGGGAAGCCAGGAGTGAGATTTAAGTGGATTAGCCTACTGTACAGGAATCTGGGGAATGCCCTCAGCACGTGCTTCTCCCGTGGATTACTCAGAGGCAGCAGCAGATGGGCATGCGCCCTTGTGTGGAGCAGCAAGAAAGAGCAACATGCAGTGCGCTGCCTCGCCTGTACTGTGCACCACTGCTTGTAATGAATGCATGGCAGAGTTCCTGAAGGTGACAAATACTGGCATTTGATGAAGAATGTTCACAGGGAGCATAATAAAAGTTAAAGACTAACCTTGCTGTCACACCCATTTTTCTAAGTGCAGAGACCCTCATAATTGCTTAAATTATTTTTATTATTATTATTATTACTGTAATAGCAACAGGAGCTGGGAGAGGGGCTAGAGCATCAATTCTTGCAAGAGTCCTAGGTAGCAATTGCTACCTGACCATGGTGGTAGATAGACTTTTTTCTAAGCCTCTGTCTTCTTAGTGCCAGCCAGCACCAGCAGCAACATCAGGCCTGACACTCTCAAACCACACAGATTGCTAGTCTTCAGAAATCCACACCCAAAGTCCCAAATCCCAGAGCACTGAATAGACACATGTACAAACCATGACCTGCCAGAGATAACAGTTTACATCAGCAGTCTATAATAAATAATTAATATCGCCCCAGGAGAGATAAAGCTGGTGACGTGGTATTTCTCCCTTGGCTCTAAACGGGATGCCAGATAACCTACTTTGAACAGTTAATGTGTTCACAGTATGTGGGAATTAGCTGTGCAATATAATAAGTACCACCGAACGCCCCATCTCCATGCAGATGCCGGGTAACTACTACCCCAAGCGCAGCAATAGCAGGACCAAATGCTGAGGGGAGAGAACACAAATTTTTTATTGCACCCTTAAAATGATATGAGTTAAAATAACGTTAGAGTTTTTGTTGTTGTTGTTGTTGTTGTTGTTGTTGTTGTTGTTGTTATCAGCAATTAAATCTTTCCATGTCTGATTTCCAAGATTGCAGCTGGGAAAAAAAAAACGAGGGCCTGAGAGCCATACGGTGCTAGCCTTGCTAATAACACTCTGTGAAAAATCTCATTAATTCAGTCTGGCTCTTCAGATCAGCCGCTAAATCCTTGTATTGTCAGTCATCCTCTGGCCTTTTCAGGATTTCCATAGCCCAACTAGCAGTATCTCCATGGAAACCAAGCAGTCCTGCTTTGCACATCCCGGAACTTTTTGTTCCTGACAAAGCTTGACAAATCACACGCAGCGCGGAGAGTTTAACACAGCGAACGAAATCCTGACCCGCACTTAGAAACGATAAACCGGAGCACACCAGCTTTATTAGAATGATTTCCTTACAAGATACTTAACCAAGCCGCTGAAACGCTCAACCAGACAAGTTTCAAGAACAGGGTGCTGGGGTAGGGTGAAAATAAATAAATGGATAGATACAGATAGATACGTAGGAGCCCCAGGAGTGTTCGTGGCGAGTTCAGTTTCTGACTTCAAGGGAAAGCTCCCGGATGTGAAAAGGGAGGGACGCTGTCTCTGAGCCACCTTTGGCTTCTGCTCTCCCTTAGGAAGAAAACTTCTGCAGTCATCCCTTCGTTCTCCAGCTCTCAGCTGGGAGTCTCAGATCTCTTCACTCAGTCCATCTGCAGAAAATTCACACTCTAGCTCTAGGCATCAGTAGCTCTAGAAAGAGCCTGGCCTCAGTGAGCACAGCAAAGCATCCTTCTCCTTTTCCAGCCTGCATCCTCCTTGCCGACACTGTCCCACTGAGGAACAATGTTCCTAGAAGAAGGAGAGTGTCAAAGGAAGGAGACTCATACCTGCCAGCCACGGTGACACTTTGTATTGTCAGGTTTTTAAATGTCACATTTCTCTGACCGCCTCAGACAGTCTTTGAGCACCTATCCAGACACCGGGTGTGCACTGCGGTGATAAGGCCAGTCCCTGACTCAAGTACTCCTACGTGACTGGGAACAGTAACATTTTAACCTATGAGTAAAACCCACTCCCACCTTTTGCCTTCTGTTTGTGTATTGCTCCTTGCCCCCACTGGTGGACAAGCTCCTCCCCCTTCCTTTCCTCCTTCCCTCCCTTCCTTTCTTCCTCTGACATCCCAAGTGGTCCCCCGTGTATGTTCAGCCTCTACATCATTTGTGCCTACAAACTAATCTTTGAATTTCACCTGTCTCTTCAGATATAATCTCCACAGTTGTGCTGAAGTGACTCAGGAAGAAGTCACAAGAGGGACTTTAGCTCCCATTGACAGTATCGGTGTGTGGCAAGAGAGCCAGGGCCAGCAGAAACAGGTCTGAAAACCAGCTTGATTTATGTGTCATCACCACCTGGAATCATACTAGGGGTTTCCAAATGTCTGGGGCAGGTTCCCTTCCCCGTTCTCCAACCCCCCAGACCAGTCATGTTTTAGACTCAATGTTGTACATGTAGCACGGGCTGTGTTTTGGCTGAACAACCCAGGCAGAGCCAGAATGGGTTGCCAGCAATAACATCTGATACCACTTTACCCAAGAACTCATAGGATAACGCCATTAGGTATTTACAGCAGTGACAGGTCCTGGGTACCGTGTGCATTGACTATAGATATTTACTGTTCATCTGAACTGGTGCCTTAAGCGACTACAGTTCCCTAAGATTTTTCAAAGCAATAGTAAATGATACCTAGTCCCGTTTCAGCCCTCAGTGAAGGCTACTGCAGGCTTTGGTTTTGAAAGCTTAGACTCCTCATAGTAGAGATGGTGGCCATGAGAACAGTCAGATGTTTCTAAGTTGTTACTCAAGCAACAGGCTTTCTGCCGCCTGTGTTTTGTATGTACGTGTTCCCTTCCTTAAGGCTTGTCACTGAATCTGGAAGAGACACTATTGTGCCTTTATTAACGTCTGCATTTTGCCTGTGAAACCTCTGAAAACACAGAGGCTTAACAGAAACAGTCAAGTACACAGCACCAGACTCTGAACCCTAGAAACCCTAGAGCTCCCACGTTTTCTTTCTTTCTCCAACTCCTCCCAATCTCCTCCTCACCCCCATCCCACACCTCTCAAATCCCTGGCCTCTTTTTTTCTTTGTTTACATATATACATAGATAGATACCTATTAGGGAGCTCGTTCCCAGGGGAAGACTATTTCCTCCAATTTCAGCATCTCTCAGTTGTCTATAATTCTTTGTTTAGGAGGTGAGGCTCCCATGTTTGACTACTGCTCATTGCTCTCTCTTGTCCTATCATTAATACTGAATATCTTGAGCCAGAATATCCCATTAATTACAAAAGGAGTCACTAGCTCTGTGCCAGGCACTTCTCCAACTTAATTGAATCACCTCATTTGCCCCTCTCTAAGAGTAGCAAAGTATCGTGTGTGTGTGTGTGTGTGTGTGTGTGTGTGTGTGTGTGTGTGTGTGTTTGAGTCAGGGGGTGCACATTTGTCACGACATGCATGCAGAAGTCAAAGGACAACCTTGGGCAATCAGTTCTCTCTTTCTATCATGGATCCAAGGACTTGACAGCTCAGGTCATCAGGTTTGCATAGAAAGTACTTTACCTGCTGAGCCATTTCATTGGCCCACAATGTATAGTTAGTAGAATCATTTTATAGATGACCAAACATGCATAGAGAGGTTAAGTAACTCACATAAAGTCATAACTAAGTCAATGACAGATCTAGGCCAAAACCCAAACAGTAGGGTTCCAGAAGCTTCCATCAGCCAGTAGTCTCATTACTTTCATCATACCAGGTAAGTTGGAGAACATTCCATAGAACTATTATTCCAGACAGACATTTTCTTCCTTAATGCCCATACTCAGCTACCAGACAGGCCTCGTATTGTTATTTTCTCTTTCTTAACTGTCCTTTTCTGATGATCTGAGGCCCGGAGTGAGTCTGTAGTAAAGGCTTCTCCTTCCCCTGGTCCTAGGCTGCCTTCTTTTCCATTCTCAGAAAGCCAGGCATAGAAATGTACCTCCTACTATCTCTACAAGGCTGCCAGTGGATTCAGCTTAGGCGTGCTCTGCGTGCAGACTCTATAAAATGGATAGGGAGACATTGCCAAGGCTTTAGGGACCCAAAATTATACCCCCCAGTTGTGTTTTGGTTTTGCAAGCACATGCAAGTCTAATCTATTCTTGAATATGCTGGATATTGAAAGATACATGAAGCCCCTCTGATGTATGGGAAGAACACAACATTCTTGAACCTTTCCTTCTGTTTACTGCTTCTCTTCTTAAGAGCTCACTTTTTACAACTGAGGAAATGAGATTAACAGGTTGCCTCTTCTTTCTTTGGTCCATTGCCTTTGAAGAGCCCATCAGTGCTCACCTCCAAGAAGCCCATGTGTTCTCCCAAGAGTCTGGGCTCTCCCTTCTGTTGAGGTTCTCCACTAAGATCATGAAGGACTAAAATCACTAACAAAGTCTTTATAAGGAAAAACTAGTCCGTTGGTCAGGTCTAACCATATCTACCCATGTCTGAATCACCAAAGAAATGTAAGTATCCCAAGGGTGCCAAACAGACCTGAGACCCTTCTCCCTTATCACCAAGAACACATAAACCCCTGACCTTGTACACCAGGCATTATATAGAGAGATGTAAGGTAGAAATAGTTCAGAGAGTGTAATAGTCACCCATGGCTGGGTAGCTGTGTAACAGATCATCCAACATTCCGTGGCTCAAAACAGGGATACTTAGTTATTTCTTCTTACAGTTTCTCTGAGTCAGAGATTTCCCAGTCACAGAGACAGCTGCCTGGAGGCTTCGAAGCACTGGAAGATCCACCTTGAAGGCACTTGCTTTCTAAGTCAGTGCTGACTGTTGACAAGGAACCTTCATTTGTTTGAGCTGCTGAGTGTCTTTGTGAAGTGATAGTTGTCTTCCTCTAGGGAAAGTGATGCCAAGAAGCAAGGAGAAAGCAAAAAGCTTTAAGTGTCTCAGTCCCAGAAGTTCCACATCATGACTCTTGTCATATACTACAATCAGCAGAGACAACCTTGATACAAAAGACAGGGACATCAATATGGGAAGGCAAGGCTCATTGTGAGCTACCTTGAAGGCTAGTTACCACAGCAAGGAGTTAATTTTTGAATTTGCTGAAAATAACTAGTAATGTTGCTGATTTAACCAGAAAAGACTGCCAAACTCCTGGATACGTTTGAGGTTCATGTAAAGAGGCAGGTACACCTTATGGGGAAAACATCCTGTTTTTCCTGATTCACTTGTGATGATGGGGCTTTGGGAAGCAAAGTTGGTAGCATTTGTTTGAAAAAAAAAAACAAAAAACAAACAAACAAACAAACAAACAAAAAAAAAACCACATTGTGTCTTCCTAGGGATGAACTGAGACTATTTAAGCAACCGATTATTTCTAATTAAGTTCTATACAATGATAAACAAGTACTGAATCCCTCATGACCTCTAGTGGTTTGGTTTCAAGACCCCAGACGACACTCTAATCCATAAATGTTCAGGTTGCTCAAAGAAAATGTCACAATATTTGCATAGAATCTACTTCCTTCAGCGTGTTTTAAAGATTTTTATATTCAAGTGTGTATGTATGTGCATGTGTGTATGTATATGTGTGTGTTGTGTGTTGTGTGTTGTGTGTTGTGTGTTGTGTGTTGTGTGTGTGCCTATAGGGGTAGAAGAGGCCATTAGATCCTTACCCAATACAGACAGCACTAAGAACTGAACTCAGGTCCTCTGCAAGAACAGCCTGAGCTCTTAACTGCTGAGCCATCTCTCCGGTTTCCCTCCCACATGGTACAGTCGTTATCCGGATTACTTGGAACACGTAATACATGTATAGGTAAATATGTATAGTAAATATGTATACATGTATAGTAAATATGGTATAAATAGTCATTACACTGTATGTTTAAGGAATAACAGCGAGCAAAAAGAATCTGCACATGTTTAGAAGAATATTTCTTTTCACATTACTTTTGATACCAATTACATCTGCACCTGTGGGATCTGTAAGCGTAGAGCACACCGGAGTGACTTACTTGTTCGTCTCTCTGTGCTCGATTGCTCTTCTTAAAAATAGATAAAGCATCTGAACTACCCCTTAAGACATTTATACTGTGAAAAAGGAGTGAGGAGGAAAAAAAGGAAGAGGAAAGGTATAGTTTCATAACGACTCGGAGCACGGCACCTTTTGGTCAGAGGTGAGCAGTGTCTGGTGACAGGCAGACAGAGCGGGTCCTGTGATGTTCACAGTTTCAAGCATCCACAATGGGAATCACCAGCTCCCCTCACTTCCCAAGCACCAGGAGTCCGAAGACCCCTGACACTCAGGTCCTGCCCCCAACCAGAGAAAGTCTGCCATGAAAGGGGGAAGAGGCCAACCACCTCCTGTGATGTTCCTTAGATAACAGCCCTGCCCCAGGGCTTGCCGGAGAAGAGAACCCTCCTTTCTCTTAGGTAGGGCTGAGTGGCCTGAGGACAGGCTTTTCTTGAAGTTGGACTCTTGGGATACATCAACACTGAAGTTTCCAGGACAACTGAAGCTTTGGTACAAATGGGGAAAAGGACTAGGGGTTGGGGAGCTGCAAAACATGGAAACTTTTTCCTTCTATTTCCGGAAAAGTCCTGGCTGTGGTTTCTTTGGAGACAAATCAACCAGTGTTCCATTGCTTTAGGGAGGTGGGTGCAGGGTGAAGAAGGGAAGTGAGCTCTATTCTGCTTGCTTTTCTGGTTGGGCAAGGGCAGATGGCTCAGCCTGAGCACAGGGCATGGGATTCCTAATACTTAGTACTTCAGAACGTTTGGCTTGTTACCTAAGAACTCTGAGACCCTAGCGGCACGCAAGTATATATATTCATCAGCCAGCAATCACCACGCTAGTCCACGGGAATGGCATGTTCATGGAGAACTCAACAAATACTGTTCGATGATGAAGAAAGGAAATTAGACAGCAGTTTAGAAAGTAGCATCATTGTTGCTAGACCATAGGGAGTGCAGAGCAGTCACAGCGAGAGCTAAAAATAAAGTGTCCCATTTAGTATTCACTTGCCTTCTAGTTGTACCTAATTAATGAGAACTGTGTTTTGGGGCTTTGGTGAAATGAAATCTCCTCCTTTGTTCTCCCTCTGTTTCTTTCATACGACCACCATTGGATGATACCAAGACATTGGTTCAGAAAATCTTTCAGAAAGACATCCAAAGGGAGGCACGGTCCAGAGCACCTTAGCTTACAACTGGCTCTCCAGTGCTACGACCTTGCTCTCCCAATTCAGTACTCGGGAGCCCTTAATGAAAAGTCTTTTGCTTCTTCTGAAACAGAACAGCTGTCTCAGTTTCCCTATCTGTAGCGTAGATACAATTTGACACATCTTGTAGGACTGTAAAAATGTAATGAAGATATATCCAAAATTCCTGGCACAGTATACACTGATTAAGAAAAAGAAAAAAAAAAAAAGCAACTTCTAGCTGTACCCGACCTTGTAATAATAGGGAAATGTTATTTGTTTCACAAAGTTATGAAGATTCAATGAAAAAAATATGAAAGTGTCAAACTCGGTATCTGAGATAGCTAGGATTTAATGGGATGAGCTGGAGAAATTTACTATTATTATTAGTTTCGCCCTCTGTAATTTCAAAAAGGAATAAAGAACATAAATATTTTTTCCTGCTCTCATTCCTAAACACCACCCTCCTTTCCCCTTCGCCTGGCTTACTTATCTTTGCAAGTTTTTATGGATCTTAGTGATCTCTGGTTCTGACAAGGTTAGCACATTTTACTGTGTTGCAAGGTCTGTGATTAAAATGGCTAAGTTCTAGGGTTCTTTTTAAATCTCTCATTCTCAATCAGTCTCTCTCTCTCTCTCTGTCTCTTGTATGTCCATTCTTATATGTGTGAGTGTGTGTGTCTATACATGTGTACATCCTTATATGTGTGAGTACAGGCACTTTCTCACTTGCCTAGGTTAGAAGGCACTCTCAAGTATCTGTACTTGCCTAGGTTAGAAGGCACTCTCAAGTATCTGTACTTGCCTTCTACCTTGTTTGAGATCGAATCTCAAACATGCCAAGCTGGCTAGCCTGTGGACTTTTTTGAATTCTATTTTTGCCTCCCTTCTCACTGTATTACATTCATACATTACACTTACGTACACACTACCCTGTTGATAGTGGGCTCTGGGGATCCAAGCTCAGGTCCACACACAGGCAAATCACCCCCTGAGCCATCTTCCCCCATCCTGACATGCAGACTTTGGTTAGCTGAGTTAGAGTTCATTATTGTGTACATTGGAAAGGCTGGAGAATGGGAGCAGAAGAGAGGGCAGCCAAGGGTGGATAAGAAAGGAGCCTTGCTCTAGGGCAACACCTGGGAGAAGTCAAGACTCCATATGGCTCCAGCTGTTACCTGAGAGGTGGCCCTTTATGTTTCATGGCCCAGGGGGTCTTGGTCAGGGATTTTGTGGTCTCATTACATCTCTTAGCTAGATTCTTTGCCTTACCCCTTAGTCCCCTTCCACCGCAACTTGGAACCCCAAGACCATAAGAACATATTGTCTAGTAGTCCCCTCATGTGTCACAATAGAACAAGTTTTGAGGACTATGAGGAATTTGGACAATTCTGGTTGCCGTCAGAGAACATGAACCAGTGTCGAGATTTTTTACCCTGCTCAGATCTCATCAGATAGATGACATCTGTCTCCTCAGAGGATCCTAATATTGCGTCTGTTTCCAGGGCGTTCCTGTAAACAGGAAACAGAGCATGTTTGCTGGACGCAGATTTTATGACCCCGCCTCTTCCGGTTCCTGATGCTCAACTCTCTTTACATCATCGAACTTTTCTATTCCCCAAGAAAGACACATATTTCATTCGGACAATGCTGGGGAACCCTCACAAGTGCTGCTTGAGCTGTAGATCATCTGTTTGAAAGTGCAACCTGGGTTCTAAGGCTGGGTTTTGTGCCAAATCCCAAGGAAGAGATAAATAAACACAGGAGAAGGAAGAACGTGGCGTGGACGGGCTTAACCGATGTTGAACACTTGATGGAGCACCTGCAAGGGTTGTGCTTTTATACAGAATACTGTGGCCCTTGTTTGTTTTTGTACTTACAGAATGCTTCTATTCATATCCCTTATGTTTAAAAAAAAAAAAATCAGAGGGGCGAACCATTGTGAAGAGCACAAAGATCGCTTCAGAGCCAACCGGTTTATAAGTGAGCAAAACGAAGCTCCCATCCCTAACCACAATACAAAATGCTTGGAGCAGAAAGAGTCGCTGGTTTCTACAGACAGGTACGTCTATCTGCCTTTGAGCTCTCGGGGCTACAGGCGCCTTTAGAGGATTCTTTGAAGCGTCCATGGCTCTGTTATTAGATTTGTCTGCAGCTTGTTGAAAAGTATTTATTAGAAGCCTTCTTGATCCTTCTTCTGTCTGATATGTCATAACTTTTATGACACAGAAATAACCAGAGTGAAGAAGTGATGGTCGGATGGTTATTTACCAGTCTTCTCCAAGGATTGCTGGCCATTTAGGCTAGGAGGAGCATGCTGGATAATTTATGAAAACGGAACTAGTCTGTGGGAGTGAAATAAAGCCCCATACTATCCGAGACAGTCATAATGAACAAAATAAATTCCATCTTTATGCAGATGTGCCACGAGGGCTGTCAGAGTGTCAAGGAAAATTTACTCCCTGCCTCAGACGCTCAAGACAAACAATTGCAGGAGATAAAGAAAAAAAAAAGAAAGGAAGGAAGAAAGAAAGAAAGAAAGAAAGAAAGAGAGAAAGAGAGAAAGAAAGAGCGAGCGAGCAAGCGAGCGCTGGGCAGGAAGTAGAATCTGGCTGCCTGGTGTCCCCAATAACCTTCGCTGTGCACTTGAACTCAACAGTAGTGTCCCGTGAGCCATGTTCTTTCCCCCTCTGAGGACAGACAGAAGTTATTTTATTCTTACTATTCTTATATGTTGAGCAAGAAACATTTACTGAACCCTAGCCAACAAGGAATCAACTTGGACTGTCATCAGTGACAGGGTCTAGTGGCTGTAAGACAAACGAATATAAAACACAGAGCAGAATAGCAAAACCGTGTGATTCCTCCATCCCTTGCAGCCCCCTGTCTTTAAGGAAATGCCAAAGTTACTCTCTCTGGTGTCTTCAGTAATAGGTGGCTGCCTGCCCCTTTGCCAGCCACACTAAGCGCCACCAAAAGTCTCAGGTTCCTGACATAACCCTGGGGAGCAGTCTTTCTTCACCCATGTCTGGTTTGCTAACATTTAGAAAGTGATGCAGTTTGTAGATGATGCCAAGGAGTTATGCATGCAGATCTGCAAGTACATGTAGTTCCTTGCCTTGGCTCTGCTCCTTACTGTACTCCACCCCAGGGGCAATTTCATTTGATTAATTTTACTTTACTTATGGGATGGGGGGGCGGCTGTTACTTCTTCTCTAGGACCTGCTAGGACCTGCATTTTTGCTATGGCTTCACTGTACCTGCCAACCTGTTTTGCTGAAAGAACCTTTTATGGATGGCTGTGCAATGGTCATTTGCCCTGTAGATTTCTTCTTTGAGGTTCCATTACCCAGAATCTCTAACATCCTGACTATACCCGACTTAAGCTTCCAGTACATTTTAGTACCTTGGCTTCCCTAAAGACATTAAAAGGCACAAATAAATATTAATTTCACTATGTAATATTTCAGAAAACATAGAGGGGGATGGTGAGTTTGCTATTCATTATGTGGATTTTCAGAGAAACTGTACCAGCTAGTAAGTAGGGAGATGGCGAGCTATCGTTGCTAGGAAGTGTATCATTTCTAATGCTACCTTCACCAACAAATGAGCCAACTCAGACTGCTCAGAGGATGAGTTAAATATTTTCTCTTCCAGTTTTTACAGTTTCCTGTAGACGCAGTATGACTCCAACCCAGCAGCTATATTCAGCTAGGACCTCTCCCTTCAGTTCTGTGTGAATCTGCTCTAAAATCATAAAGTGAAACATAAACGCAGGATTTCAAGAGTAAAGCAGCCTCGCCACAGACTCTGCGACGATTATGTATTCTATCCAGGGCACACTTAACTCTCTAATTGCTAATTGTAATTTAAATGAAAACATGTGTTTCTTGTTAAATTCATCAACTCCCTTCCTAAGTACCAGCGAGGAGAACTGTGGTTAAGGCTGAACGCTCACCTAGGGGTTCTGACACCCACAGGGCTCAGACAGTCATTGAGGTATCCTCGGAAAATGGAGCCCTAGATGAATTTCTGTGTTGCCTCGTAAACCCAACAACTGGAGGGGCCTGGAGAGGAGAATGGGAAGGAGTCCTGGCAGGTCACTTGCTGCACTGTCTTCTCTGAGATGCAGCCCAGCTCAGACCTATTTGGAATCCGTTCCTTTGCCTGTTGAGGGCATGGATGTCATCCAATCCCTAAAAGGTACAAGAGGCTCTCAATAAAGGGATACTTATAATGATCCTATTGCTATGCAGAGGATTCTGGAATTCAGTAGGGGACCAGATAACACCAGTCCATTATTCAATAAGTACAAGTTTAGGATGAGGAATTGAAAGAAGAGCCTAGAGGATCAACTCAACCTTTTCAGAAAAAAAAAGAAAAGAAAAGAAAAAAAAAAAAGATCCCATCCTGAATTAAAAAAAAAAAAATCTGGGGTAGAAAAAAGGACTGTTATTTTCACTTAGATGTGGTGATTAAACCCTAAGCCAGATTAGTAGCAATCAAATGGCTTTTTTCTTTTTACGAATTACATTTTTGTTATTTGTTTTCATTGAGCTAGCAAGAAGATATGTGGATAGCTTATCAATACACATGAAAAAAAATCTATAAGGTGGGAGTTTGGCTTAGGATGTGCTCTTGAGAAAAACAGAATCAATACAAGATATACACAGGAAAAAGAGAGAGGTGGGATGTGAGAGAGAAGAGGAGAAAGACAGAGAGAGATTGGTTTACAAAGATTAGTCTTGTAATATCCTGCTAAGAGAGAAACCAATGTCCTTTCTCAAAGACAAACAAAGAGGGTGAGTGCTCCTCCCCAGATCCCTTTGTGCTATTTAGGCCTTCTGTTGATGGGACCAACCCATATGATGGACAGCCTGCCATATTCAGTCTATTGATTTACATATTACCCTCATCCAGAAAGATTTACACAAACATAATCAGAATAGCCAAATTATCTGAGTCTAGTCAAGGTGACATGTACAGTTAGTTACCACAGAATCTCAACTTATTTTGGTTATAGAACACTGAACCTTATGACATGTCCCAGAAAATGTATAACTTAGCAAATGTGGCTGGATACAGATACAATGACTCTTGTCATTTGTGTGGACACGGGTGAAACTGGTATGCCTCAGGTTATGAGTCCATGAGAGAGTGTAATGCTAGAACTTCGTCCTCTGTCTCTATGAAGGCTGGAGATTTGGGGTCTGTTTTCTGTACTGTGACTATGGTAGTAAAATCTGTAGCTGAGGACAGGTATGCTAGAGGTTTGGGTTGGTTGTCTAGGTCCCTGATTGATTCCAGCCAGTTCTATTCCACAAGTTCTTGAGTACTGTGAGAGTTCATGTTGACCCTGGAATACTGGATCAGAACTGCCTGGGCATGTGTCAACTCTAACCTATGTCATGCAAAGCCCTCTTTCCCTTCAGTTAAGTTCCTGGGGCTGGAAGCTTCTCTTCTTTGGATCTATTAGTAGTTAAACTATGTTACCTTAAAATGCATATTGACTCCCAGTACCTCAGGATGTGAGACTGAAGGCATGGCCTTTAATGAGATGATGAGTCAAGGGGTGGGGGGACATTAGGTATGGTCCTGGCTCAGTCCTTATAAGAGAGACACCATGGATATATGTGAAGAGCCAGGAAGGTGACAGTAATCTGGAAGCCAAGGAGACTGACACCAGGGGGAACCAATCTTCCTGACACCTGGATGTTGGACTTCCAGACTCTAGACCGGTTAGAAGATAGATATCTGGCGACTGAGACCTTCCACCAGGAATAGTTTATTATGCCAGCTGGAAGAAAATGAACATAGGATCCTTAAAGCATTAATGGTATTGCCACATCCCGTCTTGGTCAGTTTCCTGTTGCTGTGGGAACATGGCTTGACAATAACTTTCACAGTCTGGAGCAGACAGTGCAAGCAAGCTCACCCTAGCTCATCCTCTTGCACACCAAATCACTGGTCATACTGTGTGTCACAGAGAAGCTGGCTGACACATGACTGTTTGCCTCTCTGAGTTTATCCCACACAGATTTTGTTTTTCTCCACTTGAGCCATAGCCCCACCCCTACCTGGGTCATTGCCCCCCCGACCCCCGTGGCTTTGCATTACTTTATTTTCTAAAGATTCTTTGGAAGCCTCTGCTGCACAAAATTGGGTTTTCTGTTCATGAAATCCTCTGATCCTTGCTTATGTAAGGTCTCTTTTTTAAAAAAAAATATAAATATTATATCAATCAACACTTATCTCTTGAATCTATCAAAGAACCTCTAATCACACTCACTTATGCCCCCCTACCTTTATGACTAGAGGTAACTGCTACTTTGAAGCTTGTGTGGATCAATGCTTTACTACATTATACATTCATCTAGCCTCTAAAGTACACACACACATACCGTATCCTATATGAAAGCATACACACTGCTTAAAGGCAGTGGTGGCGCACGCCTTTAATCCCAGCACTTGGGAGGCAGAGGCAGGTGGATTTCTGAGTTTGAGGCCAGCCTGGTCTACAGAGTGAGGTCCAGGACAGCCAAGGCTATACAGAGAAACCCTGTCTCGAAAAAACCAAAAAAAAAAAAAAAAAAGCATTCAGCATACACATATACCTATTTTGAGAAATCCACAATAAACTCAAATGTTAGAATGCTTGGTCCTCAGCTGGAACAGCCCTACTAGAGGAGCCAGGTCCTGGAGCGGACTTTGAGAGTGGATAGCCTTGCTTCACTGCTAGTTTATTCTCTTAGCTGAAGATGTGATATTTTTTTTCAGCTTCCTGCTCCCATCACCATGCCTACCATTTGTTGTTCCGCCTCCCCACCTTACTGGATGCTTATTCTTCTGGAGCCATAAGCCAAAATAAACTCTTCCTTCAGAAGTTGTTTTCGGTTCTAGTTATTTTATCACAACAACAGAGAAGCAACCAACCAACACACACACACACACACACACACACACACACACACACACACACACGAAACCAGATCACACACTAGTGTATGTTGAACACTTCCACGCTCCACCACCTGGAAGCGGAAGCTCTAGGAGAGCAGAGGTGTGTCACAAAGGCCTGGGAGCTGAGAAGGTGAGGGTACAGATTCTAGGCCAGGACAGAGAATGGGAAGAACAGAAGTTAGATCAGCGCCCAGCTCCAGCTGTCAGGCGGGAGAGAGCCTTCAACTCTTCTCCTGATTTGTGTTGTGCTTGCGCCCTCAGTGAACTGGAAGATGCTCTCACTGGGGAGCTCTGCACAGTCTCTCACACAAATGTTCTTCCTCAAACATGCTCACAGACACCCTCAAGAATAATGTATAGAGTATGTATAGGTAGCCTGTGACCAAGTGACTTGATGCTACTGCGATTGCTTATTCCAAGTGAGTTTTTAATCGCATTGTTCAGTTATCTCCATCCTTTATCCATCAACACGGACTCAGCTCACTGACAGTATTCCCCAGTGACTGTGTAGAGCCTGATGTATCTGGTATTCTGTCCATTTTTACTGACCATGTTGTTAATTGTGTCTCTTTCTCTGTCTTTGTTGATAAGGCTTGCCGGAGATTTAGCTGCTCTCATGGTCTTCCCGAAGAACCTTCTCTAACCTGTATTGTCCCTCCTTGCTGGTTCCTGCTTTCTAGTTCATTCCTTCCACTTGGGCTTCTGTGTTCCTTGTCCCTCGCTTGCCTCTCAACTTCTTCTTTTCATCTCTTTGCCAGTGCTTTCAGGTAGATTCTCAGAACATTTGTTTTTTTTGGCCATTTTTTCTTTCATGACAGGACCCACTTGAACCGCTTCTCAGAAGTCTTCATATTCAGTATTTGGGTCATGATTCCACATCAAATAGTTTTTAAATTTCCACTTTGACTTCTCTCCCCCGCCCCTCTGGCTTATAAACCTACATACCTACAGTGCATTCTGATCACATTTGCTCTGCATCCCTCCTCCTAATTTCTCCTAAATCCCGTGTCCACCCTCCTCCTCAAACCCCTCCAAACACTTTCAGTTTCTCCCACCCCCTATCCCCCTCCCAACCTCATGTCTTTTTTTTTTAATTTTATTTATTTTATAACTCATCGAGTCCAGTTTGCGCTGCTTACATACTCACAGGTGTGGAGCCATCTACTGGAGCATGGTCAGCCTACCCTTGAAGCACACTGACTCTTCCAACAGCAGAAGCTCTCAGCTGCTAACAGCTCTTCGGTAGGAGCAGAACCTTTGATCTTCTCTCCCCTCTCTATGATGGAATGTTGACTAGCCTGGTCATGTACAGACAACCAGAGCTGCTATGAGTTCATGAGTCCTGACATGTCCAGAAGACACGTTTCAGTCTCATCCTTTTCCAACCTCTGGCTCTTGAGATTGTTCTGCCCCTTGATCTGTGATGGCCCCTGAGCCAAAGGACATTGGTCATTGCATAGATGTTCCATTTATGGCTGAGAACTCCAAAGATTCTCTGAACGTTGATCAGTTCTAAGTTCCTGAGTTAATCACCATCCACTACACAAATAAATTCTGCTAATGAAGCCCAAGAGCTGTGATCATATGAAACCTGTATTTAGTGGGCAGTTAATGTCCATTTAGCAACACAATAAAAGTGAATTCACCCCTGGATCACAGTGGCAGACATTTGTTCCCTCCTGTGGATTGGGCCTTAAATCCAACCAGAAAGTGGCTGGTTACTCCAACCATATGACATCCATGCCAATATTACACCCCTGGGTGTACCCTGCCATGCTAGCCACTCTTATAGCTCACAGAGTCCACAGAGCTGGGTAGGATTGTTGAGAACTTTTCTCCCTCAGTAGCCTGCATGGCATCTTATCATTCCTCACAGCAAGGAGGAAGCTTCCAAGTCAGTAACAACTTGATTTTCCCATTTCCTGTGAGCAAGTGGTGTGTTCTAGGGTCTTACCAATAACTGGAGATAGGTTTCCCACATCTAGAACTTGGTTGTTTATTTGGCAACTTTTGACTTCTGGGAGGAACATTATTTTTATATGGGTTAACTCCAATTAAACTTTTATATATGATGCTTATAAAATGATAGGTTTGCATATGGCTTTTTCAAACGTCTTTAATGTTAGTTCCTCTGCCCTCTCCTCTCCCATCCTTCTCCCCAGTTAACTACCCCTCTCCACTGATCCTTCTGCTTCCCCTTCATGTCACCTGTGTTCTACTGTCCCCTTCCTTTAAGATCTTCTTCTCCCTCCCCACCAATCTTTTCTTTCTAGTTTCCTGCCTTCTACAGATACTCCACGTTAAATACATATTCTACAGATTCAACGTTAGAATTCATATATGGGTAAGAACATGTGACATTTGTCTTTCTGAGTCTGCATTACTTTAAGGCTCAGTATATTTTTTCAGATCCATTTAATTATCTCCAAACTTCATATTTTGTATAGCAGAATAAAATAATATATAATATATGACAGTATTTATACAACATACAAATATATACAACATATAAACATAAGTATATCATATATTTATATAACATATAAGCATATAATATAAAATAATATATAAATATATTATATATAATATATATCATATATTATATATAACATATAATATATGATGTAGTTTTTCATTTGTAACTTCTGTGACACCACTTCCTTCTGTCTTCTGTTTCTCCACACTGATCTTAAGGGAGTGTCTCATTCCATCTTGTGCTGTTAAGATGGAATGTCCAAGATTGGGTGATATATAAAGAACAGAGACTTATTTATTACATTTCTGTGGTCTGGGAAAGGTCAAGGTGGAAGGAGTCCAAGTTTGTCAAGCATCTTGGTACATTAGCATCCCATTGCAGAAGGCAAGTGAGCACGAAGAAAAGGGAGAAGGGAACGAGGCCAACCCCACACTTTGATCAGAATTCCCCTAATACAATAACTAATATACTCCCATGATGGTGTCCTTAATTTTATGACCTTGTAATCCCTGAAGTGTCTCACCTCAAACACGGTTGTACTGGAGACTAAATCTATAAACAAATTTTTTAGGAACAGCTTAAAACTGCAGCAGTCTATGTCACAGTCTTAGAAGACAGCAGAAGTCTTCTGTATCTTCTCTCTGGTTTTCTCTAACAGATGCAATGTCACTCTCCTGTTTACCTGTGCCTTGAGTTGTTAGTGTGAAATAGCTGTGTCTTTCAAAGCTAAATGGTTTTCAGATGTCACTGGCCTCATGCTCCTGCCTCTTAGACTACACTTCCTTTTCAATTTTTTAATCATCTCTTGTCTGTCCACCTCTATATCAGGGCATATACTCCATGAGGACAAGAGCATTTCTACCACATTGCCCTCCAGAGCCCTAAAACCTGACCTTTTCTAAAAAATATATATATATTGCTATGGTGAGTTTGTAGTTGTTGTTAATCTCTTACTGTATCCATTGTACATATTAATTTTTCCTGATTATGCATATATAGGAAAATTTATAAAATCTAGTGGGTTCAGTGTTATTCACAATTTCAGGTATCCAGTGGGGTCTTAGGACATAGTCACTGGGACCAAAGAGGTAAAATTGTACTCAAAAATAAAAATGAGATCAGCACATGGCTGAGTGGGTAAAGGTCTTGCTGCTATGCCTGACAACCAGAGTTCAATCCTTAGAACACCCATGGAAGAAGGAGAGAACTGACTCGGAAAAGTTGTCTTTTGACCTTCACAAACACACCATGGCACACTTGTACGTACACACACACACACACACGGGTAAAACTATTGATGCATGTTTTGATGAACTTTCAGAAAACCACCCTGAGTGAGAAGAGTCAATCCACAAAGCTCTCGCATGCTGATTTCACCTGTACAATGTCACATTCACTGCTTCAATGGGCTCTTCTACCACACAATGCTCTTCTTTCGTCAGTAAACCCATGGTGTACAGAAATGGAGACTGTCTTGCAGAGAATAATGAAAGAAGTTTCCTAGATGCTGAAGCAGACACCTGGGTGCTAGGAGGCAGATGGCTGAGAAATCTGATAGAAGTGTTATGGTAGGAATGTAGAAGATGGGACAAATAGAGAAACAAGGCAATATATAACTCCCGGAAAAACAAAGAGCTGTGAAAGAAAGAGAAAACCATAAAGCAGGTGCTGCTGGTGTGAACAAAACGTTCATAGTTATAATATAATCATCTAACCATAATTGAATTGGGTATTTTCATGTATCTCTGTGAGGAGACCACGTGAAAGGGATGTCTATAGTTACATCTGGAAGTGCATACCTATGACATCTTCTGTATAAGAGTTCCTATGTGTATTTCATACAGACAGTTAACAGATAGTATAAAAATCAGAAAAAAAAAAAAAACCAAAAAGTGATAAGAAGCTTCCTTGGAAAGTGGAAGTAAACACAAGAACTCATACTAAAATGATTTAAATTGTCTCAGAATTATGGAATTCAGGCATATAAAGGGCAAGAAAAAGGAATATTTTTTTATATATTTTGTAATGCTATTTGACAGAGTAAATTTTGTGTGTGTGTGTGTGTGTGTGTGTGTAATTCTGATGAAATTAAAGTCACAACATAATCTATTTAGATAAATTTTGAATAGCCTTTTGTTTTCTTTTTAACATTTTTCTTTTTAATTTTTTAAATTAAACTGCCACATCAATCCCTCCTTCTTCCCTTTCTTTCCTCTGACCCATCCACTAAAATTAAGTCTCTTTTTAAAAAATATATATGTATATAATATGTATTATATACACATACATACATATGTATATAAACATTTAGATATGTGCATAAATATGGAAGTACAACCTGCTGAGTCCAAGTTGTGTATGTATGTATATATAATATATATCATATTATATATGCACACATATATATTATATATATATAGATACATACATACATACATACATACATACATACATACATATGAAATTTCAGGACTGAACAAAGGGTATCAGATAATCACTTAGAGACTCATCTCTGAGGTAGAATAATTCTTCCTTTCTCAGCTGCCATTAGTTGCCTGCAGTCCTTTGTCTAGAATTAGGGCCCTGTGAGAATTCCTTTCCCCCTCCACATTCGCAAGTCTATTGATTTTGTCATTGTTCATGTCTTATTTAGGCCCCCATATTGTTGAGATACCATGGATGTAGCTTTTCTGTCATTTCTAAAAGCATAATCTCACAGCTGACTTCCAGATCCTCTGGCTCCTACCACCTTTCTTCCGTCTTCCATGATGTTTCCTGAACCTTTAGTACCAGAGTTGCAGTGTAGACCTATCCATTGGAGCTGCGCACCTCATGAAAAGTTTTGGTTTTGACCAGTTGTGTTTTTCTGTTATGGTCACTGTCTTGCAAAGAGAAGTTTCCTTGATGAGGGGTGAGAACTACATTTACCTGTGTGTATGATGATACATATCCAGAATGACATTAAGAATCATGCTTGTTTACTAAAGTGGTAATTATAAACCTCCTACAAGGTTTATAGCCTCACTAGCCCCAGTAGCTAGCCAGGTTTCCAGTACCGGCCATGACTTCTGTTGAGCAAGCCTAAAATCCAATTAGATAGCTATTACTTACCACCAGGATATAAGATGGTCATGAAACAATCAGTAGGATGTTGACAGTAAGATGGTGACAGCAACCACAAGACCTCATAGATCTGCAGAGTGCAACACACAGAATGTCCCTGGGTGTGTGCTCTGATGAAAAAGCTTTGTCTGGATTGGAGTGTAGACCCGTGTTGGCCATTTGTTCTTTAGAAGTGAATATGGCGGTTTGCCTATTAGGGACAGAGCTCCATGGATCTGAGGCCTATGCATGTGCTCCCCTCCCATTTTCATGTTCACAATGATGGGCAGTGACTGTGGCAGAAGTGACATCTGTGCCAGAGACTGCTGATGTATCCATGACGTGTTTGCAAGTGGATCAAACTACCGCTGTTAACCTGTGAACTGAACTGCCAATTTCCAGACAACACAGATGGGAGTTGCTCCAATGAACCATTTCTAAACAGGTCCACTTCTCCCGTATCCTTTCTTTTCCATTACATCTGGTGTATGATGGGCTAAAAGGGAGGTTAAAGCATTGAAGAACCATTATTAAAAATAGATTTTAAAAAAATCAAAGTTATACCTTCTAATTAAGTCTTCTCCAGTTTGTCCTTTTCTCAACCATCCTCAGGATTGGGTTTGTCCTTTGGTTTATAGGAATTAAGTGCACATCTCATTCATGTTTGCTGGAGCACCCCTCTGGTGCTCCCTAAAGCATGTGGGTCACAATTCCTTTCTTAGAATCCCTTCACAGTGCAATGTTGTCTAAGTGCCTTTCTCACCCTGACCGTGAGCACACTCATCAGCAGTACGCATGCACTGTTACACCTGCTTCGGGGGGGAGGGGGAGGGGATCTGGATTAAAAATGTGTGAAATCTGCTTGCTCAGGGAAACAAACTGCGGATGGATCATTTTCATAATTTGTGACATCTCATACTATGTTGGATGTGCTCATTGCATGAACTCTATCAGCTAAATGTATTGTAAGGTACGGCGCTTGTCAAATAAGGCAAGGCACCGCTATCCCTAAGAAAACAGCCTTGACAAGTGGGCTGAAAGGCAACAACACAAAGCTGGGTAGTTTGAAAGGAACACAGTAAGGGAAAAGCCTAAGGGGCTGTGTCGGGATGTGAGGGCATTGATGTTCTTGGCTCAGGCAGAGCTGAAGTTTTCTTCTTCTTAAATAAAAGACAAGTATACGATCTTCATAAGACGAGTATATGATCTTTATGAACCCTGTAAGATTTCACATTATCTGACGGGGTTTTTCTTTCTTTTTTTTTTAGAAGTTATTTTTAAGCTCACAAAGGTATTGTGGGACCCTTATAAAAGTTTCGAACAATTCAGAATTTTCAAAGCGAGAAGTGACTGTTGTCCTTTATTCTGAGCTATGATTCTTCCCTCCCTGGTTCTTTTTGAATTTCCATGTACCACATGTGTGCTTTCATGCATGTAGGAACACATAGAGATTTGGCTTGGGCAAAAACGATATATATGTAGATATATATATATATATAGATAGATGGATATAGATGTGATATAAATATAGGTAGACATAAATATAGATTTTAGAGATTGTTTAAAGCTTTATTGAATTTTATCTAACTGGTAGCTCTATATGTCATGAAAGCAGAAGAGAGCACTGTGGTATAAGGAAGGAGAGGAGCAAGAGGAGGAAAAAGATAAAACACGAATAAAGAATCACGTCATTGGACCCACATGCACATGCGCACATGTACACACACGCAGGCACATGCCTACAGGCACACATGTAAAACTGCCATAGTGAAACTCACTTCTTTGTATGGTAACTACAAACTCAACAAAAGTTAGAGCAACAGAATCCCCATCAAAATTATCCCTGAATTTTTTCATTCCATGACCACTAAGAGTTTTCTCTGACGAATGAGCTACCTGATAGTGTGTGAATAGAAGTCGCCCGTGAAGTTACAATTACTCCTCCACTGAAAGCCACTTAAAGCTCCTCTTGTTTCTGATTCTATACGAAGTGCTGTTGTGAGCATCCTTGTACGCGTATCTTTGTGTATGTAAGTATTTTTATCAGACATTTCTAGAAATGGTTTTGAATCCTAGTGTGTTAACACTCTATTTTGAAGGTTTTTACCAGCTGATACACTAAAATAATTTCAGTTTTCCTTTGTTGAGACAAAAATGTTTGTACGTATTTATAGGATAGGGTATGATGAGCGATCTAACGCACATGTACTATATATAATGAACAAATCTGTACAATTAGCACTCCTAACTCCTCCAACATTAATCATTTCTATATATTGGTAACTGTATGCTTCCAGCTATTTTTAACTACATGGTAGACTACAGTTCGCTTCACTATGTTATAGGGGACCAGAACTAATTCTCCTCCAATCACCCTTTGGTGACCCTAACATGCCCTTTCCTGTCCCTGGGGGAAAGATAGAGTGATTGACATGTCCAGCTCCTGAAACACAGTCAGTATGGTATTTAGTACCAGCTGGGAGTTGTCCAGTTTAATAATTTGGATGAAATTTGGCTCTTTATAACCTCCAAATCCATGCTAAGCCCCCATCAAAAGAAAATTTATCTTCTAAAATAAGGGACAAAAAAGGAACATGGAGGCAGAATGGTCAATTTATCACTGGGAATGAGATTAAAGTTTGGGATTCTAGCGGCTCTCAGTTTTTCATGTGTACGGACCCAGAGCAGATTTTGCTGTGTGTGTGTGTGTGTGTGTGTGTGTGTATGTGCATGCACATGTGTGCACGCTTGCATGGCGGTTATAGTGCAATATACTTTAAAGTGTAGAACCTTATCGTTAATATTTTATCAGATGACTATCTTCTTATGATATCTGCCTTTCAGTATAATTAGTTCCACTGCTGAACGCACTACGCATTCACAATGTAAAATAGAAACAACCAACTACGTCATCCATAGTACCATTTGTCATTGGCTCATCTCGTTGGCTTCCCGTGTCACTGTCCATGTCACTTTACACGGATGAGGAGAGCATCCCCTAGACATTTTCTTCTTGTGTTAGCTCATATATTGTCCTAGTCTCCAATGTGATTCTTGCTAAAAAGGTCACTGGAAAACCTCCAAGTAAATGACCTGTTACAGAACCCAGCTCAGCACCCCGGAAGGCTCGTGCGTTGTGCTTCCTGAGATGAACAGCCTGAAAGTCAAAAGCAGAACTGATGGGTGGAGGTTGAACCCAGGATTAGAAATCCTTTTAAAAAGTGTGCTTTGGATTTATGAGCATGCTTACCCACTGCTGCGGGGTTGATAGCTCACGCGTGTGCGAGCGTGCGTGGGTTCTGTTGGGCGGAGTTGTGGTCCCCTAGTGTCTGCCACAACTCAGTTGGCTGGAACCTCAGCTCAGAGCGGCAGAAGCATGGGAATTTGACTGAGCCCCTTCCATGCAGTACCGAGCAAGAGCTGTGGGGCCCCGCCCAGGGCGTGGGGAGAACTCAGTTTGAAGGTTCTGCTGGGGCAGGGCTCTTGAGTGGACCCGGAGGCCGATGGTCTTGTCCTTCGGGCTCCCAGACGCCACTGGAGGCCAAGGAAGAACAGAGACACTAGGGCGAGGGGGAAGGGGTACCCCGACAGCGCCCCACGGGAAAGAAACTCTTCCTTATTGTGTTTGCTTGGCTGGGTCGCTGGCTGCTCGGCTGGCTTGCTTGAAGAGGCGGCCTCTGTGGCAGGAACTCAGAGAAGCTCTCCATGGGAGATTAGGCAGCGGCTTGATACTCGGAGGGCCCCTCCACAGTTCTCCATAGCAGGCTCCCAAAACATGAAGGAGTCCATGGTTTTATAAGCGTTATTGTCATCACAGATGGTAGATGAGTGTGGCTGCACCCCAACCCTGAAACTCAGGGCCGACGTGGAGGGAGGAGGGTCTGAGAAAGGAATACTTAATTGGCCACACCCTCTAGCCTTTAGGTATCTCATAAATATGGAAATCTCTTGAGGCTGAAGCCTGTAGTCATCCCCTCTACCTGTGGCGGGGCTGGTAGGGGCATTGCCCTAAATGACTGAAAGGCGTGGTTCAATGAAGGTCTTCAAGGGGGGGAGGGGAGCTCTTGTCAGGAGCCTGGAGTCTGGGGGTGTGGCCAAACACCTACTGTAGTCCCATAAGGGACGGGTTTCGAGGCCTGTGCCTGACCAGAAATCAAGCCATCCTTTCATGGTCACACACTGCATTTTAATGTTGTTTGTATAAACAAAAACCGAAGGCAAACCAGCATTAGCAACGATCCTATCTCTCACTTGGGATCTGAGAGTGTTGGTTCTAAATGGCAGTGAGTCTTTCCTTGCTGTGCTCTAGCCTTGTTTTAGTGGGAAGAGCAGGGATCAGCAAGGTGCAGAATGACGGGACTTTCATGGTCACAGAACAGACAAGAAGCATTTGAAGGTGTCGTTCCAGGGTAAGGAAGAAAGGTCAACACCTCCTGGCTCATTTTCTATTTGGAATCATCATCACAGGCTCTCTATACAGAACATAGCCATAATGCAGGGTAAAAGGGGGCATTGTTTTGCCAAAAAATACATGCAACTATTAATGTCAAGCTTTCTAAAGCTCCTGGGTACAAAATACATTACGGTAAATTTTGCTAACTGAACACTGTGACACACTTGCACAGGAAGACCAGAGATGATAGGATTGTTATCCAGTACTTTCTCACACACATGTGTCTCTCTGGTTGGTTACCTCTCTGTATACATGCCTCCTTGCATGCTCTCCTCTAGATCCTCATCATCTTGTATTTGTGAGGAAGAAAGAAAGTTAAGGAAACGGATAAGGTCCTATGATATAAAAGGAAAAATCAAGTTTGAACTTAACTAACCTGAAAGAGAGTCCAGGTCTTTTCACTTCTTCCGTTTTCCAAGAGTAGTAAAATTTCCAAGGTGTGGCCAAGGCCCTGGAAAAGAAGGTGAGTAAGATACTGGAATTCGTGATCATTGTAAATCACTCCTTTGAAGAGCTGAAGACTTAAACGTGGAAGTATGAACTGATACTCCCTGAATCAGTTGGACACCGACAGGCTTAGAGAAAAGAAAGAGCATCTGTATGTCATGTCCAATGTCAAGACTGATGATACAGTGGGCAATGTGACAAGCGTCCTTACTTTGATTCAACATGTGTGTGATTTGTGCTCTGAAAAGCGGTTGGAAACAGCGCGTTTTTTCTTGTGCTCCTGAGATCCATGACTAGAAGCTGTGAGCATGCTCTCTGCATGGAGCTGTACTGATGCAATGCTTCATACGTGTGCCTGGTGACACTTTCCAGTGAGTCACTAGTAACTGTAAGTAGGCAAGCAGACCTGAGGCGGCCATATTCAATGCTTCTTTATCCTATCCTTACACCATTTCTCTCAGGAGAGAAACCAGGGGGGTTATAAAATGAAGTCATTCTCTGTTTTCCTTCTGGAATGTTCTACCATCTTATAAGAGGGCAAAGGGCCTTTTAGAAAGTGTGTGTGTGTGTGTGTGTGTGTGTGTGTGTGTGTGTGTGTGTGTGCGTGTGCATGCAAGCATATGTATGTACTGCAAGGTCACATGTGAAGAGAGATGAGGGGTTTTGTGAGGTGGGTGATCTCTGAAAGGACCTGAATGGGAGCTGAGATCTCCCCACTCATAAGTATGAGAGAAATAGATTTGGGGGATTCTGTCTTCGTTAAACTTGTAGTGGCCACATACTAATATCTCACCTATCTAATTTTAAATATAAGTCACAAGGAATGTCCCCAACTCTGTTTTACACATTATAAAATACAAGTGGATTAAGACCAAATGGAAAAGGTCTTTCCCTAGAAAGTGCCTGTCCTCTGGAGAGCTTATGTCTCCTCAATGCCTGCCAGTCTCCAAGGTGACATGGTTAAGCTGACAAGAATGGATCTGCTGCTTGGTAGACCCATAAGGCATGTTGTTATGAGCTGAGTTTCATGATCCTCAAAATCATGTGTCACAGTTCTGACACTCAGTCCCTCAGAAGATGGCCATGTGGAGACAGATTTTGTTGGCTTGGTACGCACAACAGTGGGTCTAGTTATATCGTTTTCCTACATGTATATTATTGCATTTTGCTCATATTCACTCAATCCATGAGCAAGTTTAAATGACGTCGCCTGAAGGAGTGCCTTCAGGAGTAATTCCCCAACCCCACAATAGGACAGATGTCCTTAGAAAGAAAGAACACACACACACACACACACACACACACACACACACACACACACACGGTGGAGGCCATGGGAAAACACAGGGAAAGAAGAAATCACCTAGAAGAAACCATCACAGAGGACACCTTCATCAGATACCACATCCAGAACTGTAAGAGAACAAATGTCCACTGCTGAAGGCACCCAGCCTGCCATGGCAACTAACGCTGTGGAATCTGCCTGCCATTCCACCCCCACCACACACACACACACACACACACACACACACACACACAGTACACATCAGAACTCCCTGCTGGACCCATCTGACTAAGTTTCCCCCTTCACAACCCAAAAGGCTTCCTTTCTCTTTCCCATTTGAGGTAGCCAAGGAAGGCAGTAAGCTGCCTCCTCCTACCCTTCTCTGACTGAAAATCACCACAGAAAAGCAGAAGGAAACAAGAAGAGGAGTTTTCAGAATAGACCAGAGTCAGTTGAGGAGTCTGGGGGTGCTGTGGGTGTGGGTGAGAGGTCACGGCAGATGCTGCTGGAGTGTCACCCACAGACACTGCACTTTGGTTAATTTGAAGGACATGTGAAGAGAAGGAAGAGGAAGCAGGGCTCTGCAGAGGCCAGCCTTTACTCTTAACATAGCTTGCCCTCAAATACTGCCAGATGACATTTGGTGAAGGGATAGCAGGGTTTGTTTTGGTTTGTTTTTGGTTTGTTTGTTTGTGTGTTTGAACCTAACCTTTGGCCAAAACAACAAAGCTCCACTCTCTGGCAGAAACTTGGCCCAGTTCCTCCATTCCACACAGATACGGGACAGTCCCAAACTGGGAGACTTGGAAGGGTGCAGGCCTGCTTTGGAGATCAACACTTTTAAACCTTCCTCACTGTTCTCTTTTCTTCTTGCCAGAGTCCAGAAAGCTTAAGTGGCTGTGATTAATATTTACTTGTTATTATCTGGAGTGTGGGTACATATGTGTGCGCCTGTGGAGTGAGGAAGCTAGACATCAACACTGGGTGTCTTTCTTTACCACTCTCCACCTAATGTTTTGAGACAGAGTCTCTCATTGAACCTGGTGCTCAGGGATTTGGCTCGACCAGTTGGTCAGTAAGTTCCCAAAGTCCCCCTGTCTTTGTCTCCAGAGCTGATATTACATCATGTGCCACACAACGTTTTAGAGTGCTGGGCATCCAAATTCAGGCCTCCATGCAAACACTTTACCCGCTGAGCCATCCCCACAGACGGTGGATATTACTTATTGTTATTCATTTGTATCAGGTTGCGTTAATTTGGACAGCGCGTGTGGAAGGAGCTCACATCAGCACAAAACTGAAGCCAGCTGATGCATTGGAATTAATTGGGCCAGGAGGCCGCCGGTCCCCTGGCTTCTGTGGCCAGTCTTGGTGGATTTTTCTCTTGCGCTCTCCCAGCAAGGGCCTGGCTGGGAGGATGTATCAGTCCTTACTCTGTGCATTTGAAACTCGCAGATCAAAGCTGCTGCCGGAACCAGTCTAATTGGAGAGAATTGCAGTTTAGAGGTAAGGGCTTTAGCTAATAAGGGAACTGGAGAGGGGTGGGTGGGGAAGGAGCAGGGTGCAGAACAGGGGGAGCAGGGTGGGGAAAAGGGAGGGGGAAGGGCTCTTTTTTATGAAAATGTGGGCCTCCCCAAAGCCTTTCCTCTTCAGTGGCTGCCTCACAGATGGACCCTTTAATTGAATTTTCCTACAGGCCTAGGGGAGGGAGTCATTTCTGGTCCAGGAGCAATTGAAGCGAATCCGATAGTTTGGGTGGTTTTTTGTTGTTGTTGTTGTTTTTGTTTTTGTTTTTGTTTTGCTTTGTTTTTTAATCAAGGGCTGAGAGCCAAGTGGGCAGTTGTCAGTCTTGGCAGTTTTAATCTTCTTCATGTTCCCTCTTCTATTTTTTTTCATTCACCTGGAGGTTTGTCCTCCTTTGAAAGTCCCCACTGAAGGTTACTCCCAAGGGCAATCTTAGAGGAAGATGAACTGGAAAGATAGGATTTCACTGAACTCCACTGCATGCTTTGAGCATTTATTGAGCATCTGATATATGTTGAGGTCCGGGTGCCACAAGGAAGGAGAAAAATCAGAAGCTTCATGGCTGCCCTTGGAGAACTTCTGCGTAACCATAAAGAGCACTCTTCTCTTTTATCTCTCTTGAGAATTTCATAGTCAAGTACTATATTACATCACTTCCACCTCTCCTTCCCCCTCCTGAGACTCCTCCCACATGACTCCCACTTCCCCTCATGAGACCCCTCCCTTCCTCTTCTTTAATCTGCATATGCAGATGTGAATGCAGCCTGCTGAGTCCATTTACTGTTGCTCATGAGTCTGTTAGCTTAGGGCCAACCACTTGGGATTGACTAACCTATCAAGGCTCTGCTGGCAGAGGACTGATTCTCCCTCTGGCAGCAGCCGTCAACTGCCTATAGCTCTTCATCTAGGTGTGGGGCCTATGAAATTTACATTCGCTTGTCAAATGATGTCATTGTGCAAGTCTGTTTTAGGCAGCCATAGCTTTGAGAGTTGATGGGTACACTTTCCATGTCATATAGAAGACACTATATTATATCAGATTCCCTGGTCCTCTGGCTTTTATCATTTTCCGTATCCTCTTCTGAGAGGTCCTCTGAGTCTTAGATGTAAGAGTTGTGTTGGAGCAATGTAAACTGAGACTGGGCACACATAATCAGGTGTTCTCTGCATTGTGACCTTCTGTGACTTTCTCCATTCACTGCAAAAAGATGCTTCTGTGGTTAGGGATGAAGGCTACACATATCTGTGGGTATAAGGATCAGTAGTTAGGATGCAGTTAGAAATGATACTGGTGTGGGGAACTGGCAACAGTAGGTTCTCCCCTAGGCTCCACGGCCTCACCAGCCACAGGTAGTAGACTGGGGTTAGAATACCAGGCATGAATTCCCTCCTCGTGAGCAGGCCATAAGCCCAATTATATAGCTGTTAGCCGCTGCCACCCTCTCCCCACAAGATATAAGTGTCACCATGGCAAAATATCCCCAAGGAATAAAACTCTTAAAAATAAAAGCAAAAGCAATAAAGAAAAGTGACCAAAAGACAACAGAGACAGCATAAAGTCCTAAATTTAATATAATGGAAGACTAAAATATATATAAGGTAGCCATTAGCATGCTCTTGGGAGTCAGAGGGGTTAGGGGATACTTAATTTGGGCAAAGACCTATAAAGTAGCTAGTGTGTGTGGAGGGGGTACCTCTTTTTGTCAGAAACAGCAATAGAGTTAGCAATGCTCAAGAAAAGAGGAGAAGAATGAGTCCCATCCTCATCGTCCTGTGCAAACACGGATGCACCTATGACTAGGTTTCACAAGAATTGACCACTGATCCCAGAGACTCCCATGTAATGCCAAGGAGCTTTGTGGAGAGTCACGAGTGGTCACCTGTACCTTCAGCCAACTCAACACATCTTCAGGAGATTGGGCATTTGGTAGTTTGGAGGGGAGAAAAACTTGTTAGTACAAACCCGCTCATTCATTGTCCAAGTGGCTGTGCTATGTCTGTCTCCTAGCAGTATGAGCCATTACTATAGTCATCATCATCATCATCATCATCATCATCATCATCATCATCACCAGCATCACCAGCATCACCATCACCAGCATCATAGTCATCGCCATCATCATCACCATCTAAGTTGCACAAAACTACAGCAAAGTGGGTAATTTGATTTATTTTAGATGGAAGAAAAGCAAAGTTTAAATGATGCAAATCACTCACTGGGATTGCACAACTCATGACACATAATCTTCTATGTCACACCAATCTCCCAAGACACATTCAAGGTCAGAGTTGTGGCCTACATAGTACCCTCTTATTGGGTCACTCAGGCAATCTAATTATTTTTCCAATCTTCAAGACATAACTCAGCAAAGTCTATCTTAAGGTCTGAGTGTCTTAGGCTATCCCAAACCATAGCGCCAATGAAAGAAAGTCCCTAGGTGTGAATGAATGGGAGGGTAAACAGAGCTCACCAAGAAGTACTCAGAGTTCTTTATGAATAATCTGTGCCCCACACGACTGTCCAGGGGCAGTGTTTTAGCCTGTTTCCTATTACTATAACTGAAGAGTGAGTGCTTTATCAAGGAAAGACATCTGTTTGCCTCACAATCATGGTGCCTATATCTGGTGAGGGAACAATATGACAAAGATGCAGAAGAGCCAGCTGTGTTCGGAGAATCCAAGTACATGACTACTGCTTTATAAAAACCTGCTCTCACAGGAGCTCGCTCGTTCTGTAAGACCATTTCTGTTCCCTCAGAGGAACAGAATCTCTCACCAAATCGCCTTCCATTGGGACTCTCTGAAAAGTTTCACCATCTCAAGATTATCACACTGAGGACCGAACTTACTTGGGGAAACACACTCAATCCCTAGTAGCCAGCCTATCCTCATCTTCTTTTTCTGACAGGTATTATGAAGGGGAGGGAGGAAAAGGAAAGAGGAAGGGAGGGAGGGAAGAAGAAGGAAAGGAATATTTTTATTTCTCAGCATTAAGAAGCAGCAACTTGGAAAGGAAACTTGAGCTATGCTTCAACACGATTATTCTAGAAGCCTTTGGAAGCCACACTCCATGTCCAATCCTGTCTTGGTGTTTGTGTTTCTCAAGGTGAGTCTGGAGTATAGTTTTGGGGGGCAGGGAGGAGTTGTTTGTTTAGTTTACCATGTGTCCCAGGTTGGTCTGTTTCCATTGAGTGATCCTCCTGCTGTAGCCTCCCAAGTAATGGGATTTCATGCACCCAGCACCATGCCTAGTTCTGGGATATGGAATTCCTAAGAACCCTAATTCCTTCCATAACGGTATTCAGTTTCGCTTCTTATTGTCAACTGTAGCTGTGTTTGCAGAGTTTTGGATTCTCTTTTGTTAGAATTGAGGTAATTTCAGATAAATGACTCTTATAAATTTAAAGCATTTACCTAGAAAAATGTGGCTGGGGGGGCAGTCTAATAAATCTAACCACTTAATAAAATTAGAAATAGATAATAAGGTTAACTCAGAAGCGAAATATAAATGCCCAAAGCTAAGTCTGCCTCCCATGTCTGTACCCCGGCCCTTGTCAAGGCTGCCTCTGAGCTCTTCCCCACCAAAGGCTTGGAGTGTAGACACCACAAACATTTTCCCAGAGATCAGCCCATGCCACCCACTGCTAGCCACAAGTCTCAGCCTCCTCTGTTTAAAAAACAAAAACAAACAGTCTTCAATGCGTGTATTGATTTGTAAGGAATGACAGGCCTCATGTTGGTGGGCACAGCCAGCCAGTGGGGCCACATCTGAAGTGAGCTTGATGCTCAGAGGAAGACACCCAGTTCCCTATGCTTCCCCAGAGAGGGCCCCAGCATCACCTGCCAAGAGCTGCCAGCTCAGTCCTCAGGTAGGAGGGCTTGCTGAGTGATAATGTATTCACTGATCTCCATATAGCACGAATTTCTCCAATTTGCTAAGATGATAGTTCATCGAAGGCTATCTCGTTCTGAGCACTATTGACAATCTGTGCCCAAAGACTGTTTGTCACAGGGGGCCTTTCCTGGGCATCTGTAAGATGCTAAACAGCATCTGACTTCTACCCGCTAGATGCCAAAAGCCATCTCCAGACATTGCCCCAGATGAGGACCACCCACTGTTCCTAGCTCTAATCTGATATGCTTCCATATTGACACATTGATACCACTTGCCTCTAGCTCAGGATGGCACTGTATCTAAAGGAAGTCTTTGGGTTGGGTCATTCCAGGCTAAGCTACCACACCCCTTGAAGTTCTGAGTGGCAGACTTGACCCTGGATAAGCCAATGCATCTGAATATGAGCCCAACTAACAAAGGAGAAAAGGAAGTCCTAGACCCCGCATCTCATATTTCCTGGGTTGGCTTGTTTGGAAACAGGCCCATTGGATATAAAACCCTGGGAGAGATCTTTCAATCAGATGTATTCTCTCCGAGGTTCAGTGTTATCTGTAAATTGGATCTGGGGAGAATTAGACAGGATGTTAAATATTCCGTTTCTACCCATCCACAAGGCATCTACTGGGTTTGCACCATCTGAGTTGTTTTCACCCTATCCTTTAGACAAACATAGGTTTTTATCTGGAATAAAGCCAGTGAGCACCAGGCCATGAATTCCACTATGCAGGCATGATATGAATAGGTGGCTGTATTTCCTCCCAAGCATGGCGTTTGAGCTTGGCATAATCCAACCACTTTGTGAATTTCCAGATAACCTCCCTGTGACCGTGTACATAGACCTGTGGGATCAAGGTGGTTGTTTGAGGGTTCCTGATGGGGGCAGGTGGGGGCCCTCTGCAGGTGTCTGTCCCTGGTAAGCTTGTCAGCAGGAGCTTTTTCAAAGCCGGGCTCCTCTGTCAGGTGTACAGGTGTGCCTGGGCTCAGCTTACACCCTGGAGTCAAGGTCATGGTTGCTGGGGTGGAAGATCCTCCCCCTCCTCCCTCTAGGGATGGATGCTTTTATCCACCCACACAACGGCCTGCCACACCCTAGAGCCCGCAGAGGGCAGTGAATAGGTTTCACCCCACTTGCAAACTTCCATGAACTGGGAACTGGAGCTCCTATGCAAAGCATCCTGATGCTCTCCCCACAGCCCCCACCACCTCTGAGTGGAATCAGGATGGGAAGAGTCTTGATGAAGGTTTTTGTCATCAGTCAGAGAGAACCAGAGAAACAAGTAATGCCCTATGAGGCTGTGTGTCTTTAGATAGCAAAACTAAACAAACAACAGCTAGGCAATTTGGGGCTGGAAATCTTGTTCTTCTCTTCTCTTCCGAACATGCATTTTCCTGACTCTCTCCAGGAGTGGAGGATGGGCACAATGGAATAAATGAAGGTGAATTTTTAAATCCGAAAAAGCTGCAGTTGGAAGAAGCAGCTCTTGGGAGAATTAGAGGCTGAGGGTAATTCAGCTTTCATGCATTCATATCCTGGGTCCTCCCTTTGAGTCATCTGGATCCTAGAATAATAACTACTAAAAATTCAGTGTGCAGCAGGTTACTTCTGGTGTGGTTAAGGTGGGACAGTTATCAGAGGGAACGCCTGAGGAGCCACACCGCTCTCTGGTGTGACTGGACTAAGCCATTTGAGCTCTCCAATGGAAATGCCTCAGTTACCAGCCAGCAGAGACCCAATTGGGCTAGAGGCAAGGGAAGTGCAGTGCAAAGTTAGTGAAAATTGTGTGAGTTAGGCACAAACTCAACTGGGCTAAGGAGGGCAGGAGTCAACGCAACCCTGTGACAACATGTCTCCTCTACTGCAGACCAACACCTTGGCAGGGATGGGAGATGGTAAAATTTGTGAAAATTTAAAATTTGGAAATGAAAATGTGTGTGTGTGTGTGTGTGTGTGTGTGCGCGTGTTTCCCAAGAAAATGATGGAACCATCAGAGACCCGGTTGAATGTCACCTAATAATTAAGACTGCACACTCTACAGCCAGGTCAGAGTTCAAATCCTAATTCATTTACTGGCGAAGGGACAACATTGATTCTGTGCCTCAGTTTCTACACCCATACAATAAGGGACATCATGATACCCCTGTTAGTTTCCCAGCATGGTAGGTAAGTTAGCACATACTATGTGGCTTAAACAACAGGCGTATTCTTTCCCAGTACTAGAAGGGTTGTTCTGAAACCAAAAGGCTAGGAGGGGAGGCTCTCTTTCTCCCCTGAGGTGACTTCTTGTGTCTTCCAGCATCTAGAGGTGGCTAAGGATCCTGGGCTCCTCTGCCTTTCAGATGCTGTGTCTCCAGTCACAGGGCCTCTCTTATGAAGCCACTAGTCTGTTAGATTTGGGGCCCATAGTAGTCAATAGGATTGTATCTTAATTTAATTAACTCAATCTGCTAAAACCCAATCTCCAAATATCACTGCAAGTAGAAATTCAATATATTTGGGGGGGAGGGGCTTGTATTTCTAAACTTTACAAAAACCTCAGTAGAGTAGACAGATATCACTGTACTTCTTTGATGGCAAGGGACCTAGGCTACAGGCTACGGAAACTGGACCAAGGCCACCAAACTAGTTAGTGGGATCTTGGGAGTCTCCCTTCGGTTTCAGAGTCTGTGTGTTTCTTCCTTAGCCCACTACTTCACACATCTGAGGGCTACGAGGTTTCCGTCTTCATCTGTTCCTTTGGAGAATTTGTATAGGTTCCACTTTCTAACCCTCGGGTGCTCCTACATGATACCCCACCACACACAAATTATTCAAATTCTAGTTCACTACGTTAGAACCCCAAATTCAAATACTTTTGACTACCATGGTATCGATGCTTAATATTTAATACATGTCTTAAACCCTTACTGTGTCAAGGACCACACAAGATGCAACTGGCAGACCAAAACAGACCCTGGGCTTCTCTCCCTTCAAGAGTCTACAAAGACCAAAATGTCTGTAATCCCAGTATTTGGAAAACTGGTCCACAGCTCAAGGCTAGCCTGGGCTACCTAGCAAAACTGTGCTTTAAAAAAAAATTAAATATGCAAGGTTTTCAGATAGGTATTTCCAGAATTAGCCAGTTACAAACAAAATTGGAATGTGCCTGCTACACATATAATCTCCATAACAATTCTGTGAAGAAGATCTCAGTTTATTAAGTTACAGGTTCGAATTTGGAGGCACAGAAAGTATAGGCTCACACAGCTGAAATGTATCACAGTGCTCCAGAGCAAGGGCTAGACCTACGTAGTGTGCCTTCCGAGACTGTGGATTTGTGTGTGCTGTTCCCTGTGCACTTTAGGATGTTACAGCGATGTTTAATAGTTAAACATTAGAGACGCTGCCCTAAGCTTCCTTTAGCTAAGTATGCACCTCCTGAACGAGAGTTCTTATGGGAGAATCTCTGTGTCAGAGTACGTGTGTCATTAAGGCTTTGGTACATTGTGTCAAATTGCAGGGATGAGGGAAGGAGTTCTCAGGAAACGGAAATGTGATCATCCGAAGGACAAGATGGAAAGGAAATGGATGCTGGAAAATAGCAAACACTCCAGATGAATGGAAGGCTCAGTGCTTGAGGGCGAGCGCCTGAAGAGCCAGCTCTCAAGTGGCCAGCTCCAAGCTTAGGAGCAGTCAGAATGCTAGACTAGGGATCGCAGACATTGTCAAGTGACACTCAAACCCTTGCACGTGCTTTTGAATGTGGGAGGGAGATGACCAAATTCTGTCTAAAATAATTTCCTCACGGGAGACTCCATTTCCCATGATTCTCCATTGTACCCACTCCAACGTTGATCGATGTGGGAGGGGGATTTTTACCTGGCTTGGTTTTTTACATGATACATCATTGAAATTACCTATCATAATATATAGGGAATTATATGAAGAATAATGTATTTAATATGTCTATGTTCTAGAGATGTATTATAAAAAATATAATTATATATAGCATACTATCTAATAATGCAAAGGAGAATATAAAAGGATCCAATCTTGTCTGGAGTCCATCTATCTCCTGCACAGTTTTTATATATATATATATTTTTTAATATATATTTTAATATATATATTTTAATATATATATTAATATATATATTATATATTTTTTAATACATAAATATATAATATATATATTTATATATATATATTCATTGTTTATTGTGCGATTATATTGCAAATTTAATCGCACAATAAACAATGGTGTGTTGGTGGTGTTGAAATTTCATAGAAGTAGAATTGTAACATGTGTACTTCACTGCAAATTGGTTCTTATTTCACTGTCTTTTTCTAAAAAATGTATATTGTTATTGGTGCGTGCAGTATCTATCTCTTCACTGCTATCCCACATTCCAGTCTTGGAATTCACTCATTTGTTTTTCTCTCCTACTTAGTTTGCTTTTAAAATGTCGCTGCTGTAAACAATACCATGGAGCTGTTCTCAATGTTGCTCTCCATGTCTTCTTGTGTTAGGACCATGGGCAGAGACCTTCTTAACGGGAGTGCATCCTCTGAAGGCAGATAACTGAATAACTGGATTTATAAGATGCCGAAGTGATGGCATCACCTGCTTCCTGCGATGGCTGCCTCAGGAGAGAGAGCTGAACCCTTTACCAAAATCAACCAGCCAAACAAAAAACATAGAGAAAGACTTTGTGATCCCTCTTAGAGGCGGAAGGTGGGTTGGCTGTGCACAGCTGCTCTTTTATCTGGAGGTGCCAAAAAGGTATAGACGTGGACTCAATGTGACAGACTGGAGCGCCATAGAACTGTGAGCCAATGGGGTGGGGCAGCGAGAAGAGGCACTCAGCCTGGGGAACCACTTGCTGCTCAGAAGTAAGTAAAGCAACTTCTAAGCCGTTGAACTAGAATGCTCCTTTCCTGTAGCGCCTAGCATGGAATTCCTTGTTTTATATTTTCATGGATGACAACAGTTGAGTATCTCTGTCTGAATTTCCTATCTAACCCTTACTTTACCCAACTTATCTCTATGTGATGATCTGTCTGTCTATGGTCAGTTGGTAGACATTCGTTACGCATTGTTGACTTTCTTTTCCTGAGAATTGTATAGAAAGGCTTATTCACCCCAGAGAGAAAGCGCAAGAGCCCAAAGAGGTGATCCCATCTGAGTTCATGTTAGTAACCTAGTGAATTTTCTGGGCTAACTTACTTAGTGTGAAGAGTGACTTACAGGGGTAGGAAGGATTCAGGCAACTGCATCACAAAAAAAGCTCCGCCCACCAGCTCATGAAAGCTGCATCAGAGATTCCTGTTCAACACTGGGGACAGCTACATCACTAAAGGGTCTCCTCTTGCCCAGCAGTTGTGGAACCTGGTGGGTCTTACTGGTTTCCTAGCTTCCTGGATCTTCCTTGTGAGTTCCATCCCGCCCCCAGCTTTGTGACCCCGCCCCACTCCACAAAGCAATGTTTCAGCCCCTAAGAAACAGCTACTTAGCACACACTCTGATACTGATCTGAATCACTAATGAATAACACGGGGGGGCCTGCAAGATGGCTCAGGGGGTAATGGGGCTTGTCCTCAAGTCTGGCCACCTGAGTTCCATCCCTGGAACTAGCAGAAGGAGAGAAACAAGTTCTAAAGGCTGTCCTCTGACCTGCACACAGACACTGTGGCACACATGTGCTGACCCTGACCATAAAATAAAGGAATAATAAATGTGATTTAAGAATCTTTTTAGATAATGAATGTACTTGAAAAACCCTTCACTATGGTTTTTAAGATGCGCTGAGTCCTGCTGCTTTGACACCAATTTAAGAAGTGGGGGAGGGAAGAGGAAGGAGAGAAAGAAAGAGACAGAGTTTTATAAGGGGCAGTTACATTGGTTGTACTTCATCCATTCAGTGGATAGGTATTGAGCATTTCCTGTAAAATTAGACAGTGGGAGAAGGCATGCAAACAGACAGGTAACAATGGCCTGTCTGCCCTTAAGGGAGCTGCTACTTCTAGAAGTGCCATTGTAACTAGCTACAGGTTTAGCCACAGTGACACCACTTTAGGATGGAAAGAACAAGCTTCTGTACCTTTTACTCGAAAAGGAGGAATGCTGAGGAGAGCCACTAACCTGATCCTCAGTTCCCATTCAAGGCAGGACCCAACGTGGCCAGCCCAGGCTGTGGTCTCACCTGCTGCCACCCAGGGCTAAGGCACCTGGAAGAACCACGTCCTTATTAAAACCACACCCTGTGCCTCTTTCACTCCTCACTGGACGAGGCTTTCTGCTCCTGTCCCCTCAACTGCTCCCTGCAACTGTGTAGAAAGACTGTCACACTGTACTTATTGGGAGCCAAGGCGTAGCCAGCCGTGACAGCTGGTGGCTCAAAGGACCTGTCTGTCTGCTTTTCTCCCCCCTGCCAGGCCTCCTTGAATAATGTGGGGTCTTGAGTAAGTGGCCAGGGATTGCTTTTCCACTGGCCTACATCCACGATGCTGTCTACTTTTCCCTGGGACCCAGAAAGCACATTTGCACTTGGCTTATCACTGCAAGGAGCCCTGGCATCCTTGTCAAGAGAACAGTGTTTTGGTGGCATTTCTGTCTCATACTAACTGGGTGGCCATGGGGAAGTCATTAGGCCTACATCTCTTTCATCCTATGTGAAAAGAATACTACTAGTCCTGACTCCCAGATATATGCATAAAATTACTTTTGAAATTGATTTGGGAACTCTCTAGCATGAGGCAAATATATTGTAACTATTTGCAAGATAGGGCAGCGCTGTACTGGTACAGGAGAACACTGAGAAGGGGACCATTAATTGCATCTTGTGGTTTCTCAGTCCACACAGCTGGGGCCCAACACAAATGGGCACAGACCTTTGTTCTTGGACAGCGGAGGCACTCAAGCCTAAAGCGGGGAAATATAAGAAAAACAACCAAGAATTCTCAGATCTGTAGAGCCACGGACTGCTAGATCTGTTCATCGTGGGACGATCAAGGTGGATTCAAGCACAAACTTGAAGCAGGGATGTGTTTGAGAACTCAACCTGTCAGAACACATATTCTCACTTCTAAACCATAGATGGATAGGAACAGATGATGATTTTGTAAAAAGCACACACACCGTTAGACAACTCAAAAGTACAAAGAAAGTTTTGTTGTCCTCGGTCAAGGCAAAAGGTCACAGTCTCATGACCTCATGGAAGTGTGTGTCCAGGGGTGTGGGATCTTCTAGACAGATGAGGATACTGAGACCTGAAAAGATGAGATGATTTCCTCAAAGTCACACAGCCAGCTGGTGACCAAGTAGACGCACTAGTCTGATGTGGTTACTTCCTGACCCAGGTGTGACTCCCAGGTTCACCTGAGTTGCAAAGAACCACAGTGCAATTATCACACTGTCTAGTCTATTTATTGATGCATTGAGATGCTTTATTTAAAAAAAAAAAAAAGAAATTAAGCCACCTTTTTTCCTTTTAATTTCTGAAAGCAGATCTAAGACTGTGCGTATAGATTTCCTTCACGTAACAATGTGAGAAATAACGGGGTAAGATTGTATGTCACAGATGAAAACGTTGTATTTATGCCTCATTGTGATCCCTTCATTGCTTTATGGATCCGGAGTCCCCTCGGGACTGTCACAAATCCATGTAATGTTCCTGAGTGCAGGATTTGGCATTTGGATCTCTGATTTAGCTGTCAGATATGTAAAATCACATGTCGCCAGACAACTCCCCAGGGACTCCACAGCTGCTCCTGCTGCAGAGCACAGGTTCCTCACGTGGCCAACATTAATTTACGCCCTCATCCTGCCTACCCCCCCCCCCCCCCCCCCCCCGAGCCAGTCTTCTACTGCCATCTCTAATTTTAGTGTGGCTCACTGGCCTCTGGTGGAGTGATTCAAGTAGTGTTTTCTTCTTGGGGACTTTTCCTAGATTTCTGGGGGTGACTTTCAAAGGAGTCATCTGGGGACTGGGGATGTAGCTCTGTGGTGGAATTGCTTTCCTGACATGCAGAGAGACAGCTAGGTTCTATCCCCAACACTGCATGCACACAAAGACTGTCTGTCTGTCTGTCTATCTATCTATCTATCTATCTATCTATCTATCTATCTATCTATCTATCTATGTATCTATGTATGTATCTATGTATGTATCTATCTATGTATCTATGTATCTATGTATCTATCTATCTATCTATCTATCTATCTATCTATCTATCTATGTATCTATGTATCTATCTATGTATCTATCTATGTATGTATCTATGTATCTATCTATATATCTATCTATGTATCTATCTATCTATGTATCTATCTATGTATCTATCTATGTATCTATCTATGTATCTATCTAT
>JANHMN010000006.1:18593492-18624503 GCA_030674055.1 Rhabdomys pumilio | reverse complement strand
TATCTATCTATGTATCTATCTATGTATCTATCTATGTATCTATCTATATATCTATCTATGTATCTATCTATCTATGTATCTATCTATGTATCTATGTATGTATGTATGTATGTATGTATCTATCTATCTATCTATCTATCTATCTATCTATCTATCTATGTATCTATCTATGAATCTATCTATCTATCTATCTATCTATCTATCTATCTATCTATTTATCAGGAAATAACAATTACCTGAAGTATTGCACAACTCTAACCAATGGTTTCGCCTTAGGGGCCTCTCAGATAGCCCCAGAGTGGCCATACTCTAAGGATCCTGCTCACCATGCCAACGCAAGGTAGACAGCTCTATCTCTGAACTGTGTATCATCCACCCCAGCATCATCTCTTACATTCATATGAGCTCTATGAGTGAGCGATGAGAGACTGTAAATAAATTAGAAAAGCTTTTCTAACAGAAAAAAACCAATGAGCTGGCATGTAGGTACCCATTCCCCTCAATGCCAGCGTGTGCCAAGAGAAATTACTGAGTGGAGGGTTGAAGTTCAAGGCCTCTCCATTCTCTTTCAAGCCAAGAGGCAATAAGAAGAGGGGGCATTGAATCAATCACAAGGTCTGGATTTTAAATCTGCCCCTGCCAGATGGCCATTAAAATCTTAGAGGCAAGAACTATCTGCCCAGTTGTGCCTGCTATGTCAATTTTCTGGGCTCATATTCTACTTGTAGGTGAGAATTACCACAACCCTAATACAACTGTGGAGATGACTAACACTCAGTAAGGAGTTTTGTAAATGAAGGGGATAAGAGAAGTAAAGAGGGAGCAAATAAAGGGAGAGACAGAGACAGAGACAGATGGAGAGAGACACAGACATACACACACAGACATACACACCCACATGCACACACACGACAGGGGGGCAGTCTGGGGATATAGCTCAGTCCACAGAGGGCTTAAACTACCATATATGAAGCCCTGATTTTAAACTCTGATACTACATAAAACCAGATGTGGTGACAACACATCTGTAATTTCAGAACTCAAGAGGTAGGGGCAAAAGGATCAGAGGCTTAAACTCCTCCTCTGCTCTTCTCCTCCTCTGTTACATTGCCATTTGAATGTAAGCCTGGGCTAGCAATTGTAAGACTCTCTGAGAGAGACAGAAAGAGACAGAAGGGTAGGAGAGAGACAGATAGACAGAGATCTGTATGTTTCTAATTAACTAGCAGGCATGTTCAGCCTGTAGCCTATGGGCCATAACCAGGATAGCAATGAACACAACCCAATCCACAGTCATAAACTTTCTCAAAACATTTTGTGTGTGTGTGTGTGTGTGTGTGTGTGTGTGTGTGTGTGTAACTCAGTTGTATAGTTCTCAAGTGTGAACTCTGTAGATGAATATACCACAAGTTCAGAAGGCTGAACCTGCCTGATGCTTTTTCAATCCTGAAAGACAGATAATGCCAAACTGTAGCTTCCAGGAAGCCTCACCAGAGGAAGCCCTTTCTAGATATGACAAGCTTAAAAGTCACCTCTGTCCTCTCAGTGCCTCCTGAGATGAAAGCCACCTCTGTTGGCTTTCTTAGAATCAACGAATGTCACTGGAAAAGACTTCCAGTCCTTTTGACATCATCTCTCAATTCTGGTCACTGCCCTCCCCCACCCCCTGTGTCGAGGCACAGAGCAAAAGAGCCAAGGCTCACTTTCCCTGACTAGGGTGGAGCCCTTCACCCTTTCTCTTCCCCTTCCTTCTTAGGAAACTGTTCTCTTTCTTCATCCTCAGCTTTCCCAGTTCTCTTCCTTCCTCTAAAAGAAAGATGTCTCCCTGAAGCTTCCTTGTCTCTATGGAGGAAACAACTCAGACCTTGCTCCATTGCTCACAAAGCACGCACCTACCAGCAGGTCACTGAGCCTTGATGAAATCAGGTTTCCACTAGCTAGTCATGGATGTGGGCCCACCCTCAGGGAACTTTTAGATTCCAATGGCAGTGTTTGAATGCCCTGGCATAGAAGTGGTATTTAAGACACATGCCAATCCCCCTGGGCTCCTCAGTGAGCCTCAGCCATGTCCTGTAGATTCTACTGAATCTGTTACCTGAATGAAAAGGAGCAGGTACTAATTCTGAATAAGGCCATCTCTGGACCTCCACGAAGAGGCCAACATCCCACTTTGTAGACCATGGTGGTCTGTCTGTCTGTCCCTTGACCTGTGCTTTTGGTGTGTTTGTTTTCAAACAATCTTTTCATTGCCGCAATTCTTCAAACATCTGCAACTTCACTGGCACATGTGTGTTCCTAGGATTGGATGGGGGATGGGCTCAGCTGTTTCTATCCAGTCTTCAGTTATATGATGCTTAAGATAATTAATGAATGAGTGAGCAGGCACAGAGGGAAATGCTACATCTTGGTAAGAGAAGAAAAAACTACCTCAGGACAAAGGTTATAGATATGGGGGGGGTGAGAGATATGGGAGGGAGTATCTCCCCTTCCCCTCAGCCCCTACCATTCCACTGGAGTCCTGTCTCCGCTGCATCTATCCTGATGAAAGAGGGTTCATAGGGCTATTTATGAAAGCAGTGGACTGTTCTTCTAGATCCTAGCCATGAGATGAATATGGGCAAAGAAGGAAACCATCTGGCTAAGTCTCCACTCTGTCTGTACTTAAACCATTCTAGGGGATGCGGGGAAAAGGAATGGACTCCAGTCTTTAAGGCGTCTAAACAAACTCAGAGGCCTTGTCTTATCTTTTCCTTCGATTTTGGATATTGCACACAGATAGCTCCTGCTCACTGGCATCTAACAAGATCCATGGTGAGCGGTGTTCTGTCGGAGCCTCTTTATTCCTCCCAGGACTAGGTGTGATATTTCAGTTCTAACCTTGTCCCAGCCCCTCATCCTCCAGCCAGGAGCCCCATCCTCAAGCCTGAAGAGATGAAGTCAATTTCTCAGAACATTTGTTTCAGTGAGTCTTTACCACCACTACCATCCCCACACCGCCCCCAGTCTCTGTAGCCCTGGGGTTTCCCCAGGCAATGGCTGGGTAGTGGCGCCCAGCGTAATAGCAGGCTACTTGAGTCCATCTAGAATGGTTTACTCATAAATGTTTTATGGAGATCTGCTCTTTTATAGGGGAGGAAAATGAAAAGGCACCCTCAATAAATGACTCAACCATGTTGTAAAAGGAAAAAGAAAGAATAGCTCATATCTCCATGGTCAAATTATGGAAACCTGAGAATCACTTTCGTCTGTCTCTCTCTTCCATGCAACCTAACGTGTTTACAGACTCAGAATCATCCTAGTTCATGAGGAGGGCAGTGAAGCCAGCTTCCCAATGCCTCACATGCTCACTCAATATCAGCATTTACTTCATGTCCATGTGAAATGGAGTACCAACCATTGTTCAACCTTCCTGTACAAGGAGCCGAGGATAGAGACATATCTGGTTCCTTTGAGACATACATTGTAGGGGAGTGATGTAAGTCCAACCAGTTAAGATAGCATCCTTAGGAGCAGTGATGGTTCCAGATGGGTGGAAGGGGCCATGAGGGAAATTGGAGTCGATGTGGAGTCACTATTGGGGGAGACTACACTGCTGTGGTTGTTGGTTACTAGCCTAAGACCAAGATGCAGAAGAGAAACACTACCCCCACCCCCCAAACCCTTGTCGGGTCTTCTTCCTGTACCAAATACAAAGCCAAGGTCAAGGAAAACCAACAGTTGTGTGAAGCTGATGAAATAGAATTCAGCACTCCCCCTTACTGTGTATATTTAGACCATTAAACAGATATTGAAATGGTAATTATACATACATTAAAGGTTTATTAAAATCTTATGATGGCCTCCCTGGACCACAATTTCTTTGTACAAACAAAGAGGCTGGACTGGAGAAGTGCTATTATTTCTTAGAGGCATGAACAAGGTTCTCTTTCTTGCTTTTACTAACAAAAATAATGCAAATTTTAATTGTAAAATAATTATTCTAGGAAATTATGAATAAAATAGAAAAAATGATTCTATTCCTACTATCTAGAAACAGCCACCATTATCTTTGATATCCGTATCTTTTAAGGTTTTTTTTTTTTGGTTTTTTTTTTTTTTTTTTAGTTTTCTTGTTTTTATAAAAATTTGAGTGCAGTAGGCATGATCTATTAACCTTTTAAAAATCAGATCCAGTGAAAGTGAGGTGGCTTATCACTTGCCACTTAGCACTTGCCACTAGCCCTGGGCACATGAGTTTGGTCTCCAAAACTCTAAGTAGAAGGACAGAACCAATTCCTGAAAGTTGTCCTCTGACATCCTGGCTCATGACACATGCACACCTGCACACACGAAGAGACAGATGAGAGAGAGAGAGAGAGAGAGAGAGAGAGAGAGAGAGAGAGAGAGAGAGAGAGGTTTCTAAAAACACTAGATACCAGGTGGATTGCTACTAAGGTCAGGACAGCTGTGGTTCTGTCTCATTTTCAGTGACAACATAGTTTTTTTACTCAGTATGTCTTCAATAGATCAGACATTTAGGTCTTCACTATTGAAAATGACACCAGTAAGTATTATTTGACATCTACCCATGTAGTCAACCACTTCTTTGAAATGTGTTTTTAGAAACGGAGTTAATGAGGCATTTGGTGCAATTGAAAGCTACACGTTCACTGCAATCCATCCTTGTAACTTCACTGTGTGGGCCGGGCTATCCTTGAAACTCACTGTGTGGGCCAGGCTATCCTTGCAACTTCACTTTGTGGGCCGGGCTCTGCTCCTCGCTGTGCAGTCCCTAGCCATGTGGTACCTAAGACGACTGATTTCACTCATTTGTTGCAAAGAGAAATGCTACACAAACCATCAGGGAGAAAGCTGGCATGTGAACTAACTCAGGACCCTGGTTCTAATATAAGACAAGAAAAGATAAGAGGGCAGGCATCTTCTCTTCCCTTCTCTTCCATCAAAGTGCTTTTGCCAAAGCCCAAGCAGGTGGCAGCTTGATTTTATAAAGGAGAAGTGATTTGCTGGTGGTCATGTGCTAAGTGAGAGACAGTAAGGGTTTAAGCCTGGCCACACTGCAGAAAGTGGTGAACAGCTTACCCTTTAGAGACAGGACGCTAGGAGAGTCATCTTTCTTTTGGAGACGGAAGGACATGGCAGACTGAGGGGAAAGAATAAGATTCTGAAAGAAAGGGGAAAAGAATGGGTGTGAAATAGGACTCCCAGCAAGTCTGTGACATTCTCCAGCGTGCTTGGTGAACCTGGGCGCAACCATTTGCTATGATTTGAATGTGTCGAGTCACCAACCCTCAATATGTAAGTGCTGGTGGGTAGATCGTACGGGGTGGTGGTCAGGTCAGGAGGGTTCTGGTCTTGGGAACAAACAGATGCGCCTGTGAAAGGATGCCAGTCTGTAAGCGTCAGCTCTTTCTCCGCACGCCGATTGCATCCTGCCACGGAGTCACGTGATGATGCGGAGCCATGTGATAAAGCCACGCGTAGAGCCTGGTCTTCTGCTTGTAGGATGCTCACAGTCTTCCCAGCCTCTAGAACCACTGAGTACATTTCTCTGCATTGTCATCTACCAAGCCCATGGCAGCCTGTGTCAGAGCTCTAAAATGTCTGAGGCTTCAGTCGGCTTTTTTCGTTTTTTTTAAAACCTATGCCAATCAAATGGTTGAAAAACAAGGACTTTTGTTTTACTAATTGAATTTTGCTTTTGTAATTGTTTGGTAATTGAATCCTGTAATTCAAATGTTATTTGTTGCTTTACATGAGGCTTAGCAAATACTTGGATTTGTAGTAAGTAGTCATTAATTTTTATGAGCTCAATTAATAAGCAAACTGAGTGTCTGCTGGAGAGCTTAGAAACAAACTTGTGATACAGTTAGAAGAAAAAAAAAATCTAGGCTGTTAACTTTGATATATTTTCTTAGTCTCTGTTGTGATTTAAAAATGAACGGTCTCGCCATCCCTGGCTCATGTCTTTAAAAGCTTGGTCCCTACTGTGTGGGGAAACTTGAGAAGGTGGGACCCAGTTTGAGGAAGCTGGACTGCCACTGCAGGTGTGTCCTTAGGGGTTGTATCTTGTCATCTGTCTGCTTCCTTTCTCCACGTGCTTTGCCTCCACATTTGTTAGTTGCCTCAGGCACAGAGCAGAAGAAAGAATGGCCGGGTACATTCCAGGAGCCTCTGAAACTATGTATCAAAAATAACCTTTTCTCCCTTTGAGATTATGTTGCTCAGATGTATGTCAGCAATAAGGGTCTGACTGGCGCAGACTGCTGCCTGTTTAGACTTCATTCTCATCTTGTATGTTTTCCTTAACATCTGCTATTGGCCATTTTAATTTTTTTAAATCAGTTCGTTTATATTTTTCTTTTTTGATTGTATGTATCATGCATGTTGTCATGAATTCTAAAGATAGAGAACGGAAGGGTGGATGGATATATAAACAAGGAAAGTTAGTCGGTTGTTATGGTGATGGTAGTATGATGTTGACACCATACTGTGGTGCTTTACCAGACCCTTCTAAGCCATAAATACAGTGCCGGTCTCTGAGGCTTACTTTTCTCCTTGGAAGAGAGAGTTTGGGGATCGCATCTGTGATGGTTGGTCCTGACAGTCTACTTCATTGAGAATCACAGTGAAAACATAACTCTGGGTCTGCTTGTATTGGCGCTTTCAGAGGGGTTTAGCTGAGAGTAGAAAGACCCACCCTGACTGTGAGCCAGACCTCTTCACCGAATCAGAAAGGAAAGCCAGTCAGAAGTTACTGATGATGTCAGAGGACTGGTGACATCATCACACTGTGGAGCCAAATGCCAACATTCATCCTTCATTGATTCCCAAATACAGACATGTCGGGGTATCTCAGGGATCTGTTGCTGTAGCAAGAGCCACTTTTGCTACCATGATGCCACATTGAGAGGGGCTGTGCCTTTAAACTCTGAACCAAATGAAAAATCTCCTTCATTAAGTTATTTTTGCCAGATATTTTGTGACAGCAAAAAGAAAACTGGCTGATACAAATAACCAACTGACACTTACCCGGAAAGCGGACACTCGGGGAACTTGTTTCTAAGACCCTTCTGTGGTGTCAAGACAGTGCCTAGAGAATACAGCAGAAGGTCCTAAGTATTGTTGAGATGGGAAACTCCAGGGGAAAATGAAAACCAAAGAAAACGTTCTTAGTGGCTGTGACACTGTATTTTACCAGTGCTGTTCTGGTACCTGAATCTGAAGAAACACTTTTAGGGGAAGCTAAGATGTGTGTCCATTAAGTGTCTCTACAGGGAAACTTGACCCAGATTAATTATCAGGAATGGACTCAGTAGAGCGCAAGATGAAGCTGCGGTCTCCCCTGATCAGAAGTATTCAAAGACCCTGTAGCCTCGGCAGGCTAATAAAGAGTCTGACAGGTCTCCCGTGGAAGAGCCTCCCGCATTCTGGGATGAGGTGCCTGCGCTATTTTTCATTACCTTACAATCTGTCGCTGGTTGATCATTCAATTCAGCCCCACAATTAAGTGGAAAGAAAAAAGAGTCAAACTGATTGTTTTTACTTTTTTGGTAAGAATTGATTGTTCGACTCGGACAAAAATGTTGATCTCATTTTGCACGTGGAGATAGTCAATTTAGAAGGATTTTTTTTTCTTGCTGGCCTAAGCCCAGGGAGACAGAAATTAAATCTGACACTGCAGTGGAGGTTGGCATGAGGGAGGAGGTGAATGAATTACTGAACTCCTCAGAGCTTTTTCTTCTGGCGTCTCAGCGTTTTGCAATCTGGTGGCTGCAGCCGAGTGGCGTCCATTATTGACAATTTAATAAACATTAAGCAAACATTTATAATTGGTAGTTATTTGATGGAGCAGAATCACTGGCTCCGTCTAGCTGTGAAGAATCCTGAGAGATGCAGGGTAACAGGTTCAACTATGAAATATGGCCCCAGGAACAAGGCCTAGCAATGGCTTGGGGTATCTACCTTTACTATATAGTCACGAGAACCAAATGATTGGTATGTTTCCTTTTAGATTCTAAACCCTAGCCAGGAGGAGGAGAATCCAACATGAAAAAGCCCAAAGTCTCACTCATGTTGCATTTTAAAGTACTCTTGGAGATTGTAAATGCTAATGGAGAAAGAAACCCAGAACAGTCATAGTCTGGGAATTAAAGCTGAAACCAAAAGGGAGAGACTAGAAGAGGGACAGGTGATATGAGGCTTGTCCAGTGACTGTAAGGCTCACACTTGTGGGAAAAGATGGATGGTGAAGGGTCTGACTAATCATTGGAGACTGCAAGAGAGTCTGCTATCTTAAGAAGACATGGGCAAACTTTGTTGCTCGACCTCTGTTGAGAGCTGGAGGAACCATCAGAGATCAAGTCCATATTGGAAACCTATGCAGTGACCTCAAATCGCAGGATTATAAACTCACCAACTCTATCTATCTTCAATATTCCTAAGGGTACAAATAAAACCACCCAAAGTGACTAGAGATACGGTTTTAGGGGTTCTGAAATATGAGTCAAGACTCAGAAGGATTTGGTAGTCTGGGTAGTATTTTCAGTCAATAAATGGGATTTGGGGTGAAAGAAGTCAAGTTGGCTAACAGCGGACTCTGAGGTGACATTATGGGCAGGAGCTAGACCACTGGGGTCTGACCTAAGATCCCAACTGGTAGGGTGGTGGCTTAGTGTACTGGGGTACATTTCAGGAAGAGAGGAAAGAATTCACCTAGCAGTTAGTTCACTGACCACATTGAAGACATTTTATCAATTCAGGCCTTATCAGTGTTAATAACCCCTCTGAGGCAGACACAGAGATTCTCTGGTCTAAACAACCCTCAGGGCAGATGACTCAGTTGGCAAAATGTTTGCTGTGTAAGAAGTTCAATCCTCGGTGGCCACATTAAAAAGTTGGGTGTGATAGAATGTGCTTGCAATCCCAGCCCTGGAGAGGTCAAGACAGGAAAATCAATGGGGTTCACTGGCAGCCAACCCAGCCTAATCAGTAAGTCCCAGAGAGAAACCTCGTCTCCAAAACCAAGGAGAATGGCTTCTGAGGAATTATATCTGAGGTTCATCTCTGGACTCTGCACCTAAAAACACACATGTAAGTGTCCACATCGACATGTATGTGCACAAGAACAGAACCAGGATATTGACACTATCTCTCAGTTATTAACTCTTTTAGATTTGCCTTATTTTTGAGCCAAGGGTGGGCAACTCTCACAGTGACCCCAGCCATGACTGAGTGGGACTCCTGTCACAGGGTGTCTTTGCCCAAGCCTCTCTTTGGCTTGAAGGCAGTGAGAAATGTGCATGGGAATCTCATAGGGCCCAGCCCTGCTCCCCTCTTTCCCTTTCTTGGGAGTTGTACATTATTATTTCTACCTGAGCATCTGGCTTGCCAAGCTCCCAGTTGGGGTTACACCTGAGCCTCATCCAGCTGAGGACACACTGAATCTGACAAAGAAAGAAAGAATCTGTAAAAAAAAAAAAAAAAAAAAAAAAAAAAAAAAAAAAAAAAAAAAAAAAGATCTGACCTGTGACAACAGCTGTTTGGGAACATCATGGGGACAGAACTCTAAGCATATTCCAGCAAGGGTTAGCACATGATGCTGGGTCAGGGAGCACACAGACTTGGGGGCACACTCTTAGAACACGGTATTTAATATCTTGACAGGGAAAACTCAGTAGCACACCAAGAAAGCAGACGGTGAGGTAAGGTTTAAACCAAATGTCTCTGAATAAAGAGAGAAACTACAGTGTATACATGCAGTGGATTATTATTCTGTCTTATGTGTGTGTCAATACGGATGAGCCGTGAGGATGTTATTCACAATAAGATATTGCATGAACTCCCTTAGTGTGAAATCTGAAAAAGCAGAGCTCAGATCGGGTTAGAAGAATGGTAGCTGAGAGCTAAGGCTGGAGGAGAAACCAGCTCTGTTGTTTGACGAGTGCAGTCTGATAGGTAACGACATTACAACAGTAAAATGAGTTCTATGTTAGGTGTGTTTTGCTCCAATCAAAAATTCTGGGTGTGGGGTCTGTGCCTCTCATTATTAAGTAGCAGTGAAGTGCCCATCCTTGTGGTATGTAAGTCTTCAACAATCTGACTTAAGGTGGTGGTCCAACATCTAAACACTTCCTGATAATCACAGGGAGATTTTGAAGAATATCCCAGCATATATAAACATCCTGGCTGGTACCATAGTTCAGATATTTAATCACAGATGTTGATGAGGCTGGAGTTGGGGCATACAGTGCATCCAAGCTCGCTGTGTCTTCCTTTATTGAGGACCGCACTGCCCCATGCTTTGGGGCTAAGTGCTCCGGTCCGAGGGGATCAGACAACAGGGTCTAGCAAGAGAGAGAGTGGGAATGGGGGGGAAGAGACACGAAGAATGGAGACAAGACAGAGGGTCTGATCAAGTCTCCAGTCTCCTTTATTGAAAGAAAATCATGGGTATTTATACACTTTGCCACGTGCCTTGTAGGTGTGGATACCACGTGCACCTTACAGGCGTGGAAACCATGTGCGCTGTGTGCCTTGCAGCTGGGGGCACTAAACAGAAAAACAAGATATGTGGGATAAACAAGATGTTTATCAGAGTGTGCTCAGCTGTTGTAGGCTGTTGAAAACCAAGTCTCTTGTCAGGCTATATGGCTTGAGATGGCTGCAAAGATGATAGCCGCTTTCTGCTAGGAGTTGGCTCCCAACATTCCTTGATACCAAACAGTATTGCACAGCAGGATAATGGGTAGGTGCCTCCTTACTCTCTACAAGGGGCCTTTATCTTCTATACAAGAGATCAAAAAAGGGCAAAAGGGAGCTGTTCACATCGTAATAGATGGAGACTCAGTGTGCGCTAAGGTAAGACTCATCTGACATGACAAAGCTGGGTTGGGATAGCCCAGGGATCTAACACAAAGCAACACCTGGTGGAAGCCGTAATAGTTTGGCTGTAAAGACTCTGAGTGTGCACAGGCATGCATGAACGCACGCGCACACACTTACACACACTTACACATACACACACACACACACACACCACATGATGCTGTTGCCAGTTTGGAAACCAAGGCGGGTAACCAGCATTCCCTGTGACTTCTCGAGAATTTTTGTCTTTCCCCTCCACGGTATTCTGTCTCACTCAGGGTTAATATATTCAGTCCCAAGAGAAAGCAAAAGTCTGAAGTCCCATGTCTAGGAACCAAGAAAGAAAGGAGCCATCCCCTCAGCATACTGGTGTTTGACTCTGATAGTCAGGAGGGGACAGAATGGCCATTTCACAAGGGTGGTAGAGAAGAACATGTATAGTTGTAGGCAATCCGGTTAGACACCTCTTCATCCATCCTTGAGCCTCACAGTTGCAAATGGGGGGCTTCTGCCTGAAGAAGGGTGTATTTACCAGGGGGTGATGGTTGATCTTGACTGTCAGCTTGGCAGCATTTCAAATCATAATGAAAGCAACCTGCTGGGGATGCCTGTGTGCAGTTAGTAGATTAGGATAATTGAAGCAGGAAAACCCACCTTACATGTCGTCAGCCCTGTTGCCTGAGCTGGAACCCCGGACTAGAATTTTTAAAAAGAAGTGAGCAGCAGCATTCTTGGCTTTCTGTTTCCTGATTGCAGTGTGACCTCAAGTTCTGGACACCACAATAGACTACACCCCAAACTTTGAGCCACACTGTAAGTACATACACCAGAGAACTCTGCTCAGCATTGGTAAGTATAGTCCACTACGAGGTTCTTCGTCAGGTGTACCAGCTACTAGCTGAGGTCCCAGTCTTAGCTTCATGACTAAGGGAGAGAGACTGTGATCCAAGCATTCAACCATGTCTGCCAACACAGGGCTCCTCTCAATACTAGCTTGGCCTTGGCTTTCCTTGCTGACATAACAGAAATAGTAAGATCTGCATCACTGTCTCATTCTCCCTCCCGCCTTACTCCTCCTCTCCATTTCTTCCCGTGAGCATCAGTTCTAAGTCAGTAGTTGGCCTCCCAACTCCATCTCAACATCTGACTATGGAAATAACCAATCAATGCTACCAAAGTCAGGTCATGTAAACGGAGGCTCACTGCACTCAAGGGTACCTTCGAGCACCTCTACAATGAGATGTCCTTAAAGAGGAGTGACAATTGAGAAAATGGGAAAGGATGCCTTAAATACTAAGCACAGATGAGGAGAAAGGAAGATGCCAAATAAATCATGCCGTGCAAGTCAGAAGGTATAACAATTTATAGATGAGTAGCTTGAATAGAAACGGGCCCCCCCGCAGGCTCACATATTTGAATGCTTGGACACTTGGGAGTAGAACTGTTTGAGAGGGATTAGGAGGTGTGGCCTTGTTGAAAGAAGTGCACCACTGGGGGTGCGCTTTGGAGGTTTCAAATGTTCAAGCCAGGCCCAGTGTCACTCTCCTTTCCTGCTGCCTATGGCTCCAGATATAGACAGAGCTCTCAGCTCCTCCTCCAGTACTATGTCAGCCTGCATGCCACCATGCTTCCTGCTATGATGACAATGGACTAAACTTTTGAACTGTAAGCCAGCCCCAGTTAGAAGTTTTCCTTTTTAAGAGTTGCTGTGATCCTAGTGTCTCTTTGTAGAAACAGAACCCAGACTGTGACAATGGAAATAACTAAAAGTTACCGGTTTTGTTTTTTTCTAGAAAGCCAGTGAGCCAGGGGACCAGGAAAAGAAATAATAATCTGAGGTGTCTTATTTCATTTCAGTCAGCAGAGCGTGAGTAACAAAATGAATTGGAGATAATTTAAAAGAAATTCTTACAAGATAAGGCAATGAATATGGGCTTGTTTCGCCAAGCTCGGGAGGAAAGAAATACACAATTGGAATATGTCAGTGGAAGCATAAAGCTCTAGTGGAGACAAATCCTCCTGTTAGAGGGAGAGATTGATTGAAATGCAGCGACAAAAAGACAGACATCTGTGGGGGAACCCAGGAGCCTCAGATGTGGGAGAATAGATGAAAAGACAGCCATAGACGCAATGATGTTTCTCAAATCCAACTAATCATCTGAATTGCTCAGGAGACCTTTAAATTGCAGGGGGGTGGGAGGGGACGACAGTGTACCCTACTATCTTATAAATTCTAGGAGTTGAATCTTGACATTTAACTTTTACAGATCCTTAGGTGAGTGCCTGGCTGCAGAGGAAGGTGAAGAAAAAAGGGTAACCAATTTCCAAACATTTTCACTAAATGCCCTTTAGGTGTGATTTGTTCGTGCTGTAGGGTTTTGGCTCTAGACTGACTAGAGGCCTCATCTAGCCAAAGGCAAAAACACAGAAAACTCTCATTACATTTCTACTTAAATGAAGCAACCAAATGAAAGTAAAAATAAAAAATGTTCCCAGCTCTTCTTGAGACTGACTAGGTTACAATAATGTTGAACCAAGAGGATGAGAATGGAGCCTTAGCAGAGAGGTCTCTGTGATGGTCAGTCTTCATTGTCAACTTGACTGAACTCACAATCACCATGGAAACACACCTCTGAATGTATCTGTGAGGGTGTCTTCAGAAGGAAAGGAAAGACCTATCCTGGATGTGGGCATTACTATCCCATGGGCTGGCGCCCCACACTGGATGAAAACGAGCAACTGCCTGAGCCGTGACATGTGTCTGTCACTCTGTGCTTCCTGGCTGTGGGCACAACGACATGACCAACTCTTGATACTCCCTCTGCCATGCTTCCCTGCCATTTTCAGCAGTGTCTCAAACTACCGGTCAAAATTAACCCTTCCTTTCTTGGATCGCTTTGACCAGGCATTGTGTCCCACTCACAAGTCCACACAGCTTGAAGGAGCCCCTGGACCACAGCAGAAGTCCAAAGGGAAAAAAGGAAAATCAAAAAGTGAAAAAGAACATAATTTCAGTGCAGGAGGAAAGATAACTCAAAGAGAAATCAGAAACATCTCAGTGGTGCTGTACTAGGCATAACAGGTGGGGGCCAATGGAAAGAAAAAGGAGTCTATAAACGACAGGCACACACCCAACAAGCAAGTAAACTAAAGCTTTAGCTAAAAAAAAAAAAAAACAAAAAACAAAAACCAAAAAAACAAAACAAAACAAAACAAAAACAAAAACAAAAACAAAAAAACAAAAAAACAAACCAAACCAAACCAAATCAAAACAAAAAACAACAACAAAAAAACCCCTGATACAAATACTTCCACCACCCCCTGAAGTTTATATTCAGTTTGTCTGGGGCAGGAAATCAAAGTTAAGTGATTTTAAAAATCTCCGCAGAAGATTCTAGTATTTGACGATGCTTGCAAACAATTACCTTGGGAGTTTAGGTTTTGATAGAATGAGAAGGATACAAACGAAAAGAGAATCAAAGGAAATGACAGAGAATTTTAGCAAAATAACCCAAAGCAAGCAAGCAAGCAAACAAACAAATAAGGGAAAAAGGCAATAGGCAAACCCAGTGTAATATCAGCTGTATTTGAGACCCTTCAGAGATAAGAGGAAAGACAGATTTGCTGCTTGGGAAAAGACCAAGATACCTTCAATAGAAATGAAATGCTGTGTTTCCTGATTCCTGAAGTGGGTGGAAAATCGATCCTGAAACGCATGGATTTTAGGGTGTGATGAACTCAGATGCGAGTCCAGAGCATGCTACTGAATCGCTGATGTCACCAGCACCTGAATGACAGTTGGCTGATAGAGCATAGGATCCCCGGAATAAGTCTTATTGGTCCCAGTTGCTGTGCAGCAATACCTTTCCAACAGAAACACTTCCGGGCCTGAGGAGAACCCTTAAGACTCCGGAAGTAAACAGCTCCACTCTCCGGAAGTCCTTACTACTTGAAAGATTCATGAAGCCTCTTGCCCTCCGAAGTTACATAACCAATAAGAACTGCTGAGAACCGAGAGTCGACCTGTGCAGCTGCCTCCAAGTCATGCAGAGAGTTCCAGGGGAGCAGCTTCCGTGAGCCCTTACCCAGGCTGGATAGTGGGGTGGGCTTTGCAGTGATGCAGCTGTCTTTAACTCCTCTGCCCACATTTCTGCAATTCCTCACCCACATACCTTCAGATCACCAAGCTGGAAAAGTCACACAACACCAGTCCTCAGGGGCACTGTCAGATAATGTCCTCTCATTTTCATTCTGGCTTCTGGACGCTTGCAAAACTATTGACAATGTCTCTAATGATGCTTTGAAGTTCATGACAGAATCTCAGAACGTTTTGGTGGCTTTTTATTAAATAACCATTCAGAAGCCACATGGGAATAAACCCAGTGAAAGACAGATAGATGCCAAATATGGTAAGGAGTTCAGAGAGCCATGATGGTCTGCCACAAAACTAGTTGACAGTCCTGTGTATGCCTTGATGTATATTTCTCAGTGACTTAGGTGGCTATCTAAAAGCCTGCCTAGTCTGCCAGAGATATTACAAAGTAGGATGGGATGGAACTTAACAATGAAGAACCATGATGTAAGACGGTGTTTCCTGTGGTGAGAATTTGCATTGATTTCTGGATTCCATATTTAAACACAGAGGTTGTCATGGTTTGAATGTATGATGTCCCCACAAGCTCATGCTTGGAACTGCTAGACTGTGGAGCCCTGTGGAGATGGAGGCTGACTTTTGAAGGTTCCATTCTTGTTTTCTCTGCCTCGTGGGCGTCACTTTGTGACTCCCTGCCTCATGCTTCCCTGTTGCTGATGGAGTCCTCCACGCTGCCATGCCTTCTCTGCTATGATGGAATAGAATTCCTCAAACTATAACAACAACAACAAATCTTTCCTCCCTCGGGCATTTTTTAAATTGAATAATTGTATTAACTACTTGGTTCACCACTGTGATGAAACATCCAACAAAAGCAACTTAAGGGGAAAAATGATTAATTTGAAGATGTAGAGAAAAGCATGGCAACAGGGCCATCCTCCTCCTCCTTCTCCTCCTCTTCCTCCTCCTTCTTTTCCTTTTCCTCCTCCTCCTTCTCCTCCTTTTCTTCCTCCTCCTCTTCTTCCTCCTCCTCCTCCTTCTCCTCCTCCTTCTCCTCCTATTCCTCCTATTCATTGTCCTCTCCTCCTCTTCCTCATTATCATTCTCATTATCATTATCATTCAAATCAAAAGATTTACTTATTTTATGTTCATGAGTGTTTTGCCTGCACGTGTATATGTGCACTGTGTGCGTTCCTCGTGCCTATGGAGGTCAAAAGAGGGTGTCAGATTCTCTGGAACTGAAGTTACAGATGGTTGTGAGCCACTGTGTAGTTGGTTTGAACAACACCTTGGTCCTTTGCAATGGCAGCAAGTGCTCTTAACCATGGAGCCATCTGTCCAGCCCAGTTTCCTTCTTGCTATCCAGCTTGGGACCCTAGACCATGGACTGGTACTGCCTACATTTAGGGTTCATCTTCACATCTAAATTAATCTAATCTAGAAACTCAATTACAAGACATTGCCAGAGGTTTGTTTCCTTGTCTATTTTAAATTCTGACAACTTGGCTGGCACAAGCATTTTGGTCACGGTGATGTATATGTCACTAATTCTGTTATCATTGGCAATGTATCCTAGGGGGAACCCCAGCATGGTAAGAAAACTTACATCCAAGCTATACCAAAGAAAATGGGCAACTGGCTTCCTTGTTAAGAGAAGACAAGAAGGAGTGAGCCATGTGTCTCCAATCACTTGACATCTGTTCTATAGAAGAACACCAGTGTGTTCTGTCCTCCACTGATTAAATAACAGCTGAGGGCATGGTGGGGCTGAAAACCACCTTATGTAGAAATGAACGTTAGCAATGAACTGTCTGAAAAACAGAACTTCACCAGGAAGTTGGTCCTCAGTACAGGGGCAGTACACAAGAGAATAAAACTAAGGTATCTCGAGGAACGTTTAGCTCCTGATAAGTTGTCATCCTAAGAATACGGAGTAGACTTGTGTAATGCCCAGAGCCCATCTTCATCCATGGGGAATGTTTCTAGCTATGAGTAGGCTGGAGAACAGGCATTCTTCCTACCACATTGGATAGAAGATCAATCTATGGCTGGTGTTCCTCTTGCCACCAACCCAAAATAGGGCAGTCCACTGCATATAAAGTGAATTTGAACAGGGGCTGCCTCTTTTCCAATTCTATCTTTTCAGTGTGGCCCAAACTAGACTTTTCTGAACTCCAAGGACCTTTAAGTGGGTCTGTTCCTTAAAGCCTGGCCTTAGCATCCCAGTGATGAGGGCAGGGTGGGTCTGGAAGATGTTCCTGTCATTTAGTTACTCCCCTTTCATCACCACAGGGCTCTTTGCTTCCTTGGGGGAGCCTATGTGGACACCTCTTCTTTATCAACAGCCTGTTCCTGGAGTCTTCTCCAGGATATACCCACATTGGCCCTGGAAGCCTTCTTTTCCAGGGCAGCATGTACCTTCAGATGAATAAATTCTAGATTGTTCTTGAGAGCAAAAGATCCTACTGCTTCAAGATTCAGCTGGAGCTACTAGAATCCCCCACCAGGATTTCAAATGTCTGCTGATTCCACTATGGGAGAAAAGGCAGGAAGGGGGTGGGAGTGGGGTCTTACAGGGACATGTGACAGGGGATGAAGAGGTGGCTTTACTTACAGCTTGATTACTCTCTGGGAATGAAACTCCAGTCATATTGCCTTGAAAATCTCTAAGGAAAAATACAGCACAGAGTTCAGTGATAAAATGATCCCCTGAAAATCCTCCATTGTAAACTGGGAGGGCAGACTCCTCGTGTGGACTTACCTCTGGCTGGCCTACTGTAGCAGAATGTGGCGGTAACTCTACCTACCTACACATCCTACCCACATCTACCGGTTGGTGAAGGTCCTTCAACATTGATTGCTCTATTTGATTCTATCAAAGCTAAGAAAATAATACTTGCTCTTCTTGATGCCCCTGGGGCCTCTGCTGTCCATGGAGCATCTTGGGAGTTTGACTAGGACCCTGTTACATGCCTTCCTACAGGGAGAATATTCTCCATAATTCTTGATAATGAAGCAGAAACGGCTTCAGAAGGGAGTTAAGCTTCTGCTGCTCACTGGCCCTTTGTCCCTGATGGATGTCTCCAGGCTGTCTGTTGCTTGTTAGGGTCACCCCACAACAGCTTTTTGGGGTGAGGACAGACTTCCACAAAGCCCATTAAACTATCTGTCTGTGGCTCTAGCTTAGAAAAAGAACCACCAAACCTAGGAGGCAGACCATAATGACGTTACTAGCTGGATACAGCCCGGGGACTGCTGCTCGACTTAATTTAACTGGTTTGTCCCCTGGAGCACCACTATCACAGGAAATGGACAGAGCGGGACAGCTATTCAATAATGCTGAACTTTACAATCTTCATGAAGACACCTGCCTACCCAAAGGCTCTTACCAAATGGTCAGACCACTTGAGCTGCAGCGGTAGATGCTGAACTGCAAGACGGAAGAAGTTATATTTAGGGAATATTCAAATCGAGGAGTTATTTTAGACATGGGATAATTTTAAAGCATGAAAATAAGTTGTAACTTGTGAGTGCTAATTGTAGCTTCCACCTCCGTTAAAAGGAAGCAAGAATGGGTAATAATTAGTCGAAGGTGGTGGCTGTTGACGACACTCATCTGACACTTCCTATGTGGTTGGCACCATTTCGAGTATAACATTTTTACTCTCACAGCGCCCCTGTCAGGTTACTAAATGAAATGTCCCCATTTTACAGATGAGAATACTAAGGAAGAAGGGAGTTGAATAGCTAGTCTGAAGCCACATAGTTAATAGATAGGATGTCGCAAGCCACATCTTCTATGTCCTCTAGGCATATCTCCTATCTTTGGGGGGGGGGGGCGGAGATCATTGAGGGAAGAGATGGGCCAGAGGCAGGCTTATGTTTTTCATGACTTCAGCATGACTTGAGTGTATTCATGCAGATACCAGGAGTGGTCTAGATCTCTATCCTTTGCGAATTTTCTCTCTCTCTCTCTCCCTCTCTCTCTCTCCCTCTCTCTCTTTCATCTTAATATCTCTTTAAGTTCTGGCAAGTCTTTTCAAGGAGAGGAAGAGGAAGAAGAGAAGGAGAAATATCCCATCAGGAAAGCAGCTAGTGAGTGCGTGAGTTCATCATGCTTGTGGCATCTGTACACATTAAGGTCTGCTGTAAGGCCTTCCTCAGAGTGTGCTGAGAGCCGCCAGATAGGCTGCGGGGCTGAGTGTGCACATCTCTCCCAAACGTAAGGCCAGTGAATGGGTCACGCATGGGCGGCATGTTTACATTATATAGTCAGCAAGTGTACAACTGAAGACTCTGTGTGTGTGTGTGTGTGTGTGTGTGTGTGTGTGTGTGTATGCTCAATCTTTCAATGCCAAATGCCAGCTTACCAGTCTGTCACTGTACGCTCCACAGGTCGCTTCCCCTAGAGACAGAGTGACAAGCCTCATGCCATTCGGCTTTCTCCAGTAACTGCACTTCGGATAATGCAGAGTACACACTTGTCTCTCCTCATGCTTCCCTCTAGGGCCATTATCATCTGTCACGCAGAACTTTCATTACGAACATTTTCCCTCCTAAGAGGCACTAAACCACCAGAGTCGCCTGACTCACGACTTCCTGTGTCACAAACACAGCGCTTCTCACATCTGCTGACTCTCTCCCCAGATCCCCAGCTCAGTCTTCTGGCTCGCTTTCTCTGCAGCAGCCCAGTTGAATTTTCTATCCCTGGTATCAGTTACAGCTCTGGTTAGATCAGCATTTGAGCCCCAGTTTCACCCCTGTAGAATTCCCCCTGAGATTTACTTTCATCGTCTGTAAACTGAGGATTAGGGTAAAACTAAATAAAGCTTACGGAATCAACTTGGTGAAGACACCTTTTAAAGTATTTAAAACGTATAGTGCACACATCTGGTATGAAAGAACACTTTGATGTGCTTAGCCGCTGCATTAGTGACTTTTCCTATGGATCTTATCAAAAAACCCAGCAGAAGCAACTTGAGGGAAGAGTCGCTTATTTTGGCCTGTGATTCACAGGGATACAGTCCATCCCAGTGGGGAAGGTGCAGCCATAAGAGCTCTGTCAGTGGTCATCGGAGCTTGCGGCGTAACGTGTTCCTCACCTCTTAGCAGCTCAGGCAGTAGTGAATTTAGCAAGAAGCAGAACCAGCCTATCCTCCTCAAGGCTAGTCTCCCAGGTAACCTGCTTCTTCCACATAGACACTACCTACTAAAACAGCGTCACCATCTGGAGACCAAGTATTCAAACACATGAGCCTATAGGGGACATCAAACCACAAGACACGTTCTATCAGGGCTCAGCACTGACACTTGCTCGCCTAATTTCTGCAGTCTCCATTTTGTATCTCCTTGATATTGTTCATTGAGTTCTCTTATCTAGAAGGGTCTCTCCATTACTTACTGAAGTCATCCTATGGCCTTCAAATCTCTCCTGGGACAGCACTTTCTCTGTAAATGCTTGCTAATACTCCCAACCTCAACTGCACTTGGTGGTGTCACCCTGCTGGAAGCCCTGGGTCTCCTCACCTTCACCACTCTCTCTCATCATCCTCCATGTCCTGAAAGGCTCAGAGATCCATGTTTCCTTGAGGTACGGTTAACACTAGAAAAGTGGGAATGTTGTACGTTGTTCCACAGTGGTATATTTTCACAATCCCTCGGGATCAAGAGATCCAGAGAACTGGAAGTTTCTGCGGACCTTGTACTAACAAATCACATTTCCAGATGAAGACACGATCAGGCTCGGCGACTTCCTTCCCAACATCTGTCTATCCCACCAGGCCTTTGGAAGACTAAGACTAAGCCTGACAGAAGTTGTTTGAAGGACATGAAGGACAGTTGTCAGGGCCTAAGAGACCATTCCAAAGAAGGCTGGTGGGCATCTAGGAGGTCAGGACATCCAGGGCAAATATGAAGACATGAGTTGGAGGATGAACTGAGAATCAGAATTGGCAAAAGGTTCCGAATGACTTTCTGGAGACAATCTTAGAAATGATCGCTTGGCTTCATCCTTTGGTTCACATTGGCAATGTCCCAATTGAGAGCCCTGATCAGACCACAAATGGCCATTTGCAGGAAAGTAATCACTGAGCGCCCATCATCATTCTATCAGCAGGATGTGGGCTTTTTATATTTCCTAATGGCTACCCAGGTTCCTGTCCCTGGAAGACAGCCTGCGTATAAAATATGCTCTATACTTCTTCTGTGTACTTCTTTACCATTAATGGTAAGTCATCTTACAACTTGAAATGATTTCACTCATTCATTTTCTCATATGCTAACTACTCCCCCATGAGAAAGAAAGTTTGAGGGTTAGGGATTTTGTCATCTTTTCATACTGTACAAAGCACTTAATGAATATTTGTTGAATGACATAACCATGACATGTCATATTAGGAGAGGTTTGTTCTTTTCTTAGTACTTTTTTTGGAGGGATTCCTTTAACTGTATATTTTCTAACTTCTCAGTTTGATGCTTTGTGTAATTACCGCCCTTCCTGCCTTGTGACAGTGAGCACTGACTTTATAACTACTTGCTTAACGGCATCCTCAGATTTTGGCTTTAAATGGTTCGGTACTTTTTCAGTACTGAATACTTGCACATTTTCACTGAGATTTCTTTTACGACACATGATTTCTTTGGAGGCACATGTGAATGCACATGTACATGTGTCCCATGTATAAGTAAGTGAGGGGCAGAAGCAATGAGTCAGGAGCTAAGAACACGTATTGCTCCCGCAGAGGGCCCCAGACTTGATTTCCAGTAGCCACATAGTGACTTATTATCATCTGCAACTCCAGCTCCAGGGGATGTGACGCCTCCTTCTGGCTTCCATAGTCACCAGGCACGAAGATGGTACACAGACATACAGGTAGACAAAACACTCATACACGTAAAAATAGAACAAGTAATTATAGAGAAAACCTTTTTAAATCAAATCATTATGCTGGTTCTAAACGTGTGTGTGAGCTGAGACTATTGTGTCGTTCTATTCATCTGTTTGCAGTGCTGGGGGATCAATCACAGGACCTTGTCCATGTAAGGGCCTGTATTCCATTCCTGAGTCCAGTCTTCTGGGACAAGAGTACTGGGGCTTTCCCATTTGCACCACGCATTAATATTCCATGCACTCTGGAAAGGTCTGTTCTTCATCTTCATACAGGTCCCACTGACCATACTTGACAACCGTACTGCTCACCTGGATCCCTTCTTCTGCATGGGTTCTCACTATCGGGCTTCTCTCCTCCATTTTAGTCTCTAGCTCTCTGCAAGTTAGTCTTTAGTGTCTCCTTAGTGGCCACTGTTCCCTTAAAAAGGTAAGGACTCCAGCTCCTGTCTGCAGCTCAGATCGGTCCTCTCCCAACTTACATGCTCGGGCTTTGTAATCTTTTCAGTTCTCCTGCCAGCTCTCCTACACAAGCTAGATGCTGTTCTTATTCATTATCTGCATCTTTCTCCATCACTCCTATCTGCCTCTCAGATCTTTCATTTGACATAATTTCCCTCTCAATAGTTGGGATATTCCAGAAGTTTCTTAATGGCAGTCTCTCTGTGATAAACTTGTGGTTTGCCTTTGTTTTGGCTTTGCTCAAAAAAAAAAAAATTTTTTTTTTTTTAGTTTATGCTTTTGAGATGGAGTCTCACTATATGGCCTATATTCCTGTCCTCCTCGGTGCAGGGGTAACATGTGCACACTAACACACTCAATCCTGTTTGCTAATGTATCCCCTCCCCCTCAACAGGATGGAGTATTGTGAATTGACCAATTTTCTCTGACTATACCTTTGATATTACTCCTCTGCCTAGGAATTTTCACCATTGTAGATGAAGTGTACTCATGAGGAGCTGGGAAACCAGCTCAGTTGGCAAGGGATTTTCCACACAAGCAAGAGTACCTGAGTTCAATCCCCAGCTTCAGCCTAACAGCCAGGTGCTGAGGAACTGCTTACCTTCATGTCTGCAGCAATAGTGAGGTGCTGGAGCATGGATAGCAAGCTGTTCAGGGGAGGCAGAACATAGTCAATATAATAGGGTCCTGATCCATGTTTACTTGAGTGAGAAAGAACAGAGTCTGAGATGGATGCTATGATGCCCAGTCTCCTATGTACCTAGGTGCTGTTGGCAAATTGCTGGGAGTTGAGAACAGGGTCTGAGGGTCTGTAGTTTCTTTTGGGGCATTTATGCACTAGGCAAGAAGGGGAAGGCTGAGCCCAGGAATAGAGGATTGGGGAGGTGGGGATTCAGTTTAGTTCTGAGTACTGAGAGAGTATGGAGGGGCTGAAAGAGAGAGGGCCTTCTCAGGAAGACTTAGGCACAAGTCTTTTAGATGAAGACCCCGATACTGTTGCGGCCCGAGCTGCCCCATGTTGGGCACCAAAAATGTTGTGGGCCGCACTAGCCCACGCTTGTGGGCCAAAATGTCGTGGACCGCTCTGTCAATGTTGGGACCTGCACTGCCAAAAGCCTTGGGGGTTAAACTGTTAGAGCCAGAACTACCCCAAGCTGCTCCAGTCTGCAGCTCAGGGTTCAGCAAGAGAGAGAGTGAGGATGGACTCAAGGAATGGAGACCAGACACAGTGTAATTCAATCCCATTTATTCTTCAGTTTCTCTTCTTCTCTCCAAGTCTCAAGTCTTGAGTTCCTAGTCCCTAGTTCCTAGTCCCTAGTGCCTCCAAGTTCCAAATTTCTTCTCCAAGTGCTAAGTACCTAATACCTAATAACTAACTCCAAGTTGTACTGTACTCTTCTGTCTGTCTCTCACCTTTTATATGTCTCACTTCTAAGTCATGCCTTTAAGTCACGCCCTTAGGTCTTTCCTCTAAATCTGATCTCTAAGTCACACCCTTAAGTCTCAGCTCTAAATCACACCTTTAAGTCTCACACACCCAAGGGAAAATCCTGGGTATCTAAAGCAAGATGTTATCAGAGTGTGCTCAGCTGTTGTAGGCTATTGTAATCAAGTCTCTTGTCAGGGTATATGGCTCAAGATGGCTGCAAGGATGATAGCTGCCTTCTGTTGGCTCCTCACACTGTACCCCCCTCACACACACCCTTCAAGCCATCCTTGGTGAATAAGATGGTCCTTGCTTGTAAAAACTGCTTATTTGATGGCAGATGTGAATGTGTACACCTTACTCAAGGTGATGCAGGGATTAAATATCTTTTTCAGAAAGGAATGCCCAGGAAGGAACTCTTGTTGGCTCAACACTCAGGGCCTATCTAGATACCTCATTAACAGAGAGCTCCAAGTGTTTATGCTACATGACTGATTGTCATGGTCCTTTCAGTTGGGTGTCAAGGTTATGTGTTCCAGATCAGGTAGCATTGAAGGAGGCTAGCTCCACACCTGACATTATCAATTCTGAGATTCCCCAGGGTCTGAGTCTGCTCAACCTTACCAATTCTTCTGTCTGGTAGTGCAGTCCACTTGCCCCACAGGGAACATGGCCGGGAATCCCAGCACTGAGAAGGCAAGGAGAAGTCTCCCGGAGACTTCCTTGGGACTTATTGGTCAGCTAGTCTAGCTGACTTGGGGAGCTCCAGGTTTCATGAGAGACCATGTCTCAAAACGTAAGACGGAAAGGATTGGGGAAAGTATTTGACATTGACCTCTGGACTTCTCACTGGCTACCTTGTAACCATCTCCTGGCCTTCTCACTGGCTACTTTGTAACTATTGCCTTCTCACTGGCTACTTTGTAACTATCTTCTCACTTTTTTCCTGCACTTTGCCTCTGAAGGCTCAAGATGTCCTTTGTTTGTAATCCTCTGACTTAGATTTAGGAAATGCTATGGTTCACACATGGTTTGCATGTATCCCTGTTTGTGAGATGCAGGCTTGGTGTCCAGGAAAACGGCACCAAAAGCTGGTGGAGCCTGTAAGTGAGAGGTTCTTAGGTAGGTTTGAGGGTGTGACTTTGAAAGGGACCATAGGACTCCAACCTCCCTCTGACTCCCTGTTTGAAAATATGATCTGTTCTTCACATGTGCTTTTGCAAGGTACCTCAGCTGCTATGAGATTTTCACCAGAGTTGAGAAAATGCTGGTGACCCTCTAGATGCCTTGACTCTTTAGAACTGTTACCCTGACTTGGGTATTTGTTACAGAAACAGGGAACAGACGACTTCAGGAATTTCTAGGATAGATACTGGTATGATTAGTTAATTCTGGAAAATCCTCAGCTATTATCTCTTGGATTGTGCCTCTTCCCCATTCTAATTATCTCCTTCTGGAACACTGATTAGAGAGCAGTTAAACTGGTGACTCCCCTGTAGTAGCCACCTGTGGCTAGTTTGAACACCCATCGCTACGGGAGTTTCACCAGGCATAGCTCAGCCCATTCTCTCTCTCTCTCTCTCTCTCTCTCAACTTTTCTTTTATATTTTCCAATTCTGTTTCATGGGCCCATGCATGAATGGTTTGTTTAGGTCAATCTTCTGGTTCTCCACTCACTATTTCTTCATTAGTCTGTTGAACCACATAGTTTTTAAAAATCCATTGTATATACGGTTGCTGTTCCTAGACATTATATTTTGAGATATATGTAAATCTAAACACAAAATAGGCCTGGTGATAATATTAGTCTAGGAGTTTTTGAATCATCTTTTTTTTTTTCAAGAAGTTTTATCAGCCCATATAAGTAGTGTGACTTCTGACCAAATGCTCATGGTGAGGGGAAGGTGCTGGAGGGTGCTGGCGGGTGCTGGCTCATGGTAACTGGTTCTTACAGGAAATCCTGTTTCTCCTCTCCCCAGCCCCTAGAGTTCTGACAAACATGTTTTCTAGCTGTCAGGTTTTATATGTGGTAGAGTTTATATGTCTCATCAATCTAACAGTGGCTACTGTCCCTCAGGCTTCCAGATTAACACATGAGTGCTGAGTTGGGAGGTAGATGGTGTTTTCCCATGGCATTATATTCTACACATTGGGAAAGCCCTGGATGGCATGCCCTGCTTCCCATGAAGCCATCTAGGTCTCAAGTCTTCATGGTTTGACAGCACGCTCTGGGGGAACAAACCAACCTCCATACTCAGAGTCTCCATGATTTTATTTATGAATCATTATGATTATCTTTCATTGTGGTGACTCATGGCTGTAATCTTAATTCTTGGGCTGAAGTCGAAAGACTGTCATGAGTTCAAGGTCAGCCAAGGCTACACAGTTTAGACAGTCTGACCTACATAGTAAGACCTTACCCCCTGTCTAAAAACAAAACAAAACCAACAACATCAAACTCCTAACTCTAACAAAAACATCAGGAAAATCAAGTAGAGAGACATTCTACACAATAGCATGCTTCAAAAGTTAAAGTTAACACACACACACACACACACAAAACCACACACACATACACACACAAGTAAGGAATTGTCACAGTCCAGACTAGAGGAGACTAATGTGCTGTGATACCTTAATGTACCATAGAGCCCTGGACTGGATTCTGGAACAAGAAAGAACGTTAATGGAGAAATTAATGAGCTCTTTACAAAGGGTATTGTTCAGCTAATCGTTTGGACCAATGTTTACATGTAGTTGTGACAAAGGAGCTGTGGCCATGTAAGATGCTCACTCATCGAAAACAATCCAGAGCTTAATACTCCTTTTGCAACTTTTCTTTAAAACTACAGTTATTCTCAAATAAAAAGCTGATTGAGTCAGAGAGTGGGGGCACACAACTTTAATCCCAGCACTCGGGAGGCAGAAGCGGGTGAATCTCTGAGTTCCAGACAAGCCTGGTCTACGGAGTGCAAGTTCCAGGACAGCCAGGGCTATGAAAAGAAATCCTATCTTGAAAAACAAACAGACAAAAAGATGATTGAAAAAGAGAATTCTAATGACCTCTTACCTTTATTAAGAGCATTTATAGTCTTCTTCTTTGAGGTTGGGGATGTAGCTGGTTTGGTAGAGTACTTCCCTAGGGACATGGGATACATGGGTTCAAGTCCTAGCACTGCATGTAAGTGGGTATGGTGCATCACATCTACAATCCCAATACTCCAGAGCAGAGGTGGGGGCAGGGAGATGAACTTCAAGGTCATCCTTCGCTGTCTACCAAATCTGAGGCCATCCTGGGGGAAGGGCAGCACCAAGAGAATGGAGACAGATCGCAGGTCAATAAATGCCAAAGACTATCAGCAAACAACCAGGATCCAGAAATGAGTACTGGAAAAGATTCTTTTCCCGGTCTTGAGAAGACACCAACCCTTGTGTGTTCCTAAAGGTAAAAGACAATGTGTCACCATTGTTTAAGCTTCTGCAGAGTTAGTCTCTAAGACTCTGCATTGTTATGTCTCCTGTTAGAAGAAGAAGCCTTCCTAGCTCTTTTGTATGGAAGTAGCTCAGATCTCAGAGAGTTGAATCTCCTTGAAGTCATTTAGAAAGCCTGGGTTCACCTTTGTCCCCGGCAGCATTCCCAGCTCTGAGCAGTGTTCTCTTCTGTTACAATGTTTCTGTTTCACGGGTAGTCCTGGAACACAATCAATTATCCTCATCAAAGTGCTTTCTGCCTGAAAGACACAATGTCCTTATCCACATGCACTCTAAAAATGTCGCAAGGCAAATCTTAGAGCATCCTGGTTTTTCTGATCCAGAAACTAGTTAAGCAGTAAGACATAAAGTCACAGAGAGATGTGGCAGCTTTTGGCTAGGTCACTCAACAATTTAATGGCCGTGACTAGAACAGAACCAGAGTCTCAGTACAATAACCTAGCATGGTCAAGGGGTGGAATAGCCTTCAGCAATTGACATTGCCAGTCTCTGACTATGGGGACCAAGAAATAGAATCTTTGGATCTCAGAAGTTCTTATTACCTCTCACAGGTCAATATAGCCCAGTTTCTAACACATCATGAAATTAAACAGCCTGTGGGTAAATCCAAAAATTCACTCAGCAGAGACTTGAAATCATATAGCAGGTGGAAAATTGATGAATTCTCAAACCTAACTGGAAAACACATGGAATACGACAAGCAAGCTAGATTTAAGCAGTAAACCAGACCTCCCCTTTGTTATCCAGTATGCACGAGTCTCCCCTCCCTCTTAGCAAAGCCCATTTGCTCCTTTTCTTCATGCAAAAACTACAACCACCCCCCATTCATGTGAGACACTTCCTAAAGTGTTCTACAGATGCTGGAAAACACACACACGAGCTGATATTTTTCATATATATGCATATTTATGATGAACTTTGATTTATCAATTAGATATAATAAGATTTACAATAACTAATAATGAAATAGAACCATTACGATAATGCACTGCAATAAAATTTACTACAGTTTATGGATTCTTTATTTCTGGAATTTTCCACTTAAAATTTGGGGGCTGGAGTTGAACATGGGCAATGGAAGCCCTGGAAAGTAAAACCAAAGGCAAGTGGGGAGTGCTGGGAGACAGAAGCTGGAGGTTCTCTGCACAGTTTGGAACTGAAAAAGTTCCAGGTCTGGTAAGCGGCATGATAGAAATATTCTCACACACTAGGTACCAAGATGCTGTGCTAGACTTATGTGTCTGAGGCTGCCCAGTGCCTGGGGACTCTGCTCTGGATTCTGAACCTTGACATCCCCTCCTCCCCAGCTACATTTCCCCTAGAACTCATGCTGGACCACTCAGCTCAGAGTCAGCAAGAGCATCCCACAGGCTGCCTTGATGAAGTCCATGCCTTGGTTCCATCTGATGGAGCGGCCACTGGTGCCTGTGGCTCTCTTGCTCTATGTTACCACAGCCAACTAACCAGTGCTATGCTGCAGGAAGCCAATAAATAGCCACACTGGACAGTCACAGATAAACATCCCAGTGGCCCATTTGCAAAAAAATGGAAAATGGGTGAAATTGATCATATAGACGTGTTCTGTGCAACCTAATATATTAAAAATACCATATCGACACATGATGATGTTAAAAGCTTTTCCATCAAGGCACTTCAAATTTATTTAGTTTTGGATATACATGTGTGTGTGTTTGTGTGTGTTCATGTATGTCATGTGCACATGTGTACGTAGGCAAAAGGTCAACTTTGAGTGTTGTTCTTTAGAATAATATCTATCTTGGCTTTTGAGACTCACTGATTCATCCAGGCTGGTCAGAGAGCCCCTGGGAGCCCTGTCTCTGCTTTCCCAACACGGAGACGATAAGTGAGTATCAGCACACATGTTTTTTTTTTAAATGGGGGACTCAGTTTACACAGCCAGCACATTACTGAGTTACCTCCCCAGCTCAGTGTTAAAGTTATTCATGAGAGACACTACTTTTTTTTTTTTGGTCTGTCTTCAAATTTTGGTAGTTTATACTCAAGCATATTTGATTTTTTTGCTAGTTATAGTTCACAAACCCAACAGCCACGCGTGTCTGACAGCTACCATATTGGACAGTGTTGATCTCAAGTGGTCTAAGAGTTTCAAGTGATTTCTCATCATTTAAATCTTAAGGAACCATAAGAATTTAAAGCACATTTCTCATACTTTCTTTATGTTTTCAGTGGGACTCATAAATGAAAGCTCCAAAAAGTTATTTTCTCTCACTAAATTGTTATTGATCCCAGTTCCCTTCCCTCGTATGCACAGCTGTCTGCCTGAAAGACTCACCCCTTCCCTTTTCCCCAGTCACCTCAAAGGAATCTATTTTCTTGCTTAAAGTTTAAAAGGCAAATCTTCAGCAAAACAAAGCTGAAGCCTTCCTGAATCCCCTAGACAGCTTGTCCTCTCCACTGGGACGCTTGTCAGTACATTGCATCTCTTTACAACATTGCTCTCTCACCTATAAAACTGAGTTGTTTTATGAAGAAGGGATATTTCTCATCTCTATTATACTAGTCAGCTTTGTGTTACTATGACAAAATGCCAGGAGACAAGAAAATTTAAAGGAGGAAAGCTTTCTTTGGCTTCATGGTTACAGAGTCCGACGGCCTGATCCTGACATTATAGTAAGGCCATAATAAATCACAGTGCAGAGTATTGGAGGAAGGTGCTCACCTCATGGCAGAGGGTATGGAAAGAGAAAAAGATGGAACCAGAATCCCAATATCTTCTTCAACAACACCTCCCAACAGTGCCACATCTAGGGACCAAGACTTCAAAATATGAGCGTTTGGAGCAGGGGGTGAGGGGAAATCCAAACTGAAGTATCTGTAGACCCCAATACCTAACACAGGGATAGTTGTCACAATGTGAAACTCCAGTTCCCTGGACAGAATGGTCCAAGAAAAAAGCAGAATGAGACCTAACAGCCAAGCCCTAAGCCATGATGTGATTGTAGCCTAATCTCAGAAGGGGGTTCACCATCATTTTCTCAACATTCTGCTTGGTTGGGGATCTCTACATGGTAGAGACCAATGGAGGTTCCTTAAAGACTGGTTACCGAGGAAGGAATGGAACCCAGAACTTCTAGACAAGACAATGAAAGTTTCAAATTTAGAACCTAAGTCACAGACCTTCCAATGCAAGTCAAACCCTTCAGATTCTCAACACTGCATCTTCTGGTCACACCCATAGGGCAGCTTGCTACTGTAGAGTTATTTCTTACCATTTCCCTGTGGTCTTAAACGAGTTCCACTGGGTAAATTCCAAATCCTGATAGGTGAGTGCCTGCCTGGCCCCAACAATAGAGAAGTGTCTCTTGCTTGATATGGAGAAGCCCAGGTCTGTTTGCTGAGTGAATGGATTCATTCCTTAAGCCTATCTTCATCCAGCCTCCCCACGGCTGACAGCAATCAAACACATAGCCATACAGAAACCTAAAGTGAGCATTGGACTCGAAAACTGAGGGGACAGTAAAAATTTTATGTCAACATAGGTGAATGTAGCTATAAACGGCAGCCACACCAAAATTTTGATGCTATTCACCAGAATTTTGATGTTGTATAGATCTGAGAGTCTTGAGAAGCAAACACAGAGAATTTTCAGAAAATTGAAAGCAAAGATGCTTTGTCTCCATACAGATAAATATCTTATTTAAGGGTCTCACAGGCATGACACTTGCACAGAAACCTCATGACAGCCAGCCTTCAATTGAGATTATTAAATGCATTAGTGCAATAGTGACTAAGGTCTCTTGTCTTT
>JANHMN010000006.1:18491252-18588492 GCA_030674055.1 Rhabdomys pumilio | reverse complement strand
GAGAAGAGAAGAGAAGAGAAGAGAAGAGAAGAGAAGAGAAGAGAAGAGAAGAGAAGTAGAGGAGAAGAACAGAGGCAGCCATGAGCATGTGGAGGTGGGCAGGGAGAGGGGAAGAGCCCAAGAGAGCAGGAGATCAAGAGATCAAGAGAGAGAGGAGGGGGCAAGCAGCCCCTTTCACAATGGGCCAGGCCTACCTGGCTGTTGCCAGGCAACTGTGGGGTGGAGTTTAGACAGAATGCTAACAACTGTATTCTCACTGTCCAAGACCAGAGCTTGTCTCTCACCTCCTCAGGGTGACTGGTCTGAGGGTCAGAGACAAAGCCCTTTGTCCTCTGATCTGGAGATTATAAGCCTGTTTTCATAGGTAGCAGTACTTCAGGTACCCCCCGGGAGAAGCAGTGTGGCACTCTGGTGGAAATTTCCAGCTCAAGGCTACTGTGTGGTCTGGGCTTAGGAAGCAATGAATTCCTAAGTGACCAGAACTGATTTCCGGATAGATGGAGATATCCCTAGAAATTCTCAGGAGAGAAAATGATCCTGGAAGCAATTCAGTATTTTGCAGCCAAGAAACTCATATTTATAATCACGCCTTCATTTTTAGGAGCAGGCAAAAGTGAGTGTTCAACACCTCCACTCTCCTGCTCAAGTGTAAGGACAACGCCATAAAAGTATAATGATGGACAAATTAAGTCATATCCTGCAACAGCTTCCATTTTTAAACAGCCTGCAAACATCCACAGAAAGAATAAGCGATCCCATAGCTCTGACAGAAGAGCTGTGTCCACACAGAGGTGTTGATGCTCCCTTTCCCCTTTCCATTTAGCAATGTCACTGAAACACAGGCAAGCAATGAAAAGAGGCTCAAACCTACACGATCAAAGAGACGTGGTGACTATATGTCAGCATGCAATTGCTATCCACAAGAATGGAGAGAAGCGAGCTCACAACTGATGTTTACAGGCACTGGAAGCTGAAGAACAGAGAATTACAGATGATGAAGCATCCAGGGAAAGTTGAAACTTAAAACCATGGCAGAGGAAGTCACAAAAACAAGCTCTTCTCCCAGGAAGCATTCTGATAAAACCTAGATTCAACGGAAGTCCCTGAGAAGGCAGAAAAACAGAAGTGGCTAAGCACTTAGCTCCCCACATTCTGTCTCTACTTCCTGTAACCAAACAATGGCCCTCTCCATCACCTGCGGGGACAGGAAGTTGAACAATAGACTATACACTCCAGATACCTTGGGCAGAATGAAACTCTTATTGCAAAATGTTAGGTCGTGTTGCCCTGGTAGAAAAATTCCAAGATAGGCCTCTCTGGGGTCTTTTAGGACCAATGACTCAGCCAGTTACTTCAGGCAACCCCTGAGCCTTGGAGAACCAACTATCAATGAATTCTAGATTTATCTTGTCCCTTGCTGCCTATCTGTAGGTAAGAAACTTGCTGTGTGTAACCTGTTGGATACAGGCATCCTACCTCACCAGACTCAAAGAAGCTGGTAACCAACACTCAAGGAACCCGCTTCACAGAATGGGGAAGTAGCCTCAGAATGAAATGTGAGAAGCTGGGTCCTGACATCAGAAACAGGCACCCAAGGGGGGAGGGGAGCTGGGGGGGGTGTCCACCCATCAGGGAATGATCTGGAGAACAAACACTCCTACATCTTCTCCACTCCCTCTTCTTTCAATCTTCTTGTTTCCCACTGACCAAAATCAACTGAAAGCCAGAGGGTAGGAAGACCACTGAGGAGTCTTTACAAGCATCCACACCCTATGGCACAGAGCCAGGGAGTATTTGTCTACTATTCATCTGCCAAAGGATTTATATCCAGAGTCTATAAGATGCTCAGAGAACTTAGCAATGATAGCAACAGCAGTAACAAAACCCACAAAGAATTGAATTTTAAAATGGCCACAGGATCTCAACAGACATTTTTTTTTTCAAATAAAGAAATGCAGAATGCCCAACAATGATATTTTTAAATACTCAATATCACTCTATCAGAGACATGAAAGTCAAAACGATGATGAGGTACCATCATCTCATTCCGGGTAAAGTGGTTATTAGCGAAAGGTTGGAAGAGTAAATGCTGGTGAAGATGCAGGACTCTCAACCACTGCTGGCAGAAATGTAAGTTGGCTCAGTCATTGTGGAAAGCCTGTGATCGAGCTACCTCACTTCTGGCTATATATGCAATGGAAAAAGATCTACACACCAGGTACCTGCATGCCTATGTGTAACTTACCGAAGCACCTTTTTACAATTACCTAAGCTATGGAATCAACTTGACTTTCCAGGAATCGATGAATGGATAAGGAAAGTGTGTGTGTGGGGGGGTATAATTGAATATTACATAGCCATAAAGAATGGATTCCGGTCACGCAATGGGCATGTCTCATTGTAGACACTCTCATATGTAGAAACTTTAAAAATGTCAAAGTAGAATCGTGATTTCCAGAGATCTAGAGTGGGTGGAGGGGGAAGCGGGATGAGGACCAGTTGCTGGTACAGACATGATGTACCCATGTGCTGAAACATCACATTGGGCCCCACTAATACGTGTGATCAATACATGTTAATCAAAAGGAAATCAAAATGTAAAAACCAAGTTTTAGAAAAATGAAACCTTAGGATAAGAGTAATGAAAAATCCCAAGACAGTGTCTGTGCTGTAAGCTCATAGGGACAAGTCCAAACAGGAAGGAGAGGAACTCAAGAAATACAGCTAGGGAGGGGATGGAGAGGAATGACAGCTGGGACGGTTAGGGAAGAATGGCGGCTTTGTTCACAGCTCATGGAAGGGCTGATGATAAGTACCCCTAAAAATAAGCATGTGGGGAAAGAGAGACAAGTTTAGCACCAAAGAGAATAGAAAAGCTGCAGAGAAAGGAACTGTGATTTTGATTGGCTCTGACATGTTGCAGAACATGGCTGATTAGTGTGCTGTCGTAGTAGGGAGAGTAATGGGAACCTGTAGATGTCCCTTACAAGTCAAAAGAATTCGCAGGTGTCAACAAGTTCTTGTAAGACTTTGAGCCAGAACCGCTCAGCTAAGTGATCCATGTTCCTGTCCCACGGCAATAGCACATTAGCAAAAGGCTATTCCTTCATGCCACTAGCAGTAATTGGTGGGCAGTAACAGGTATCTGACAGACAGCTCCAGGGGTGATAGGGTGAGTTGTTTACATTCATACCTTAGAGTGAGTACAAAGTCAGGAGCTAAGAAATTATATTTCAGAAAAGAGAGTCAATATGTAGTATAGGAAACTGAACGTTTGAAACTGGGAGCATGAAACATATTTCCCAAGAGATAGAAGACATACTTGAAAGGCTAGACAGTGTTTACCTTGAGGTCCAGGAACCAAGTGTAAAAAGCTGAGTGTCCAGAGTTGGTCTGTCTCTATTAATGACACTAGGAGAGGAATTTGACTTTTAATTTCTATCCATATTTCTATTAGAGAATAACTGTATTAAAAAGTCGTTTCTATGCACCTTCTGATAGACTCAAGTATCAGAGACCATCTTGCTTAGATGCAAGCAAAATTCTAACCCTTTGATTAGACAAAGAGAACATAAAAAGGGAGCATTCTGAGATGAAGGCAGATCCCACAGGGATCTCCTCTTCAGTAGGGCTGTCTGACAGCTTCTCAGAGCTGGATGATTCATCTAAACCAGGCAGTGAGGGCCATGAGACCCACAGCAACATGGAGAGGAATCCAGAGTGGGATGAAGGAGGTGGTTCTTTATGTTGAAAAGAAAACTGGCCACGAAGAGGTCCAGATGTTAGGCCGTGCATTAGTCACTCCAGAGCCCTGGGAATAGTGTTCATCTGTCAAAAGCAGACGAGCTTCTGTAAGCGCTCTCTGAAGAAGTACTCTATAGCTTCTGTGAACGTGCCCATCGGGAGAGTGACTGCCAGGTTACCAAAAGGTCCTTGTAGATTATTTTCCATGCAGCAGGGGGTGTCAGCTCACTTCCTGTGCTGACCAGATTACTAGACAAAATTCACACTCAAATAGCAACAGTTAACATTATTATTGTTACTATAAAACTCACAATAGCTTTGGCAGAGCGTATTATAGTGGGCATGCAGTTTTCAGTTGTTGAGCTCATAGTCTTGGCTGCTAAATACCCAGAAGCCTTCTCTTCTGAACTGATGCCAGAGTCCCATGAGATGAATCACCAACACTATAAAACTCTAGTGTGGGGGAATGTATGATTCTATGATTCTGGAACTGCCAAAGGATGATGACAGTGACATCAACAATGACATCAGTGGAGATGATGATGATGGTTATTGTGACAATGATGACGACAATGACGATGACAATGATGATGATGTTTGTAATGATGGTGATGATGCTGGTGTTGATGCTGATAATGATGGTGATGCTGGTGATGCTGGTGGTGGTCACAAATGTTGGCTTGAAAATCTTGTATCTTTCCTTTTTATATTTTGTTTTTTAAACTTTTTATTGATTCTTTGTGAGTTTCACATCATGCACCCCCAGTCCTCCTTATCTCCCATCCTCTCATATCTGCCCTTTGCTCTTGCAACCTCTCCCACAAAATAAAGCACACACACACACACACACACACACACACACACACACACACACACAGAAAAACATCTCGTTGAAGCTGTGGTGTGACAGTGTGTCCCACAGTATACCTCTCTGGCCACACATCTTCACTTGCAGGTCTTCACTGCAATGAGTCATTGGTCTGGTTCAAGGTCTTTGGCTTCCGTAACACCATCAATACTGGATCCTCACCAGGACTCTTCCCCATCAGCCTATGGTTGCCCTGTGTCATGGAGACCCTGCGGTTTTAGATCAGCAGGACTGGCCCAACCATTCACACATGACATAGATTTTGGAGCAGGCCAACTCAGAATTCTGGATCTGGGTCTGGATGGTAACTGGGCTGGTCAGCCTGCCAACTTTTCCTTATCCACACGACCATGGTGAGTTCTCTAACAGTCCCACCATTGGCAGGAGAAAGGGCTAGCTCTCCTGCTCTAATACCCTCGGGCCAGCCCACCCATGTCCTCTCTACCAGAGTCAGAATACTAAGCAAGGAGGATGCAGGGCCTACTCTCCTGAGTGCTGAAGCTAGTAAAAGGTAGGGCCAGCTCTCCCAACTGCCACAGGTAGCAAGGGAGAGAAGGCAAGGAAGGGCATTGCCCTGAACCCACATCACCTCATGGCAAACGAGCGGTAGGACTAGCTCTCCATGTTCTCACCCTTGGGGCTGGTTCCCCTGTGTCTAAACACAGTCATTGGGAGATAAAGCCACCAACATATAGGTGACAGAAGAGTAGAGCATGGATCCTGTCCCTGGGGACCTGAACTGTATGCAAGCAAAGACAGGAGTGGTATCAGCCAATGAAGCTGTGTGTGACTCATTCTCGAATCTTCAAAGAAGTCAAATGCCTACGAGGACCAAGAGACAACTGCCTGCTCAGGCTGGGGAGAGAGTACAGCCTCTATGGATAAGGAAGCAGCAGAAGGCAGTGGGAAAGGCAGTGAGAACAGATCTTTAGAGCTCCCATTCAGGGTCTGAGAGTTGGAGGCAAGAGAAACATTGAGTTTAAAGCCAGCCTGTACTAAATAGATTTTGCCTTAATAAACAAGCGGACAAGCAACCCTGCATATGAGGTATTGTAACAATAAGGACTGCAAGGGACTGGGTTATTTACTGCTTCTCTGTAATTGCTGTTTGTGTGATACTGTTTTCCCTCACGATCCACAGTAAAAACCTTAAAGACTAAAGGTCTTCTCTGTTCATCCTCGGGGGACTTTAAAGGGAAAGATTCCTCCAAAGATTCAGGCCACTCCTGAAGGAGAGAGAATGCATTGATTTTTCTGGAGCTTGCTATAGAGTTGAGGAAGATACTATGGGGAATGAACAAAGACTTTGGGGGGGGTGTCTCTAGAGATACATCATGGAAGTCAGGTACAGTAGTGCACATAAGCAATCTCAGCACTGGGCAAAAATCAGGAGGTTCACAGGTTCGAGACCAGCCTGGGTCATACAGAGAGACCATCTCTCAAAAAGGAAAGAAGGAAGGGAGGAAGGTCGTAGGGAGGGAGAAAAGGAAATGAAGAAGAGGAAAGGGATGAGGAGAGGTGGGTAGAGGAGGAAAGGGAAGAAGGAAGGGGAGGGAAAAGGAAACAAAGAGGATGGTGGGATGGAGGAAACAAGACAACACAGCATGAGTTGCTACTGAACTTAGCCACAAAGCACTCAGTCTGAGACACATCACACCCAACAGCAGGAGCAGAAAGCTTCCCCTGCTTCCTGCTTCCCCTTGGATGAGAACAGCTTTTGTCTGATTAACCTCCTGATGCCATCTCATGACATCAAAATGTCATCAAGGCCCTCAGTTGCTGATGGGTCCCACTGGCAATGTTGTATGACCAAGATAAACCTTAAAGCCACCACTGGGTGATGATTTCTCCGAGGTTGTAGCAGACCCTTTATCTTCAGGGATAGGCTGACTGGTTTCATAATGGCTCTTGGAGTATGCTGGAGAGATGGTTCTCAGCTTGTGGGTCATGACCCCGTTGGGGGTTGAATGACCTTTTTTCATAGGGGTCATATATCAGATGTCCCGCGTATCAGATATTTATTTACATTACAATTTATAACAGTGACAAAATCACAGTTATGCAGTAGCCAGGAGGTAAGTTCGTGGTTGCAGGTCACCACAGCATGAGGAGCTGTTTTAAAGGTGGCAGCAGCAGGAAGTTTGAGAACCACTGCTCTAGAGCCTGAAACTGGGAAGCTACACTGTTGCCGCTGACCAGCCCAGTGGTGCATGGTCAGGAGCTCCGGCTTGCGATTTCCTCTTCCGGTTCTCAGGACCCAGGGCTGTTGTTTTGTATCAGTGACTTTGACATCACAGTGAAGAGCCGCCCAACAGAAATCAAAGGATAGAGGCTTCACTCAGGCTCATAGTTTAAGGGCTGTGACCCATCGTGGTGATGAAGGCGTGACAGTGGGAACAACTTCCCAGCTGTGGCAATATCAGTGTGAGGTGCCTGGTTCTACTGTGTGGGCTGTCAGGAAGCAGAGAGAAAGCTAGGTTTGGAACCAAGGAAAAGCTGTAATCCCACTTCCTGGAGGTATATTGTCATCTGCAAATGGCTCTGTATCCTTGCAAAGCAGTGCCACTAGCAGATGACTGAGTGTTCAGACATATGAGCCCCCTCCCATTCAAACCAAAACAATACACCTTTAATGGCTTGTCTCAGCTCCTGCTCTAAACCAGGGGCCTGTGTCTCTTACATGTCTTGTGTCAGCAAGTTGCTGACCAGTTTCCAAAGGGCCAGAAAATGCTTTCGACATCCTGTCTTACTTGGGGTTTCCATTGCTGTGATAAAGTACCATGATCAAAATCAAGTCGGGAGGGGGGGTGTTTACTTCATCTTACAGCTTGTAATCCATCATCCAGGGAAGTCAGGGCAGGAATTCAAGGCAGGAATGTGGAAGTAGAAGCTGATGAAGAGGCCATGGGAGAGTGCTGCTCTCTGACTCTCTGCCTTATGACCTGCTTTCTTATGCCTAGCACCCCCGTAAGCTGAACCCTCCCACATCAATCACTAATTATGAAAACGCACTATAGACTTGCCTATAGGCAAATCTTACGGAAGGATTTTTCTCAGTTGAGAGTCAGTCTTCGTGATAACTCTAGCTTGTGTCAAGTTAACATAAAACTAACACACATCCCAAGGAGACGCTGATAACTGTACAGCAGTTCCAGTATACGTGTACTTCACACACACACACACACACACACACACACACACACGCACGCACGCACGCACGCACGCACACACACACACACATACACACATACACACCATACACGAGAGAGAGAGAGACAGAGAGAGAGAGAGAGAGAGAGAGAGAGAGAGAGAGAGAGAGAGAGAGAAAGTTTTCTCTTGCAAATATCTATCTGCACATGGGTTTCTTTGGTAAATGCCAAATTCCTAGGTGCAATCTAAATGTCCAGATTTAATAACTGGCACAGACAGGGTGCCCTAGCTCTGAGTCATTTATAGACAGCAATGGTTATTGTAATTAGCCCTAGTAGATATGTGTCCCATTCAACAACAATGGTGGATGATTTGGTGTCTCTCTCCTTCATTTCTCTGCTGTGCCTCCTCCCCTGGCTCTCACTCATCCCTTTTAGCAGAACAGCCAGGCAGAGCTTGCTTAGCCATCTTCCCCAGCGTCACCCTGCCATTTAAGATGAAAAAGCCCAGATGTGGGTGACCCATCTGCAGTGTGTGTCACGTTTCAGCATCTTCCTTATTTAGAGCTAGGAGAAAGAGACTCATTAGAGAGAGGAAGTCCACAATGAAATTAGGAAACATTTGATCAGACCATTATTCCGGCACAATGCGGGCAATGAGAGACATGCTGGAGTTGGCTGCAAACCCTAAATATGTGTTGTAGCCCCCGTGGACTTGCTCATCACTCACTGCCCCTATGCTGACCAGGAACAGCAGCTGACAGCAGCCTACACAGAAGCAGAACATCATACATCATTAGGACACAGAACCTCTCTCTTCTTCCCTTGTGGCTTTACCCTGGCTTTGAAGTCTACAACAATGAGAATGTTCTAGGCCTTCATCTACCTTAGTTTTTCTTTGTTGCCTTCATAGAAGCATTGGTGAGAACCTAGGGGTGGATAATAACCACCCTCAAAACATCGACCCTTGGACAACAGGCCTTCCTCAGCTTCCTACCACACAGAAGGCAGAGGGCTGCTTCCTAGGCCAAGGACTCCAGGCCATCCTTGAACTCCAGTTCTGTTTCTGTTTCAGGTATCTCAGCTCCTTTATTGAGTAGAGGCAAAGGGCAGAAATAGATAGCGATCCCAAACTGAATCGCTAATAATACGTGTTGAGCCCCACGAGTCCATTTAGCTCAAACATGTCTAGTTGTATATTTAAACATGTGATCTGAGTGGTACAGAAATTGGTTCCATACTCGAAAAAGCAGAAATGAAGCCCAAAGTGATGGCATCTAGAGACTGGATTTAAGAGAGAAAAGAATGTATTTTGCAGGATTAAAAACCTCCAGCCCAAACTTGGTCACTGGCTGTGCGCCATTCAGACACTTCATCTCATTTATAACAGGATTCAGAGTGGCTGTTTTACCCCCTCAAAATGTTGTTGCAATAGTGTAATGTGAAGATGGTTATTAAAGTGACCTGGAGAATTAAAGCATTGTACAGAAAGTAAAGTGTGAGTTTTATTACTATCCGGTCCCACGGCAAGTTCACAGCCATTTGTGGGGTTAGAATTCATTCCCCATCTGGCACTAAATCCATATTGTTTCATCTGCTTAAATGGCATTAGAGACCTGCTATTCTCAAAAGACATGGAAAGTCCATCTCTTGGTCCGGGTTTAGAGCGCCATGTAGCACTGAGCATGCAGACATTAAGTAACAATGTTCTAAAGTCCACCACACTCCAGCATTAACGGCTACACACACGCTCAGCCTCTGCACAGGGAGGGCACTCTGTGTCTGCTCACTGGGTGGATTAACTAAGGAAAGCGTCTACAGAAAAATCCTGTTAAAAACAAAACTAGGGGCTGGAGAGCTGGCTCTTCAGTTAAGAGCACTGGCTGCTCTTCTGGAGGACCCAGATTCCAGTCCCAGCACATGGTGGCTCACACCCCTCTGTAACTCCAGTTTCAGGGGATCTGACACCCTCTCTGGCTTCAGTGAGCATCAGATGACCCACCCAGTGCATAGACAAATCTATAGACAAAACACACAGGTTAAGAGAAAAGAAAGAAAACAGGAAAGAAAAAGAAAAACCAAACGTAATCAGCAGATGCGGCACCATGGAGTGCGGTACCACAGAGTGCCCAGTGTGCTCATAACTGTGGTTCTTCAACTCAGCTGATGAGCCAGAATTTTCTTATCCACATCAGTCATCTAAAGCCTTTCTTTATGGAGAATTTGGTAAACCAGCAAAGAAAAGCAATAAGAAGTATGTCCTAACTAGACTCATCAAAGCCAGTTCCAACAAGTTTATTCCCCACTCTCAGTTGAAAGGAAAAATGAAAGTAGTATAAAGAAGCAGAAAGAGTTGAGTGAAAATGGCGGCAGGGAAAGTAGCAATCAATGAAGTAGCGGGGAGACTGAGATGCTCGTAAGAACGGTGAGCTTTGGGGGCTGGCAAGATGGCTCGGAGGGTAAATGCATTTGCCACACAAACCTAGCTACCTGAATTTGCCTGCCAGAACCTGTGTAAAGGTGGAAGGAAAGACTGGACTCCATAAAGTTGACCTCTACACAGCATGACACAGATGTCTATAAACACACACACACACACACACACACACACACCATATACACACGCAGGCTTGCACACTCATGTGTGCACACATGTACATATGTATGCACACACATTCATAGACCATATACACACAGCTTACACACATCTGAACACACACACACACATGTGCACACACACAGTCATATACCAAATGCACACACACTCATATACCATATACACACACATATGCACACACATGCAATCACACACATACATACACACACACACACATGCCCCCACACACTCAGGTATCACATGCACACACAATAATAATAAATAATATTACTTAAACGAACAGTGAGTCTGGGGTAAAAAGAATCCATATATTTCCACAAATCTTGGAACATTATCATTTTGGTTAAGAAATGTTGGTATACGAGTGTGTGTGCATGAGTGTTTGGTTAACAGTTTCTTTAAAACTGTCATGGCATAAAAACATCTGTCCTTTTGTTACTGCGTTTGTCGTGGTACTACTAAGAATAACTTTTACTGAACAACTCACTAGATTTTCTTTTAAAAGGTAGAAAATGTTTGTAATATAAACTTTTAGTAGAATCAGATATTAGACAGAGAGGCATGCATAACGAGCAGCAACATACACTTTTCTGTCTTTATTTTCTGCTGTGCTTTCACGTCTATTTTGTGGATGTATTAGACAGTTTTCCATTACTGTCACAAAATGCCTGAGTAAGCTAACTTAATAAGAGAAAGAGTTGATTTGTCAGCTCATCATTGTGGAAGTTTCAGTCCATCACCAATCAGCTCCTTTGCTTTGGTCCTGGGGCAAAACAGCTCAGGTCATGCCTCCATTACCAAAAAGAGAAGATGGCCTGAGTTTCAAGGGTACACTCCAATGAATGAATTCTTCTGGCAAGGTCAGGTCTTAGCGTCCAATCCCTCCCAGTAATGTCTGGGGAACAAGCCTTTCCCACATGGGCTTTCTTGGGGACATTTCAGGTCCAAACTATAACATTAAGTGCAATGGTTGGTGAACTCTGAATTTGTCTGGTTCTATCTCTGTGCAGCCTCCAGCCATAAGCCAGGAGCCAGTTCCTCTTCCTTCTGCCTGCAGAGGATGCTGATCAAGGCATCCAAATACCTCCCCTCCTCCAATTTCCCACCACTCTGATGCTCCAAAATCCTCGTGGTGTGACCTGCCTGACTTAACCTCAGTCTGAGGAAGAGGAACTGGGAAGAGGAACACAAACGTTTGTGTAATATATGTCCAGATATTTTCTTACAAAACGTGTCTTGGTGCCCTGCCTTGTTTTGCTCTCTGACAGCTATTACTTGTGTTGCCTCGGTCCAAACTTCCAATTTAACACTTGATTACCCTGGAGAACTCCCACATGGAATAACATTAACCGAGAAGTGGGGGTAGGTTTTCAGTGGGGTGACCACTCAGCATGTTCAGTTACCCATCCGACATGAGGATACCTTTAACATTTCTTATTTAGAAATATTTTTTTTGATGAGATGGTTCCAATTTAAATCCAGATGTTTGAGATCCTCGGATGAAGCCAGGAACTGGAAAAATAAATTACAGTACAGTGAATGAGCCCTGGTTTTGATGTCTCTATTTAGATGCAATCTGACAGCACGTGGAATTGAATATCAGAATTCTGGATCTGGGTCTAGATGTAGACACTGAAATTTTCTGTAGCGGGAAGAAACTATTTATACCTCTGAGCTCATTTTCTCCTCAGCCAAAAGGAGGATTATAATATTGCATTCTGAGCAAAAAACAATAGCGTAAGAAACTACTTCTGTTGTGGGAAAGCTCCTATTTTGTTTGGCATACAAACAACAGAAAAATGCAGTTTCTACCACGGAACTGTGTTGGTTTTATAACATGTCCAAATGTTCCTTGATACCTCATTTGAAAACTGGAATCTACAGAGCCAGGCTTGGTGGCTCAGCTTCGTGACCTCACCTCAGGAGGTAGAGATACAGGTGGATCAGAAGTTCAAGGCCAGCCATAAGTATTTCAAGTTGTCATTGTAAATCTGAACTACATTTGATCCTGTCTCCAAAAAATTTTTTTTGAAGGCAATAGCATGTGGGACCCTGAGGCAGGAAAAATCGTGTGCTTAAGGTCAGCCTGGGAAATGCAGTGAAATCCTGTATCAAATGAACAAACTAGTGAGTTCTAGACGAGGCATGCGGCTCGGTGGTCAAGGTCTTGTGACGCTGAATTCTCCTTCAGGCTTTTCTTAGTAAATTGCATCCAGTAGATAGATGCAGAAGAAATAACAGTGTTCATTTGAATTTATGGCAGGGGCATAAAAAGCAATGGCTTCCTCCTTACTTTCCCAGATCACTCCTTTAAAGAAACCAACTGCATGTTGTGAAGGTACTCAAACAGTCCTAGGGAGAGGTCCTCACTATGGTGTACCAAGGCCACCTGCAGGTGGCTGGCTTGGGACTGAAGCTACCTGCAGACCATCGAGCAGTGAGCTATCTTGGAAGCTACCTAGCTACCCTACATATATGTATTAGATGTGTAGCTTGGTTTTCATGCGGGTCCCCCAACAATTGGAGCAGGGGCTATCTCCGATTCTGTTGCTTGTCTTTGGATCCCTTTCCCCATTCTGGGTCACCTTGTCTGGCCTCAGTCAGTAGGAGACGATGTGCCTAGTCCTGATGAGACTCCATGTGCCAAGGTGAGTTGGTACTGGGGAGCTCTCTTTCTCTGAGGAAAAGGGGAGGCGGGAATGGGAGAAGGGAGTAAAAGGGTAGGACTGAAGAAGAGGAGGGAGGGGGCTGAGGTGGAGCTGTAAAGTGAATAAATAAGTAAATTAATGAAAAAAAGGAACAACCCCTGAATCCCACCCTTTAAACCCACAGCTTGAAGTTACCACGTAGACAAACAGATGCATGAGTTAACTGTTTTGAACACATGAGGTAAGCACAGATTCTTATTACCCCACATTGACTATTACTAATAAACTTAACAATGCATCTGGGGTTACTTCTGGGTGCTTCCTGCATTAGCTTCCATTTTTATAAAGTCATCAATTTACTTTGTATTTGTTTAGGAACTTATGTTTTTCAAGGAAAGCAGCTGTGTGTTTATTATGAAGATAAAACTTATCATTCGTGAGAACGAGATAAGAGAAATTGCACTTGGGATATTAAATAATGCTCACACGGCAGCGTGACACATGACTCCGTACATCTGCTGGAAGCTTACAGCTACCTGAGCGAGTCTCATTAAATCCCCTCAATAGTCCTGTAAAGACAAGGGGCAGGATATTTTCTTATTTTGAATACATAATGGTCAAACAACAATAAGACCTCTTAATGTAAGAAACTTCTAGACCTCGGCCCTCTTTGAGTCTTCAAAGAAAATACTCTGGTTGCATACCCAGTGTCCCCCTGCCCTTTCCAGCTAGAGACAGAAAAGCATTTCTGGAAAGGTCACAGAGAGGAGCCAAGTTGGAAGGGAAGTCCCACCAGCTGCAGTTAGAAAGGTGTTCAGGAAAGAGGAATATGAGAGCTAATCTAGAGTGTGAAAGCCAGGGCGTGTTATGAGTGTGTATATGCAAATGTGTGCGTGCGTGCGTATGTAGAATCCAGAGGTTGACTCAGGTGTCTTCCTAAGTCACTCTCTATCTTTTAAAAACAATTGTATTAACTCTTTGGGCGTTTCATCCAATCCATTTTGGTCATGTGACTGGCTCTCTTGCTTGTCTCTCAGAACAGGGCTCTCTCCGCCACTGACCCTGCAGCTCACTGACGAGAACACACTTGCTCACTAATCCTCAGCACTCGTGTTACAGTACACGCCACTCTCTCATTTTCCTGTGGTCCCAGAGATCCCAGCTCGGGTTCTCAGACTTTTGAGGAAGTATTTCCCTGACTGAGCCACTGTTCCAGCACAGGAAGAGAGGAACGTATTTCTATTTCCTTCGACTCCACTGGCGATGTGGGAAATGGGGAAGCCGTGTTCATTATTGGGATTTTTGCTCCATCCTTTTCCAATACGTCACTCTCTTCAACTCCTGAGTCCAGGTTCAGAGAGCAAGAATGATCTTCGTAGAGTCCAGCTCTCCTAATTAAATCAAACACTTTCTCCAGTTTATCAAACTTCACCCTCCTTCCTGCATCCATATTAAGCGAATGGCAACTAAGCATGCAGTGGAGTCTGAGCCTGGGGAAAGAACTTGGCTTTAAAGTGTGAAAAATGTCGTTCTTCCACTCAGCCAAAGAGTTCAAGACCTGACTTCAGTCTCCTCTGGGTCAGGCTGCTGCCAGACTTGAAATAAACAACCTGGATGGAGTCTTTAATGACTCCGACACAAAGCCAACATTGTTCCGAGCTAGCCCTGTGATATAACTGCAATGCCTTGGGATGCGAAGGAAACCCGTCTCTAATTGTACATTTTTACCTAGGGCCGAGCCAAGGCTTTATTTTGTTTTCCTCTCTCGTTATTCCTTTATTTTAGAAATATGGCTTTTTCCACACGGATCTAGACAGCCTGTGCCAGAAAGCCTTTGTAACCTCTGGAGGAGAAAGGGACATTCAGGCGCGATCCCAACTTTAAGAGCCAAGTACTGTGAGCAGTGCTCTTGGTGCCCCAGGCTGTGTTGCACTGTGGGTGTGCCATGCACTGTGTCTTTTAAACACACCTTGGGGAATTCATTAACCTTAGGAGACTTTGTTCTCAGCTGCTTGCTTTGTTGTTGCTCCTGCTGTCTTAAAATAGCGAATAATACTGAAATAGAAAGTAGAAAATAGGACTCTCCTCACCTTCCCTAGTCTGTGTTATGGTGTGTGTGTGTGTGTGTGTGTGTGTGTGTGTGTGTGTGTAGTCCAGGTTAGCCTCAAACTCACTGTGCTGTTATCAGAGTTGTTAGTGTCAGAGCCTGAGCCTGGCAGCCCTAGCAAGCTATGCTGGGTTAACCATCTTCAACAGGCCAACTAAATTGATAACTAATAGAGCAAAGCAGAGAATTGAATAACGCGCCTACATTGGGAAGAAGAACAAATAATGAATGAGGTCCAAGGATTCCACCCCCTGAGCACCAATTCCATCTTCAGTGTCCTGGCATGCGGTTTAGGGTTAAGTAGAGGATAAGAGCATACATAGCTCAACAGTCCTGGTCAGTAATCATTCAGCCTTGCCCACCTCCCCAACCCCCGCATGGAATTCCTGTGGAATCTGCATTTTCTTTGAGTCTGCTGTTTTAATAGTTTGATAGTCAGAGGGAAGGGCAAAGTAACTCTTGAGAATGACTTCATCTCTGCCAGGATGGTAGAATTGTGCATTCTACATACTGGGATAAGACCAGGCAAGCATTTCCTCTGGTTTGAGCTCCCCGAATCCCACTCGACTCCTCTGTGTCTTAATATCTTAAGTTATCACTCTTCCCTGGTTTCCTTCCTCAATAGAGGAAGACTCCTGTCCTGCTACTCTTCCTGCACTCAAGTTCAACTGCCCCAGGACTGAGCTGACGGTGGGCATCTACGAGTGTACTCTGCTTTCTGCCTCTGGGGTATCATCCAACCATCATCTGTAATTTGATGATACCAAAATTTGTCACTTATTCTTTGACCTTGACATCTGCATATCTAGGTGCCTTCTATGAGTATGGCTACTTTGGCTACCCAGGAGAAAGCACAAATTATACATCTAAAAGGTATCCTTGATTTGGTTCCCAAAGCTACTCCTCCGCCACTCCTAAGAAAATGATGCTTTGGCCTACTCAATTGCTCAGCTAAAGACCAGAAGTTATCCCTTCTCTTCCCCATTCACTTCTAGTGCTGCCCATCTCGGCCTCCAGTACAGTCCTGTATGTCACCATATATCATGTGGTCTGATTGTCTGGGAAACATCCTACTAGGCCTCCATTTACTATATGTCACTGTTTCCTTAGCAGCCAGCATTATCGCTTAAATACATGTTATTATGGTCCTTTTTGATTAGCTACAGTTTGGATAAGAATCAAACTCCTTCCCATGTCACCATGCTGCTAAACAATGTGCCTCCCACCTGATCTCCAACTCTATATCTCCCCACTCCCCACTTCTGCCATAATGTCTTCTTGTGAGGGATGGGACACCACAACACCCATGCCCCATGCAGAACAGCGGAAGCAGCTCTGTTCTTGGAAATGCAGCTTGTGGACCTACTGGGAGATCACGTCAGGGATTCAATACAGATGTGGAGAAGGGGCTCCAAACAGGCTCCAAACAAAAATTCAGCAAACAGGCTCCGGCTCCGGCTCAAGTAAGCACCAGTAAGTGAGGCACCAGATGATGCTGTGGCAGCCATGAAGAGGCCTGAGGACTTGGGGTAGATCCAGGCTGCTACCAATGGCACAAGAAGCCTACCTATGGTGATCTTAAAGCATCAGTGGAAATTTGACCAAGTCGTTCAACGACAAGCACTTAGGACATATCACTTATGGACCAGTGAAAGTGAGATATAGCCTCTGTCCTCAATCATTATTCAGCCTGATGAGAGACAGACACACAGACAGACAGACAGAAAGTTGTGACCCAGTTTGATAAGTGCTACTGGCAGAACCTACATGGGAAGAAGTGTGGCACAAGTCTATCAGTGAGTAAGATTTTCTAGGCAGTGTCACAGCAGAAAGGGCAGTCATGGGACTGTGTGTCTGTAACTGATCACGGTCTCTGTGTTAGTCACTGTTCCATTGCTGTAAGGAGACATCATGACTACGGCAACTCATAAAAGAAGGCATTTATTAGGGTCGGGCTTACAGTTTCAGAGGATTGGTCAATTATCATGCTGGCAGGAAACATGGTGACACACATGGCGCTGGAGCAGTAGCTGAGAGCTCTACATCCTGATCCAGAGAGAGAGAGAGAGAGAGAGAGAGAGAGAGACTAGACCTGTATAGGCCTTTGAAAGCTCAAAACCCACCCCCAGTAACACATCACCTCCAACAGAGACACACCCACTCCAGCAAGGCCATACCTCCTCATCCTTCTAATCCTTCTCAAACCCAGAGCCATCGGTAGGACAATGAAGAACCCCATCCTTGCTGGTTAATTCATGCTCCAAATAAAGTGCCACAAAAACATGCACTTGAGATTTGCAGAAGAAACTAAAACCTTGGTCACTCATGTTTTGTTTTCACACACATTGTCGGTATCATGCCAACATTACTAGCATTGCTCTCTTTTTAAAAAATAAAATAAATTTCTACATTGGAATCCCTGGGGAAGAAAGCCACAAATGGAGTAGAGGACATGTCCGTATTATTATAGTATAAATGCCATCATTTGAGTGTGGCAGGAAAGTAGGCACAGATCAACTAAGTAAGAGATTCCACTAGGCATTGGGTTTCTACTTTCTCCCTGTGGTTCACAAGATACACCTTCCCTTCTGAAAAGTTTGGGGAGGAAACTCATCAATTGGGGGGAGAGCAGCACCAAAGAGATAGAATGGAGCATTTGCCTAATGTCTACCCCCTCTGCCCCATCTCAAAGCCCTTCATAGGGTAAACTTTCCAACATGCAGGCAGTCACCCCAGCACAGCAAGCACTTCCTAATGGGAAGGAGAGCAATTGGATTAGTTCTCCGGAGGCAGGAATCAATAGCCCGGAGTATGTGGAGCCGATTAGACATTGCTAATTAGAGCTCTCAGACATTAATCAAACACCACGTATGGGGCTAATCAACCAATGTAGGAAGCAGAAAAAGTCAATAACTTCCCAAGTCTCTCCTTGAATCTTCCAACCTGGTTCACCTTGAAGTCCAGCCTAAAAACAGCAATCTGCAGCGTTTTCACATGGAGTGGGTTCTCCTGAGCCTTCTAAAACAAGAAGCAGATGTGATGTCATCAGGCCTCTTCTTAAAGAAGCACAGCCTTGGTCCTACAGCCTTGTCACTTTTCATTGATGGGGCATCAGGGCTATGGGTCAGCTGCAGGCTGGTCCCAAAGAGGATGACCAATGATCCTAAGGCAGGAACTGTAAATGAAGACAAATGTTCTCTTACTAATATGTTATGCGCGAGTAGCCCAGCATGTAATTCATACAATTGCTCCTGTGCAATAAAGTAATAAACATTAGGCTTGTGTTTACTCACATGAATGGAGAGCGAATCCACGGTCAAATCAAATAGTGCTTTATAAACCCTAGATGATTGATACTCCATTAAGTTTCCCTGCCCACCTTGGATTAAAGAGCTTTGGTAACCTGAATCTTAAGGTATGACTTTAAGTCTGTTAATATGACAAAGTAAATCAGATAAACTAGCCTTAGACAGATTCTCTCTATAATGCTGAACAAATCCAGACACACCAGAAAATGAATAGCATTATAGTAAGAATAGTTCTAAACACCTACATCCTAATGACTGGCTCCCTAACATCTCTGAGTGTTACCAAGCATGAGTTACTTTTTGTACAACATGTTCTTTGTATCATCAGAATCTCCTTTTTAAAAATATTTTTGTTGAAAATCACACTCTGTGTGTGTGTGTGTGTGTATGTATGTATGTATGTATATGTATATGTGTGTGTGTGTCATCATTAAACTTTTGTTTCTTCTGAAATAGAAAGTCAGTTTGAAATGAACTCAGACCCTAAAAGATTCATAGTAGAGTTCAAATTCACACATCATAGAGAGTAGTAGTTTTTAGGCTCTTAGAAAGCATGTTCCTCCAGCCCCTGTCAGCATTACCAGCTTTAGACTTAAGAGGAAAGAATTCCAGGATTGAATTATGGGATAAAGAGCAGCGCTAGAGGACAGGAAAGCATAACATTGAAAAATGAAGACCAGAATCAAATCTTGCCTGGTCATGACATATTGATGGCAAGGCCTGAACAAGTATGTGATGTCCCCGAGCCTCTAGATGAAGACAGAAGTGTCCAATATCAGACAATACACATGAGCACTTGGGGTACCTTGAATGCTTGGAGTTAGAAGACAGTGGATGCTTGGCTATGTCCCCTTGGCTTCTCCCATCAATGCTGGATATTAGATATCACATTCTAGAAAGCAATAACTGTATTTTTTCACCTTTTATATCTTTAGTGCCTGGAACTGTGGTGGTGCATAACTGACTTAAGAAATTATTATTGCGACAAAATGAGTTGACTAAAGGACACGAAAAGAATTAATAGGGGAACAGAAGAATATCTCTTTCTCTTTTGCGTACACGTCAATACTGAACAGGATCTCCAAGGGTCTGGGAATTAGAGGAAATAGTTCAGAGGAGCCAAGATAGATTCTTCCAGCAACTTCCACCTTTGAAAAGATTGGCTATAGTGGAAAAATTATGTGTCATTCTATTTTTTAAAGTACAATCACTTCATTTCCCCTCTTTCTTTTCCTCCCTCAAACCCTTCCCCTGTTTCCTCCCTCAACTCCTCCTGTTCCCACCCCTTACTTACTTACTCTCAGCTTCATGACCTCTTGTTCTTTGATTGTTACTGTTACCTATTGTCTCCTTAGGTTTCCATTGTGATAAAGACCATGACCAAAACGGCTTGGGGAAGAAAGGGTTTACATCAGCTCACACATCTTCTTTATGAGTAGAAGTCGGGGGTTGGAACACAGTGAAGGAGGCAGGAACTGAAGAAAGGATTGTGGAGATATGCTACCCCTGGCTTGCTCCCTATGGTTTGTTCAGTTTGCTTTCTTATACAACTCAAGACAACCTACCCAGGCAGCACGCTATAGGCTGGCCCTTCCACATCAACCATCAATCAAGAACATGCTTTATACACACTTGCCTACAGGCAACCTGATAGGGGCATTTTTCTTCTACTGAGTTTCCTCTTCCCAGAAAACACTAACATGTGTCAGTTTGATAAATACACACACACACACACACACACACACACACACACACACAGAGAGAGAGAGAGAGAGAGACAGAGACAGAGACAGAGACAGAGACAGAGAGACACAGAGAGAGAAGAGACAGAGACAAAGAGAGATGGAGACAGACAGACACAAAGAGAGACACACAGAGAGAAATATTGCTGACATGTGTATAACTTGAGACTGACCACTTGGTATTAGATAACCACTTAGGAAGCTTATCCTTAAGGAAGACTAAAGCTCCATCTCTCAGTTGTCATGGGGTGGGGCCCCGTGAGAACGCCTCCTTCTACTTTAGCATGTCTATTGGCATTGTTGAGGTCTTCCTCAGGCAGCCAAATGGTGCAGCCTCAGGGGTGTAGCTCTCCTGTCATTTTCAGGAGACACAATCTCACAGAAGACTTCTTGGTTCTCTGGCCCACACCCTTTTCTACTCCCTCTTCGGTAATGTCCCCCTGAGCCTTAGCTACAGGAGTTGTGTTGTAGATACATCCGCTGAGGCAGGACACTCCACTATCAGTTATTCTGTGAGTTTTGACCGGCATCATTCCCTGCAATGTTGTTTCATCTGCTGATGAGAAGGGAGAGCTACATTGACCTGTAGGTGTGAGGATAAAGATTAAGAAAGCAATTAGGAATTAGGCTGGTCCAGGAAGGTGGCGATAGTAGGTTTTCTTCTAAGATCCATTACCTTAATAGCTGTGGGTAGTTGACTAGGTTTCCAAAACCAGGCATAATTTCCCCCCCTGTAGAGCAGCCCTTAAGTCCAATTAGAGAGCTATTGGTTACTGCCTGCCATGATATGCGTGTCACTATTGCACTTTTAGGGATATCTTGCTGTGCTGGCTCTTATTGAGGTTCATAAACATCACAGCTGGGTAGGCAGATTGATTGCGTTTCTTCTTTGGCAACTGGCAAAGCACCTTCCGGTACTGTGAAATCCAGTCCTCCGGGAGGAGGCTTTCGGGTCAGATCCAGCTTGAGTCCTCTGAGTCCTGTGTGAGATAACCAAGAGCAAAAGCAATAGCCTATATTGTTTTGGGAGTCTCTTAGATTAGCCTGACCAACATTTGGAAAGGACATTTGCCATGCCTGATGCTGGAGGTTTTGCTTGTGATCTATGGCTTTTGGTGAGGGATATCTTCAGACCAAGTTTATATGTATATGTGTATGTGTATGTGTATATGTATAATACAATATATAATACTATATATAATACAATATATATATGTTAATACAATATATTGTATACTATATATTACATAATAATACATATAATATATATATAATAATAATACATATATAATACTATATATATATATATGTAAATACAAAATAATGCTTCCTAGAAGCTTTTCAAACATCCTGCGGTTATTTGTCCTCCCTCCTCCTTCTGTACTGCATACTCCTCCCTCCATTAAAGTGTTCCCCCTTATTTTTCCCATTTACTGCTTCATATCATTTGTATCCTGCTATTCCTTTCTCTAGGGCTCCTCCCTTCATGGTCCTTTTATACTTCCCAGGTTTCTGTGGTTGGTCCTTTATAATTGTGGAATACTCATACATGCAAAATATGAGGTTGTGGCTCACTCAGTAGGGTGCTTGCTTACCGTGCATGAGACCCTGAGTTTGAGTCCCACTCGAACAGATGCACACCTATGTGGTGCACACCTGTGTGATGCACACCTCTGTGATGCACACCTATGATCTTAGCAATCAGAGGCTGAGACTGGAGATCAAAAGCTTCAGGTCACTCTCAACTAGAAAAAAAGGTTTGAGACAAACATGGGCTACATGCATGATACTCTACCAAATTTTTTTCTAAATGCGTGCGTGCGTGCATGTAGGGGGAAAATAAATATAACAGATATCTCAAATATTTATTTTATGAACTATGAACTATAGTAGATAATTGCTTTTAAAAAATGAGAATACAGAACCCAGATATTAGAGAAAGAATATGGCTTAATATACTTACTTTTAAGCAGGGAATATTATTAATATCCTGTAGAATTCTCAAGGTAAGTGTTATGGAGTAAGTCAGATCCCTTCAGCCTAGACCATGAATATGCCAGGACTAAGAGAACAGAGGAAAGAAACACCGCCCCAGAAAGAGCCTTAGATTCTGGGAGGGGAAGGGTCCACCAGAAGAAGGCCAGCATTGACCATCAAAGGCTGTCCGGGGTCCACAGACTGAAGACACAGAATGTTATTGAACCTCTTTCTAATTAATCATCCTATCTCCTTTTCCCGAAAAGGGCAATGTTCCATACACTGCGATTTTTAAGTTGACAGTGCATGTTCACATTGCTGTGATGCCGATGACATAATGGTGGTAATAATTAAACCTTGAAAACTTAAGTTAGAAACTAGCTGTCTTATCTGGGTTTATGATTCATTCTCTTATGCCCAACCAAGTCCCACTGAGACACTTTCTGCAAACAGGCTGAGAAGGCTAGCTCACCAAAGGCACCTTTTCTCTCCTGCTTGCTATATTCTACGCTGATGCTGGTTTCAATGAAATTGCCCTAGACAAATCTTCATTTAGTAAATCAACTCTTTATTTGTTAACTGAAGGATATCGTACTTGGATAATCACATCTCTCTTCTGCATACTTGGGACTTAAATATCTGTTATTTGGAACCAAATTCCCAATTCCAAAAATACTGGGAGTCCCCAGGTAAGCCAAAATCTGGACGCAGGGACACCGGAGTGGTAGGCATTCAGTCACATCACATGGAACACACCTGGAATAAAAGCCCTTGCTCTGGTGGCTCTGCAGCCTTTATTAAATGGATCCTGGTTCTGTGACACACTGTGCTCCAGGAAAAAAGAAAAGAAAACCAGCAGATGCTGACAGGGAGAAAAGGATCGAGTGTTTCCTTCAAATTTTGAGCCTCTGAATTTCATTCAGAGACCTTTTTTTCCTGGGCTACCCTTGTCCTGCCTGTATTCATTAGACTCCATCACCCCCAAGTCACTTCCTATATACAGCCCAAATTTCCTGTAATGAGGGGAAGCTGAGACGCAAACGCTCCACGGCCGCATTAAGTCTCAGGTTATTGAATTAGGTTGGCATAATTTTAAATATTAAGCAATCTTCCCAGCCCCTGGTTATTGTCACTCAATGCGGGAGACACATGTCATATTATCTGCCCGACATTGTTTCCCCTTGTCTGACAACAGCACCCCCTTCTCTTTTTTGGGTAATTATCCCCCTGCCAATCCAGGTACCACCGACTATCCGGGGAAGAAAATGGCTCCCGTGAAGGGGCATCAGCGACTCATCCTGAGTTTTCTATGCAGACACAACGGGGACAGGAATCTCTCTCTTAGGTCATCTCTCTCTGGCCTCAGAGAGCTTGGAGTGTTCTCTGCAGATTTACCCAGCTCTCTCAGCCTAAAAGAACTGACAGCATCATCCGCAAACTCTGGATGCAGTCATGCCTGGAGCCAGCTGTACCTCCGCAGCTCCCGCCATTGTGAGCCTGTTGTTTGCTCTTTCTGAGCGCTGCCCCTCTCCAGGCTTGTTCACAGGTTTTCTTCCCACAAGCCTAACCCCTGTGCAGACCATTTTATCTGCTGGTTATATATCCTCCCCATTGTATTTCATCATGGTGCTTTCCCCAGCTAATTAATCGCTACCCTCTAGGCTCTGTATTCTCAGAAACTTCTAGAAATAACTCCTCCTGGCACTAAGTCCTAATTTGCTCCCCTGGCCTCGCAATCTCTACGCTGCCTGCACATTCTCTTGTACCCTACCCCTGCTATTCTTATTCCCCTTTTCTTTTGCCAGACTTCAGATTAAGGGTTTTCTATATCAAGGGCTATCAATTAGTGAGGTCCACAGCCTAGTCGTTAATGAACTTTGGAAACCTCTCAAAGCCTCGTGAGATTATATGTAATCTTTACCTGAACGTTCACATTTAGATGCATTAGTCACCAATGCTACATAACGAATCACTCCATGTTTAAACAATGTAAAACCACAAGCAGTTACTGCTTCACCATTTCTGTAGGCCAAAAATTCAAATGTGGTCCAGCTAGGTACCTAAGGCAGTCAAGGAGGAGCACAAAGTCAAGACTGTGATGGGAATTTTGGTTAATTGGAAAGGAAAATTCGTTCCTAGCTCACCGTCATTGACGCTTTTGGGAAGTGGTCTTTCCTAGGTCAGGGTACATGAGCAGCAGGAGCAACCCAGGGCCAGTGGGCGGCACTCTGGCCTGTCTGTAATCTAACCCCAGATGTGACACCCTTTCACCTGGACTACAGTGAACAGATGAGGCACCCGGCACTCAGCCCTGCTCATGCTCCAGGAGAGAGGCTTCCACAGCGTCTGAATGGCAGGAGGCAGGAGCCATGGGCCTTAAGGAAGGGTTGCTACACAGTGTACTCTGATGTTGTCCCCTCCTGTACCTGGAGTCTCTTAATTTCTGTCTCACTCATCAGCCTTATCCAATGTCTTTATTTTCACACACACTAAAGAAATTGCCAGGAAGTTCTGTGTAAATACACTATAATTGACTTCAGCTTTAAAACAGTCCTTATAAACCCTGTTGCTAAAAGTTTTGTGACACAAAGATCCTGTTATCACCAGCTCCTCGATTAGTGCCCCCCCCCCACTATACATGGCCATTTGATGAGAAGAAGAATGCTTTTAAAAGGAAAAGGGGGCACAGGATAGGGTTTTTCTAGGGAGGGGAAATGGAGAAAGGGGATGGCATCTGAAATGTAAATAAAATATCCAATAAAAAAAAAGAATGCTTTTTTAAAAAAAGAAAATTAATTAATAAGGTTTTAATTAGCATATAAGCATGATGACTTATTTTTTGAGACAGATTCTCATATAGCCCAGGCTAGCCTTGAATTTGTTATCTACCCAAGGTTAATCTCAAAAAGCAAAACTAAGCTGTCTCATTAGGTGGAGAATTTGGCTAGCATTTTTTTCCATTAATCAATCAGCCACACTGCTTGCTATACTGAAGAAACATTGACCCATAATTACCATTTAATCATGCAGAATATCTCAAAGATATAAAAGGGTGAGATGATAATTCATACATGTTCTGTTTTGTCTGTAGGTGACACTGGCTTTCTTTCCACTGTGAGTGTGATGGAGAACTCAGGGTCACCCTTGCAGCCAGGCACCACTGCGAGTAAGCAACACCTTAGCACTCATATAAAAATGTTTTTTACTTTAGGAACACATGGAAAATAAACCCCTGGAAATGCACAGCACCCCTGGAAGCCACTATCACAGGCTGCTGTACATATATATTTTAATGCTGCCATGTGTATACATGGTGGCTTGATAGATTATCTACTTCCTTCTGCTTTTCAAGGTCTGCTGGGAAAAGAGACTTCTAATAAAATGTTCTGAACTAATGAGCAGGAACCACCAGACATTTCTCAAACATCACCAATTCACAAGTTTTTCCAAAGAAACACAATCACTCAGGCCTAAAAAGAGACCTTTCTCAATCTGGAAACAACCACATTTTCCCACACAGTTACACACACACACACACACACACACACACACACACACACACACACACACCATAGTATTATTGCTAAAGTGCATGTATAACTATTCCAACTTTCACAAAAGCTTTCCATCAAGTATACTGCCTGAAGTTCCCACCACTGAAAACTCACTTGTAGAAAGAGCACAATACGGAGCTCATCCCATTGGTGAATTACACTGTGATTCACTTGCTTATATCTTTTAAATCCTTCTACCTACAGACTGTGAGTCCCTCCTGTTGGGGATAATTAGAGAGCAGGAAGCTGGGAATTGGGTAAGAGGGGAGGGGCTGAAACAGATGGCAAGGAAGAAATACAGCTTTGGGCAAGAAGCTCTGGGAAACATAAAGGAGAAAGCAGGGGGAGAAACTTCCATGTGAATGGCCCTGTAGGTTCTGGAGAAGCAGAGGGTTGAGGTGGGTGTAGAAGGAGCTAGCAAAGAGCTCCTCAGAGTGAAGGATGTTGGGCTGCAGTACTAGAAACCAAACACGCCTACCCAGCTGTGTTAAATAAAGCTCTCTGCAAAATCTTTCCATTAAAAAAAAAAATACTTCATCTTATGTCTCCAAGACTAGGGCAGAAGACAGGACGTAGTCGAACGTTTGGATAAAAGGCACGGATGTCGATATTCTTGTTTGCATGCACGTGTATCACATATTTGAGTGTGCTGTCTGTAGGTATGTGCATTTTCTTCAGTGACTCAAAACAATGAGAAAGCATGGTGTGTTCATGGAGACTGTCCCGAGAAGTCTCTACTGAGGGAGAAGGCACAAACAAAAAGGAAGTCTGTGATGCCCACTGCGACCCTCTCAAGTTGTGAAAATTCGGCTGAGGGTCTTGCTTCTGTGGTCCTCTTGCGGCTGGTGCTTGTGAGGTACCTGTGAGGACTGCTCTTGGCTCCCTTCTCAGCTTTGTTCTTTAACTCTGCCTTTGCACAGACAGTGGGATGAGGGTTCGAATGAACTGATCCTGGTCTTCATGCATCTCCTGTAATCTGTCACATGTCTGAGCTCTCCTGCCTTCAGACTTCATCTGAAAAAAGGCCTCTGATTCCATACCTCCCCCCACCCCAAATCCTAATAATTTAAGTAAGACAGCCACATTACTAAGTTTAATGTCCCTCCTAAATTTGAAATTTTTTCTTTCAACTCCTCCCCCCAAAAATAAAAAAAAAAAAAAACAATAAAAAAAATTTTAAAAACGCCAATATTATATGCAAAATCTCAGAGACACATGGTCAACAACATCATAAAAGAGGATACCAAGTGGCTATGGCATTTTAAAGTGTTTTCTACTGTGTATTCCTTTAAAGTGTTTTCTACTGTGTATTCCTCAGTTTCACTATAAGGAAAACCACTCCAAAGCTGTCCTGTAGCCATGGGAGTGGTTAAGCTGAAATGATAACATCAAGGTTCTGTGTAGGAAATGGGGAAACTGGAAGTTTTCCTGAATAAGAGGAAGTGAACATTGCATCACCAACTGGAAAGATGACAGTGTCCACTAAACACTGGATGTAGCCTGCAGCCCAGTCACTATTCCCCTAGGGACACAAAGGCATTCAAGAAGGCTCAGATACAGACATCAAGGTAGGAGGAGGACTTGCTCGAAAGAACTGTTTCGGTGAATGCGGGTATTTTTTAAAAAGCAGTGAGTGGGTGCGTGGGTGCGAAAATAACCAAAGTCATTATAAACATGAGTGAAGTCATTGAAGAACCAAACAGAACTAATTAGCAATAGAATATTCCTCTTAGTTACAAAACTGCGCTTATAACAGTAAGTGTTCTATTACTACTTTTACTACAACAACAGTAATAATAAAAACGGAGACAACGTAAGAACAGTCACAGACTCTCTCAATATGCAAACACTTAAAAGGAAGTAGAGGAAGCCAAAATCATTCTTTGAGCTTATCTTACATTTACGTATTCATCTTTTTTATTTTGTGTGTATATGTATGTGTGCAGGCAATATATGGCCGGATCACAGGTGTGCAGGACAATTTTCAGGAACTGGTTCTCTCCTACTGTGTGCAGTATTAGGGATAAAACTCAGGTCCTCAGGCCCTACTGCGTGCCACTCCAGGAATCAAATTCAGCTCCTCAGGCTTGGTGGCAAGCACACCTATCTGCTAAGCCATAGTAGTTCCAGCTTAATGGATCACTACCATAAAAACAACAACAACAACAACAACAACAACAACAACAACAACCCACCCTTCCCATTCTAAATAAATAAATAAGAGAATCTAGCATAGACCCTTTGAGCATCCACTTAGGTCAAATACTGTACTTAACCTTAGAACTGTGCAGGCAAAGGAGGCCAGCAGAGCTTTGATTGGGGAAGTTGGCTGTTCATCAGTAGAAATCACAGTTCATGGCTATGGTGAGATAGTGTGCTTAGCACCATGAAGGGCCAAAGAAAAGGACATGAGGACATCATAAAACAAGATGGTGATTCCCTCTTAAGTCTCTGGGATGGTATTTTCCTCCTCTGTGTGTAAAAGCTAGTTGGATTTACAGTCAGTAACTACAGTGACCCAGTGTCCTCTTTCCCATTGATCGTTTGTCACCGTCAAATAAGATAGAGAAGGGGACTGATTTGGAATATGCTGTCATACTGACCTCGGGGCAAAAATTATCCGCCCTTCACAAATACCTTGTAAAGCCCAGTGTTACCCAGCACTGGACAGGTTGAGGCAGACAGACCATGAGTTTGAGACTGTTACAAGATAAAGTCTCAAAAGCAACAGAAAACCCACCCAGAATAAGCAATGAGACGGGAAGGAGAAAGCCAATCAGTGTACCTATTAAAGAGAAAATTTCACTCCAGAGATACAAGAAGCCACAGAAAGCAGCTTGCTAAAGGCTGATCCATGAATACTCTCGAAAATAACCAATCCAAACCAACGAAACTGAGAAAAATGTTACTGCGATTTAACTGCTCTGCTATGGAATCCAGAATGTCAAGATAGAAGAGAGTCCCTACAGAAAACGGATGGACAGCTTTGGGGACATCCTTGATGGCTCACTTTGCTCCGCCTAATGGAGCAAACCCACCAAATTGAGCTCTGTCTCCAACCTTCCCTTGCTCTCCTCTCCGAAACAGAGAAAACTCTTGGACATTCATTTATAACCTAAAAGGCTCCCAACTGTAATCTCAGGGTTTTCCACCTTCATCCAAGTTCCCAAAGTAAAGACTCTGAGACTTGTTATTTATGAATAATTGCCTAGGCCGTAAGCCTGGGCTTATTTTCTGACTAGCTTGCAGCTTAATTAACCCATTTCTTCTATTCTAAGTCCTGTCACATGGTTAGTTAACCTCTCCTCATGTGCATGAGAACCATCCCCATCAGCTTTCAGGGTGAATTGGCTCCTACACTACTTGACTATCCCAGAATCCTCTCTCCCTGCCAGAACTCCCACCTCCTGTTTCCTGCATGACCTAATAGGCCAAGCACTATTTTATTGACAGGTGATGCTTCCACACAGCACACAAGAGATTCTCTATACACCTAACCAAAAAGAGACAGATTGCCTTTTCTGAGACTTCCCTTTCCTGAGACTTCCTTGGTCAGGATGGACTAAACTATTAAGAGAGGGCAGATTTTGTTGCCAGCCATTGTATGTTCATCTACTCAGCTTCCAGAGAGAATCATTTACAAACTCTTATGTTCTTGGGGCCCCCTTGGGGGGCCAAGTAAAAGATCTTCTGTCTAAAGATCATTTACTGCCCCACAAAACTGCCCCCATTTCCACAGCTTCCCTCCCTGTGAGGAAGATATGCACATGCTGGAGCTGAGTTGTCAAGAGGCCACCATTCTCCTGTGTGCCTTATGTGCAGTTCTTTTCTAATGATATACTGTGAGTTCATGACCTTTGTAGGGCCGAAGAGACATTTCCCTCGCCTTGTGCGAATGTATTGACAGTCCTTCCACCAAGAAGATGGAACAGCGGCACCAAGGGACTCACCTGATAAGACATAGATGAGGAATTTGTGCAATGCTAGTCCTTGGCAGCAAGCATGCTAGTGACTCAGGCTGCAAGAGACAGAGCAATGAGGATAGGGGAGGAAAGAGGGTGACACACACAGGAAGATTATCTGCTGTGGCCAGCATACATCAGGATGCTGAGAAACCAAGGAGAGGGATGCTGAGAAGATAGATGAACGGTAAGATTCCAAACTTAATGCTGCCTTCTTTTCTAATTACAGTTCTCCTCCCGGGAACATTCTAGGACCAGCAGGGATTGTTGTGATTATTACTATTGCTTATTGCATGTTGATATCCAAATACATAAATTATGCACCCAATCCTTCCACCTGCTGCATTCTAAATGAGTCTTTTCCAGAATGGCATCTCTGAGAATTAGCTTATCAACAAATTAGGTAATGTGCAGGCCTAAGTCTTTGTCATAAAATGCATCTCTGCACCTCTCTGTGTCCCTCAATGCTGGCATTACAGGTTGCGCAGTCATGCCTGTCTCTTTATGTAGGTGCTGGGGATTTGAACTTGTGTCCTCATTGTTGCCCACCAATGAATGCTCTTACCTGGTTCCTTTCTTCCCAGCCCCTGCAAAGACGAAACTCTTGAGTCATTCTATGTGCTGATTTTTAGCTTACATAAATAAGTTCCTTTGAAGATGTGCAGAGTTTTAGTCCTGCCCTGACATTGACCCTCTCTCAGGAAAGGCCTGGATGCAGGCTCCTAGCAAACATTAAAAAGGCACTTTGCCCTGGCTCCCAGGTTACACATTAACTGCACTGTGCAGTTCCGGAGGCTGCAGCCTTCAGACCCCATCCAGGCCATTCATACTTCCCTCGACCTCTTACAGCAGGATCTGTATTTATAATTCATGCTCCTCTGTTGGTTTCCTTTCCAGGTCTCTCTGGGCTGGTGCTTAAACAAAATCTCTACCCACACTAAGCACATGTCAATCCTTCCTCAATGAATAATTGATGGGAATGGTGATAACCACGTGCAAATGTTTAAGAGTATTTCTCTTTTGTCTTTCCACTGAAGGTCACTTCTTTCCTTGCTACAAGGGGTGCCAGTGAGACCCAGATAAACTCAGACATCTTGAAACATCACTGACTGGATTTTATGTAATGGTTAACAAGAGGCATGCGCCAGACCTTGGAGATGTAATAACTGTATTTACCATCATAATTTAAACTGGCTCCCAATGTGGTCACAATGGTATTTTCCTTAAGAGAACACTTTTTCCTTCTATCCACTCTGACTCTTCACTCTTGTCTCTCCTCAGTTAAGGCTGAGGTCACCATCGGGCCACAGGGGTGGACAGTGACTGCCCAGATGAGGTCTGTCCCCATATCAGGAGAACCTGCACTGTGTGGGAGCCTGTGAGGAAGGTAATCTCAGATCCACTTGAATCAGAACCTGACACTCATCCTGCCTGCTAGACAGCCCCAGTGTCTACCTTCAAACAAAATGCCTAGCTGAGTCCTATGCATATTGTGGTTTGAAGGGCGTAGAGTCCCTGCATAGCCATGAGAATTATGTGGCCTGAGAATTACATAGCCTGAGTCGTGCACAGTAGCACCAAGAGGATCTAAGCCCCCGTTAGTGATTAGAAAGTAGACTGTAGATTCTGACTGTGACCAGGTGTGTGTGTGTGTGTGTGTGTGTGTGTGTGTGTGTGTGTGTGTGTGTTTGTGTGTGTGCGCCCACGCACGCATGCACACGCACACGTATGAGTTCAGAGGACAACCTCAAGTATCATTCCTCAGACACCTTCTACTTTTGGTTTCTGACAGGGTCTCTCATTGGCTTGGAACTTGGAACAAACAGCCACCTAGCTGGCCAGTGGGGTTCCAGGGATCTGCCTGCCACCATCTCCCATCTCAGCATTGCTGAAACTACAAGCCTGTGCCACACACCTGGCTTTTTACATGAACTCTGGAGTCAGACTCAGGTCCTCAGACTTGTGAGGCAAGCAGTCTTCTGAATCATCTAGCTCTCACCACCCTAGACTTGAACCTTGAAGTCTGTATTCCCAGTGGCTGGCAGCCTTTGGGGAAACAGAAAAGAGGCAAGGCACTGCAGAAATCGGTCCTCATAGGGAACGGGAGAAAGACTAAATCTCTACATGTCCCTAACCTTCTTTCACAGCTGGGCCTAAAGCTAACTCGGCAGTGAGGCTGTTCAAACGCCAGATGTGCAGCCCCTTTCTTATTTAGGGAAGCGTCAACTTGAGCTTCTGTTACTAGAAACCAAGCAAATCCTAGAGGAGGACTCAGCTCCTAAAAGAGGATACCTCTTGTCCAGCCACCAGTACTGGCATCCTTGCCGCTCCAAAGGCAGATCTGAGCTACATATATTTTGAATGTGTTCTTATAAAACATCTCCTCTGGGAGGCTTTTTCAATATGCACTACTGCAATGGTGAGAAACCCTCAGGCCACAGGGCTCTAAATTGACTAAGGTCTCCTTTCTGCTGCTGTGACCTCAGCTCCCCTATTCCTCTCAGAAATGCAAGGCACACTGCTGTTCTTTGACAAGAACAGCCAGACTAGAAAAGGTTAATGCTCACATCACAAACGTTCTTCTACACTGGTTAACGGGTCTTCCTAGTTTGCTTGACTGTTTCTTTGCCAAATAGCTTAGCAGCCCCCTGAAGCATCCCTGTAATGTAGCTGCCTTGCCCAAATTCTAGAAGCATCTAGGTTTATGTCCGAGTTTCTAGTTTAACAAAATATATCTGTGTCAAGACTGCCACCAGAAGAATTTGGCTTGTTTTCCACTTCTGTGGAACAAAGGCATAGGGACAGTAGAGTGGCCAACCTAAAGGGTGTATTTCAAATACAGAAGACTTTACCTTGCTTCCTTCCATTGACTTACCACTACTGTGCCAATATGTCTCAAAGAGTAGCCCATGAGTCCTAGGTCTCAGCACTCTTGGGGAAGTGTACTCTACCTGGGGTCTCTGAGCCTCTTCTCTCCTCCTCTGGACTGCCTTAGCCCACATTGATTATTTCACTGGGGTTAGAATGGATGAGCTTCATAAAGTCCCTTTTAACCCTGAAATTCTGTTTCAACTGGGCTGGAGTTGACTATCAGCAGTTGTCAGGGAGCTTGACGAGGTCAGGTCTTCCCACGTGCCCTCACAGAGGAAGAAGATGGGGCAGGAGGCTCATGGAGCTTCATGAGAGTCTCGTGGGGTCCCCCCATCCATTAGAGTATCTAAGAGGTGAACAATTAACTGGGATTTCTTCTGTGGCATAGCTGCCCATCAATCCCCCAGAGGACTTCTCCATGTACAACTGCCTGTGAGCTGCCCATGCTTCTTAAATAGCCCCAACATACTTGATGGATCACCAAGGTGGACTTAGATGCAATCCTTTCTCTGGTCTGTGAGAATACTCTCTCTCCCTGGGAAGTATAGACATTTCTCTTTCTCCACAGAAAAAGTCACGTAATGGAGGCTAACAGCTGTCGGAGAGATGGGTGAGAAAGGCAGACTGCTGAGGATGGGAAAGGTTTGGGGGATGGGAAACTTGGTGGCTCTGGCCAGTGGTGCTGGCTTCCTGCTAAATGAAAAACAGAACCAGGGCGACAGTGACATTTGGGTTGAGTGTGAAGGTGGAAAGGCAGCAAAAGGCCACTGCACAGGGAGAGGGAGTCACCATGGTAACCCTCAGAGTGGGCTTCTTAACTCTGGAACATGTTCGCTCCCTGAAAATCCCAAGCATCCTCCTGAACACTTTAGCTGAGCCAATGAAGCCCTTCAGGTTTCGTTGTCTAAAGTTTTTTGTTGTTCGTTTTTTGAGACAGGGTTTTCTGTAGTCATGATTGCCTCAAACTCGCTATGTAACTAAGAATGGCCTTGAACTTCTGATCCCCCTTTCTCTACCTCCCAAGACCTGGATCACAGTGACAGACTATCTAAAACACCAGGGGCCTTTTGGGTTTGTATCTTGGTCATGAAGAGCTCCTGATATCATTAAAGTGAAAAGTTCAGTTTGTTTCTGAGGTGGGTTTAAAGAACTTAATTTTTTACATCACAACATAGGTTAGATTAAAATAGACATGAAAAGCACTGTCATCTGCTCAACGGCCCTGTCACTTTGAGAAGTGGCCTTTGTTACAGATTGAAATAGCTGTGCTGACCCTGCAAAGACAGTGTTCTGCAATGGAAAGCAGATGCAAGGGCTCGACAGGTAAGTCAGCTGAGAACCAAGGACACATGTTCTCCCAGCCCTTAACTCTGCTCAAGAAAATTTGTTTTCCATAGGAAATTACTGACTTCACGGAAATTTGCTTTCCAATAGCTGTAAGAACTAGAAATATACAAGGAATACTATGGACCTGAAACCAACATGGTGACAGTCATATATCTCTCTAGAAGCTTCAGTGGCTGTCAGCAGTCCAATCAGGTAGCATACACTAGCTGGTCCAAGGCCCCAGATACAGAGGACTGCCTGGTCTGGCCTCAGTGAGAAAAGATATACATAGTCACTGAGAAACTTGAGGCCCCAGGTAATCGGGAGGCTGGTGGGGTGTCGGGGCACATGGGGGGGGGGTGTTAGGATACCCTCTTGGAGATGGGGGAGGAAAAACAGGATGAGGAATTGTTGGAGGGAAGAACAGGAGGGGAATAATGACTGGACTGTAAAAACAGATGAAAGATAATTAAAAAGAAGAAGAAGAATTTATTCAGATAACCCAGGATAATCTCCCAGCTATGGCTTACACGTCTGCTCCCTGAGACTTCTATGCTGAAGCTCAATTCCCACTGTGAGGAATTAAAGTAGAAACTTTATCCAACCTTAGCAGGTATTAAGATTAGGCAAAGTCACAGGAATAGAGACGCCATGATTGAATATTGGTGGCCTTAAAAAAAAAAAAAAAAAAAGGTGTGTAATAAATATATATATATATATATATATATATATATATATATATATTCTCTGTCTCTTGATATATACTTCCCTGAACCATGTCAAAACTCTGAAAGCAAAAAGGTCATTGCCACATGCAGAATTATAATATGAATATTAGCCTCTTTATAACATAAGCCTCGGGTATTTTATTACAGTATAAAACACGGACCAATACACTCCATTCTCAAGGTTGTTCATGCAATCACATTCTCAAAATTCCTGTTTTCACACAAGCAGACATTTACAGGCTCCTCAGCAAGGATGAAGAGATTATTGAGGGCCGCTGTTCAGTCTACAGATGTGAGAGAGAAGACATCTGAAGAACAGATTGTTAGGGTTTGGAAAATTCAGTGCCACTGACTTCTAGGAAGCAACCAGCAAGAGAGAGCTTGTCCAGTGTCACTTATGGGAAAAGCACATCCAGGCAAGCAGCTGTCAGGCTGCATGTCACAAGCCCAGGATCTTTAAAACCCTCACAGTTGAATGCATGGAGACAGTGTTGTCTGCAGGTTAAACTCCCCAAAATAACATCAGGATGGGAAAGCTCCCCGCCCCCGTCTTTACTGTTAGTGGTTCATTGTCCATGTCCGGCTTCAATTGATGCCCAGTATGGGTTAGAGGGGAAAAGAATCTTAAAAAGAATCTTAAGGAACTACATGGCAATGCTGGCACTGCCAAAGATAAACAGTGACTCAGTTTCTCCCACTACTAACTGTCTTTTCCATGGAGCCCAGGTTGACAGGAAGGGGAGAGGGGTGGTCCTGGTTGCAGAGAAATGGACCTTTCTATATACATACGTGAAAGACAGTATTTAAGTCAGTCTGGCACTATGGTCAGAGAAAGCATTTGATCACTGGCTTTTGTGACTTTTTATGTCTACTTAGAAGGACAGTTCTTCTAAGCCCATGATTCTCTGAGACAAACTGCAACGGGGTAAAACGGTCTGCTCTTAAGACATTTTTGGAGTGTTGTGACTCTACATTGTGCTAAAGCCACATTTGTGAATCAGACAGGTCATACCTTGCTGTCTTCCAGTCTGAAACCCAGTCAGGATACAGGGTGGGGCACTTGAAGAAACTTTCCCCTGCCCCCGTGGCTCTCTAACATACATCCTTATTCCAACTTCCTCTGCCTCTGAAAGGCTTTGGCTCCAAACTCTATCCTGGATGGGGCCCTCTTCTAAATATCACACACATATATGAGTGCTGATCAGCTCTGGAACCTTCCTTCCTTCCTCAGTCCAGCTGAGAATGCTCTACAACGATGCTTCTATTCTCAGTATATTCCTTTCTTCTCCTCTCTCTCCAGAAAACCTCTCTTTGCTTGAGCCTTTCTCTTGTATGTTTTAGATCCCTTCTCCCGCAGTAAAAACCTTGTTTAAGCTGGTGACTTATACAAAAAGCCTTTCCTGGCTCTAGACACAGCACCCTGTGGAACTTTAGAGCTGAATTCTGTTTGTGTGTTGTTTTGTATCCATGGCTTTTAGATGCTGAAAGCTATTTGGGAAGCGTTAAGACACGAGAAACACAGAAAAAGCAAAATCATTTCAAGGACAGGGTGACTAGCAAATAGATATGATTGGTTTAAATGGAGTAATGGATTTTTTTTCTTTTCTTTCGTTCGTTCGTGTGTGTGTGTGTGTGTGTGTGTGTGTGTGTGTGTGTGTGTGTATGTGCAAGACCAGCTTCAGCTACACTCTAGCTCTAGAGGCAAGAGGCAGATAAAGAACATGGAAAACAAGAGGTGAATCTGTAGGCAGAAACAGATCCACCCCTCAAAAAACTCCTTGACTGGAAACATGTATTTCTTTAGATTGGTCCCAGCAGTCCCATAGGCAAGCAGCACGGGCATTCTGTTTGTTTACAGAAGTGAGGACCCGCCGACACCAGTTAGCACTCAATGGGCTCATACCGATATCCTTGTGTTTTCAAACAGCTACCTATACCAAGGCACGATTTCAAAACCGACTTTCCCCCAACAAGAGCAAAGGAAACCAACCAGAAAGAGAGAAGGGATTAACCACATAGGAGTGACTTTGTGGCACTTGGTTGAAGGGCCTGAATTGTTGCTATCTTCTCCCACAGGCCTGCTCAAAGAGAAGCCCATAGTTCACCATTAAGTGGAGACTTTGGTCCTAAGGAATGCCAGTGGTGACATGTGACCTAGCCTGTTTAGTGACACTTAAGTGCCTGATGGTACCCAGTCCTCAACTCCATTGGAGGCACAGAAAACACTCACATTCACAGTGCCCGGTGAGTCCAAGTGATTAATACCCCCTGTTTTACGGACAATGGACTTGAAGCCCAGGGAGCTCAGGTCACTGACCAATCTCTTGCAGATCATGGCTAGTGCTAGGGTTTGAGCCATGGGCTTCCAGATTATTCCCTTGCAAGCCCTTAAAACGGGTTCGCAGTGTGTTCACTGAGCTGTCTGCTAGCTCTGTTTTCCTATGATGCTTGTTATCACTGAAAATGAATTAAATCTAGTTTAGTTGTCATCTTCCCTTCCAGCTTTGCCTTTTCTATGCAGTTTCTGCATGCCACCCCGGCTCTGTGCTGTGATTTTGTGTCTCTGTTTCTGTCTCTCTCTAGCTGACTCACACAGCATCTCTCTGTCTCTCTGTCTCTCTTCCCTCTTCCTTCTCTTGAAACTCCCTTCTGATCCTTAGTGAAGATGTTTAGATCAGATAACAAAGGCTCCAGTAACATTTGCTTTTGCCTTCATTTCCGATTTCTTTGTATCTTGTTAGAACCCCAGTAACCCAAGGAGGTAGATACTGTTGTTATCCGCATTGCACAGAGAAAAACTGCAAATGTCCAAGACACTCTGCTACTTGCTCAAGGCTTGAGTGACGGAGCCTTGTCTCGGACCCCTGTGCTTAGACACACTAAGCAACTCTTTTCCCTCTCTGGCTTCAGGAATCTGAGCCTCCCCACTTCCCCAATCCCAGCAGCCCCTGTTTACACTGGTGTGCTGTGTGTGCCCAGGCTTCTCCCGGCCAGCTGCTGAGTGGCACGAGATGTTAGCTCATCTGTCTCCATAGGGAAGCTCTGCATCTCGCCAAAGGCTCTGCCCATGGGGTTTGGCTGTTCAGAGACAAAGGCTGCTCAGTGGTGTCCCGGCCTTCAGTTAATTGACAACTCTTAGGAGCCTTTCGATGCACTTGGTGGTCAGAGAGTTGGGGATCCACGTGCTGAGCACAAAAAGCCCCTGGCCACAGCCACTAGACTCCTTATCTGTTGCCCCGAGAATAGAACAGATAAGCTTCGTGTGCAGACAAGTGTCTGTAAGAGGGTAGTTAGCTGCCTGGCCTGCAGTTGCTTTTTTCCAACTCAAAGGAAAATCTGGACTAGGAGCTATGAGGGTTCTATGACCTTAGGTCAAGAAGACCGCTGAGGTTTGCTTCTGACTTCATGCCCAAGCAAAGGTTATGAGGTTAGGGGACATGAGCAATGTAAAGAAGGAAAGAAAGAAAGAAAAAAAAACAGTGGTCAAACACTTGGGACGTGCATCCTGTTATTCGTGCACACACACACACACACATACACACACATACACACACACACACACACATGCACACTTAATGCTTTACTAGTGACCTTTTTGCTGGTGAATTATCTAACTCCGTTATTTTCTCTCTGTGATAAAAATATTCATCCTTTAGCAGGAGTTGACAAACGTCTTTAAAAGGCTAGATAGCGACCATGTTCAATTGTTAGGCCACACACCGTCACTATAAAATACTCGTTGTGTTTTAATTCAAAAAAAAAAAAAAACAAAACAAAACAAAACAAAAAAAAAAACCTTTTGCAAATATAAAACTGCCCTTAGTTCATGACTGTGCAGATGGGCTGCAGCCTGCATTTGACATACCTGTCATCGTACCACTCCTAAATACAAATAAATACAGAAGGGTCCTGCAGCTTCTGTGATTCTGGTTTTGTTCTTTTTTTGCTTTGTTTTCGCACTGATTACCTAACATTACAGGAGCGGCTGGGAGTGAGGGTGGTCTGCCCTGGCCATACGTGTGGGAAAGGGTCTTCACTAGTCAATATTTCCGGCTGTGTAGAAAAGGGAATGCCAGAAAACTGTTTTATAATTGTATCTGGGCAGGTTTGTGGGAAGCTTGAGAACTCTGCCCTCATCTTGCCCTGCCTGCGGAGTGGGTATAACACCAACACAGGCCCCAGCACTGACCGCAGAGCTCCAGTGCTCTTCTGGTCTGACACATCCTACTTAGAAGTTACAAATTTTGAGGTCAGTTTGTAAGTTGTGGCTTTGCAATGAAAGCTTTTTACCATCTCAGGGACCGCAGTGGGGGAAATGCAGTGAGTAATCCCTGGCCAGCCAAACACTTCAGTAACTGAGGAATGCCAAGGGGCAGGGCTGGGAGTGGGGGTGGGTAAGGGGTGACTTTAGGACATCCCAGATTCCCAAGTAGTCCCTTTGCTGTACAGTGAGACCAAACACCTCCCTACACCAAGCTGTCTTTTCTGAGGCAAGCCCTACCTGACCTCCAGTGCTGTGGGGAGCCATAGAGTCTCATTCAACTCCTAGCTGTTCCATCCTCCCAATGGGAGGAAGAACCAGGCTGCATTCACGCCTTAGGGATGGAGCAGGTATCTACTGGATTTGAAGGCTCAGACCATGAATCTAGCAGACCTGAGTTTGAGTCCCCGCTGCAACACAAATCCACAGAGCGATTGCTTTGGAAAACTAAATCCCTCAGAACCATGCTGCCTCTACCTTGAGGGCTTTGAACATCCATGGTCTCCAAGGTCTTCCCTGCCATCAGCATCCTAGCTCTCATAGGAGACCCCTCCTGACCCTCTACAGACAACCCCATTTCCTACCTCCTAGAGAAAAGAAAGACTAAATGGCAGCCAAGGTAAACTTGCTCACATCTTCTGCTCTTCCACCCTCCATGACTAACATCTGTCTCACGTTTCCATCTCAAGCAAGGTAGAGATCAAAGAAAAGGGAGTAATGTCCTATCTTCCACGTGTGCTTCCTGGATACTCTTCCATAAGTGAGTGCTTCCCTGAGCCTCCACTCACTCCCAGGATCACACTCCCTTAGTCATGTCCTCCCTCCTGTGTCTCCCCTGTCTCTCTGTCCCCTTTCAGATGCAGAAGCACAACTAAATGGTCTCTTGGCCTTACCCTATTCTGCTCTCCCTCTGCGAGCCTGATCCTGCGCTGCTAACCCCCCAAAGTCTAGTGCCCATCCCTTACTGCAGGAGCCCAGTGAATAAACAGCCCTGTCAGTCTGCCTGTACCCAGCTCTCCCTGCCCCTGCTGAGAATTGGGGCTGGAGGACACTGTGCCTATCAAGTCTGTCCTTTCTGTCATATACTGTATTATGTTTCCCCATATGACACCAGGAAACAGGCTTGGGCAAGCCACAACTTATACCTGCAAGGAAGGGCAACTCCTACCTAGGTCTAGTCCTCTCACGAACCAGCTGTTTTAGTTTCCGATCCATTGGAGTCCCTTGCCTGTCTTAGACACGGGTCCTCTGTAAGGGGAGGTTCATTACCTACCCAATTTTCTCATTCTCTTCTTTAAAACAGTGGGAAGAAGGAAGAGGAGAAGGAGGAGGAGGAAGAAGAAGAGGATTCTTTGTTTGATAAGCTGAGATTTTAAACCTCCCTAGAGGTCAAACAAATTGCATTTTTGCCACAGAGATGGTTAGGGCAGGAGAGGGGCAGAATTGGCTCGGTGAGACCCTTCCTGTGATGTCTTTCTGGAAGCCCGCAGCTGGCAAAGCTGCATTGGAGTGAGGGGAAGCCCCTCTGGTGGGCAGATCGGATCACAAATGGAGAAACAAGGCGAGCCAGCAGGAGCCGCAGCGGCAGGGAAATTATTTCCTAATAAAACTACAAAGGGAAGGGCGATAGCCGGGCACCGCTGACAAGTATTGTTGTCTTGTATCAAAATCTCTTTATAAACCTGTTTGAAGCAAAGAGTCCGGTTTCTCTTTGAAGTCCCAGTTCAAAGCCATTGACTTGCAGAGTGGGGGATGGCCAGGGAAGAGAAGTCAGGAAGACTTGGCAAATTCTCCCTCAGCCTGCTGAGGATTTGTGGGATTTCCCAAAGAGCTCTAATTATTAATAGCCATGGAGCCCTACCTCTGTAGTGGACCCTCCCTCCTAAAATTCATCTCATTGAACACTGACATTTCTGCAGGCTGGTTCCCTGTCCTTGCTGGTGATTCTCAGAGAGAGTGGGGAAGATGGAGGAGGGACACCATCCCATTCCATGAAGGGCAGGGAGAAGAGCTCTGGCCTCACTCAGGATGGCCCCCATTCAGTGTGGGATTCTGACGGCCTAGCTCCTGTCCTAGTACCATTCTCTTCAACTGTCCCTAACATCCATGTTCTTTAATCTGCATCCACTTACCCACACCCAGTCTCTCTTTCCAAAAACAAGTTCCTCAGGTCTCCAAATGAGTGTGTCTCCAAGCATAGTCTCCAGACTGGCAGCAAAAGCTTGGCCTGGAAACTGGCTAGAAAAACAGAGTTGAGCCACATCCCAAACTTAATGTGTCACAAACAACAGAAGCAGGTCCTGGGATCTGTGGTATCCTATGTCCTAAGGGAAAATCACAGCATCAGCTCCAGTAAAAGCTCACAGCAATGGCGTGAGAAGCCACTGGCCGTGGAGAGGCAGGTATTGGCATCTACAGCAGCAAGATCTTAGTCATACTTGGAGCTGAGGATGTGAGGGGAGAATGAAGGAATTTTCCCTGAGGCTAGCAGTCTGCCCTCCCCTCTGCAGGGTGTCTCATGGAGAACAAAATAGGCCCAATAAAAAGCCAGACCTTTCGATTTTTACAATGCAAGGTCATGGGCCTTCTGACCTTCTGGAATTGGCCCCACAGTCCCCCACAGGGCAGACATGAGACGAACACAAGGTGAGCTGTCTTGTCTCAAGAAGATCAAAGGAGCCTCCATTGTTTTCTCTGTTTGGTGCATGAGCTGGTATAAGCTGGTGTGACATCCGGTCTGTGCCTGACAGCCACTTCTTCACTTCCTTCTCTGCATGGGCTTCCCTGATATTAAAATGGTTCTCAGTGTCTCCCTTCCATAGGATGGACCTGCCAGCAAGGTGGTTCTGCTTCCCTGACACAGAGGTAAGAGTTAGCAAACATACCTCAGGCTTCTTTTGCTTGGTTGCTCAAACTAGGAGGAAATATTTGACTGACAGCAACCTTCCTCAGACTCAATTTCACAGCCTTTGTCTCTCCTGAAGTTATCCTGGTGTCCTTCAGCTTTAGTGGGCCCAGCATAGGACACTTACGAATGGGGACTTTTCGGTTGTTGTTTTGACTTGATTTGACTTGATTTATTTGATTTGATTTGATTTGATTTGATTTATTGAAGAAAGGGTCTCCCATGGCCTGTGCTGGCCTGGAACTCACCACGCAGCTGAGGAGAACCTTGAACTTCTGATCCTACTGTCTCCAACGACACTTGGATGCATTTGGTGCTGGGAATTGAATCTAGGACCTTCTATATACTAGGCAGGTGCTCTACTGAGTTACATCCCTGGTCCACATTGTTATTTGCTTGGTTTACCTCTTATGTTTAGGATAGCAGCTCCAAGAGCCCATATTAAGAAAGGTCCTCCTGCTATTTCCCTCCCAGCCTGAACCAGCACACTGCAGGAACCCACTTCCTCTCAGGGTGGCTCCCTCCACCCCACCCCACCCCACCCCACCCCACTGTTCACTCCCATTCCTTCTCACATCCTAAGAGCAGGACTGAACCACTATTTTCAATGCTCTCTGAAACAAAACAGCTTCCAGCACTGAAATCTGGCTGACGGGCGGTGCTTCCTTAACTTGTAGCACGAGAACTGCCCCTCCTAAAGCTGTCCAGCTCATCGCCTTCAAAGCTGAGTCATAAAAACATCCTCGCACACCAGTCCTTATGAATCCAGTGCCAAGGAAGCAGGGGTTGCAGCTTTGGGGACAACAGAGAGATGTGGCAAAGCAAAGGTGGGGCATCAAGACTGGCATCCCCTTTGGCAGAGAGTCCTTGAATCCCTGCTTTACTTTATGCCATGCAAATGAGGGGCCGATGAGGTCATTGCATTCTGCTGGATTATTATCTCTGACATTTTATTCATAATAATTATAGGGCCTTTCCACCTTCAAAGTGCTTTGCAAACAATAATTAATTAATTAACACTCGTCACACCCTGGTGAGGTAGCTCAGTATCATTAATTTATCTCTCCAGCATATTATTATCCATCCTCTCCCCCCTCCCCTCTGAAAGGGCTACGGAGCTCCCGTGCTGTGCTTCCAACCCTCCGATGCCTTTTCCCCATCTCCCTCTCCATTCTTCCAATGTCCTCAGGGGTGTAGCCCCCCCCCCCAAAAAAAAACACCTCTTTCGATTTTTAGAACAAGTTCACCGTAACCACCCATTCAGTCTTGTAATAGGGGAGTCATTTCTGATCCCGGAATGCCCCAGGCCTGTGTTAACTTTCAAGCTTACTCTTTCAGCTCACTCCCTATTCTGTTTCCCCCTATACAACTTGGTCTTTGTGAGAGTTATTATTGTTATTGTCCTGGCACAAGCGTATCTCTGAGCCCCTCGTCACCTCCTCTGTGTGCTCTCTTCCTATCATTACAATCCTATCCTCTCTCCATCCACCGTTCATCCTCCTTGTTATCTGGATTTTAATTATGCAAATCTAATGTCTCTAAAGGATGCTTAAAAGAAGGGTATCATTGCCTCCTCTCTCCCAGATCTCCCTCCCCATTTTTTTTTATCTCCTCTCCTTGGTACAGATTGTTCTCCACTCCCCACCCCCTCTGAATCTTGCAACCCACAGCTGTGCCTCTGTCCCTGCTTTCACTGCACAACAAACCTCAAGTACCCACTGTGTGCCCACAGAGTGCCCACTGTGCGCCGGCTGCTATGCCCTACACTAAGCATGGAGGTGGGGGGAAGGAGGATGACAAAGATAAGTTATGACACAGGTGCCATCTCCAAAGAGGATGCCAGAATCCCTGCAAGAGACGGTGGCAGAAATGTGACAGCAGGCCAGTGAGGGTGGTAAAGTGTAATTCTGCCTTAGAGCAGGGAGAGGGAGGGAAGTGTCACAAGACTCTTCAGGGAAGGTGCTCACTGATGAAAACCAGGGAAATACACCATGTGGAGGCAAAGCATTCAGGGAATGCAGGCTTGGGTCTCTGATTTCACCCTGAGCCACCCAAAGACAGGTCTCTCATTGCCATTCACAGAAGGAGACCAAAGGGGTAGAGAGAGTAATGCCATAAACATCCAAAGGGGTCTGTAATTTTTCATGGACAATCAGAGAGAGACAGAGAGAGGGGAGAGAAGAAAGAGGACAGAGACAGACAGACAGACACATACACACAGAGACAGAGAGAGACAGAGACCTCCAGAACATTCCACTCAACTCTGTCCTCCAAAACCCGTGGGAACCAGCCTTGGACAGTGCTTTCCCTGGCTCCCACAGCCTCACACACCGGCATCTCTGGCTCTGCGTTTCTCTGTCTGCCCTGTTCCTTGCTGGCATCTGCTCCTGCATCACATCAATTGTCTCTGGGCTGCAGATGGCTGCAAACAGAAGGCGCTCCGGGCATGGGATCTTAGTAGACTGAGAGAGTAACGGCAAATAGCAAATGGTGTCTTTCCATCACAAGTAAACTTGTCAGCCATATTTGCTGGTGGAAATTCAAATAGTCTTCTGCATTACAGTGTGTACTTAAAGTGGTGGGGGAGGAAGGCCTTCAGATGTTCTGCTGAGAAGTCTGAACTGGTTCCTGTAACCCAGCAGTGGGGATGGTGCTTCTTGCCCAGGGCAGCTTGAAGGAAGTAGCACAGCTAGGCGGATTAAAACAACAGAAATGTCTGCTCAGGGTTCTTCAGACTCAATGTCCAAGGTCGAGGTGAAGGCATGGTTACATCTTCTGTCAGCCTGTGGATGGCTGGCAAATCGCTTTCATCTCTGCCCCCATTCTCACAGGCCCTCTGTCTTTACATGGTCATCCTTTAACAAGAACACTGGTGCTGTTGAACTAACAGCCCAGCCTGTTCCGGTGTGACCCGACAGACAGATCCTGGCTAAGTTACGATGGGGCTACACCCTCAACACCCTTACCTACTGCAAGTGAAAGTACATTTAAGACAACGGATCTTAGCCTGTTTACTTCAGACACGCCCAGAATATGTACATCAGCCTACAGCTGAGCAAAACTTACCACAAAGCCTGCTCCTTTTTGTGTGTGTCTCATGAAATCAAATGAATGCAAACTGGAAGAGAAGGATAAACATTTATAACCATTCTCCAAGTATCGTACTGGAAACCTCTGTAATTATAGTAATAGTGCCCTTTGTCCATATAAGGTCACATTCTGAGATACTGGAAGCTAGGATATCACCTCATCTTTTACAGGCTCCTGTTCAACCTACATAAGTTGGGGGGTCACCTGACTAGAACTACACCTAAGCAGAAAGGTGCCCGGGGCTACATCTTGTAAAGGACAGAAAAGTCCACAGAGAGATATCAGGGAGGGGCCAAGAGGGATGAAATTGCCTTGTCACCCTGGAACTGACCCTGTCAACACCCCCACCCATCTCACTGCTTCTTATCCCACGTGTGTGAGCTGCTTTTCTTGCCCTTGTTATAAAAACCCCCAGGGAAGTTACTTTAAGGGAGGAAGGATTTGCTTTGCCTCACAATTTGACAGAATACAGCAGTTTTTCACTCCCAAACCATAGTGCACCATGTCTGATTCTAACACAGCTCTAAATAAATTCCCTTAATGGTAATAGTAACAGTTGCAATTTATCATGTGTTTACTGTAGTTCGGACATGGGCCACTTGTCCTATGAAGACTTCTTCTAGTCCCCACAGTTTGGGGGTTTAAAATAGGTATCTAGTTCATGACCAGCTCTGTGCAAGCTACCTTTGGTAAGCTTCTGTGTGGTGAGATTTTCCCTGTCCAATCTATTTAAATATTAGTGCAGCAGGAGGCCTGTGATTGGACAGGGAAAAGGGAGGCGGAGCTAAGAGTTACCGAGAGAGGGGCGCAGGGAGAGGAAAGAAAATCAAGATGGAAGAGGAACAGGTTGATTCAGAACCAGCGTGGCTTTAAGCAGTCACAGGCAATTAGGAATATCTTATAGGGTTAGAATAATTGGGATAACTTGTCTAAATTGTGTAGGCATCTTGTGTATTGAGATTTTATTGATATATAAATCTGACTGGTTAACTATAAGCATTAAGAGTTTTGATTTTACTGGGTTACTGGGTACTGTGATATCTAACTGCGAGGTTGATGGTCATTGCCTAGGACTAGGCAGCGGAGTCGGCCTAGGGGTTAGGCCTAGAGCCGTGGAGGCTGCGGTGATGCGGAAGCAGCAACCACACCATTGTCTGGGGATCCCTGGGCAGGAGGATCTGTGAGACAGGAACACCTGCCTGGGGCCATGTGGGCCCAACGGCCAGGGAGGTTTATGGATGAGAAAGAACTAGCGACAAGCAGGGACACGCAAACTGGAGCTGGGAAGGCTGCAAATGGTCTCTGTTTGGGAGCTAGTTGTGGAGGCAGGAGAGATGGGAAGCTAACGGCTCGATTTTTATACCACCCGCGTCCTATGAATAATACTTCTTTTAATCCGCACAGCTTAGGGATTTAAAGTAGAGGTCTAGTTCATGAGCATAGCACCGGCTCTGTGCAAGCTACCTTTGGTACATGCTTCTGAACTATTAACTCACTTAATCCAGTTATAATCCAATGAGATCACACCCTATTTTATGGATGCAACAACAAAGGTTATACTTGTGATAACAAGGCTTCCCATTCGGGGAGGGATGCCCTCAAACCTGGTCTTGCCCACCATAGCACTGCTCTGCCTCCATAAAGAGCAACAGATGAACCCAGCATAGCCAGAAGTTGTTTGTTGTTGGGAGCATAGATTGACAGAATATATAAAGGAGGTACTTTGTTTTTGTTTTCTTTGTTTATTTGTTTTCCTTCAGGATTTTAAGCTTGGAAATAAACAAAGCTGTACAGAAAAGAAAAGGAAGCAGTGGGGGCAGGAAACAGAAAATGTGAAATAAAGATCTGTCTCTGGTGTTTACACCCCAACCCAAGACTATAGTCACTGGTGGTCTATAAAGCATGGGGGGGGGGTCACTCAGTGATGGAGGACTCGCCTACCATATGCAAAGCTATGAGTTCTAATCCCAGCACTTCACAAAGACATGAGAGACTATGGGATAAGAGCAGTAGTCTTCAAAACAACAAAAGTATCATGCATGCAAAAGAAAGTGTGCCACAGATGGCAGTGCTCATGGCGTCTCGAACAAAGCTCCCCAGGGAGCGATGAACAGGGACTTCTGAGACAGGCAGAAGATGCCCTTTCTTGAAACTCAAGCCTGGGTCCTGCTCCTGGACTCAGCCATCTTCCGCACAGCAGAGAGGATCTTGCTCGAACTCCTATCTGATTGTCACCTTCTTCCCTGTCAGTAATGTTCAGTGACTCCTCTCCCTTGCCTACTAGACAGCCCAAAGCAGGGTAACTCCTTCCCGACACTTTTCCTAACCCCTCTTTGCATCATGCTGGACACTATTTATTTGGGACGAACATAAAAGTAACATCTGAGTCATCCTAAGACCATGATCTCGGGTTGGTGAGATGGCGTGTGGAAACCACAAAATGCCATCTGTAATGCCAGCACTCCTGTGATAAGGTGGGAGGTGGAGACAGGAGAATCTTCCTGAAGCCCATGGGCCAGCTAGCTTGGAGTATGTATCATAGCAGAAACAAGAAAGACTCCTTCAACAAAGTGGAAAGATCTGATTCCCAAATCCATGTGCCATGGCACAAAGTGCACACACACACACACACACACACACACACACACACACACAAATACTACACATAAACATTAAAGAAAAGTACAGTCCAAAGGCAGTGAGTCACGTGTGCATGCTACTATCTCCAAGACTCTTTTGAGTTTCTAAAACAAATTCTGTCTCCACTGAGTACTCATCCTTGAAGAGCCCCCTCCCCCTAGCCCCTGACAGTCAGTTTTCCTGTCTGTCTGTCCTTATATCATCAACTATTCTGGACTGCTCTGACCCCTTCTCTTTAATTGGATCACAGTTATGTCCAGGATTACGATATCAGAATTTATCACTCCAGGGCGCAGACAGCTCTGCTTAACTAAACCACCTTAGATCCTACTAAATTCCTCACCTTCTGGGATAGTAAAAACTCAGGCATAATTACCAGTAAAGGTACCTGCCTGGAGGATTCCATGGTAATCAACCTCCTCCATTACAAAATGCAACAGAAACCCTGTCCGCTCTTTAATCATCTTCAGTCCTTCCTGATCCTCAGAGTTTGCACCGTCCTGGCCACCATCCCCAAATTCCTGGACCAGCAGTCTGACATTCTGGGTGAGTCTGGGATCTCTAAGCTACTGTCTCCAGGTCTCCAATACCTATCCTTTCTCCTTCTTTTATACCCCTCACCTCTGTCCTCTTCCCTCTCTTCCTTCCTCGCTCGCAAGCTCGCTTTCTCAGCCGCATACCCTGGACACATCCCTCCTCCCCACTGCTGTTCTCAAAGTCCTCCTCTCCTCTCCACCTCTGGGATCCTTAACATCCCTTATTCAAAGAGCTTAGAACTTTTACAAAAGCCTTTGACTTCAAGCAGCTTCTGGTTTTTTGCCCTGAAAACATCCTGAGGCAAGGACGGGCAAAGGGCCAGTCTGCCTGTCGAGCAATCGCAAAACAGTCACTTAGAACATGACTCTGCTATATTTAGGGAGTTTAATGCTTTCCTCCTGATTGGACTAGACACAGCTGTGGAACCAGTGTTAGTTCCTGTCTCAAATATCTCTATGGAATAGGCTTTTCAGCAAACACAATGGACAACAAGAACTGAGGTAAGCCAGAAGTTTTCATCTTTTCTCTTTTTGATGAAACACAGAAGCATAAAAGACCCAGTGTTGAAGACAGGTAGGGGATGTAGAAATATAATTCTATTTATTTTATTGTTGGGGTTTTCTGGTTCAAATAGTACACACAATTCAAGATTTGAGACTAGAAGAACAGTACATTTAATTTCAAAATTAGGGTTTATTGGTTGGTAAAGAAGGAAAAGCACCCCCCTTCTCGCTCTACAGGACAGCCTGCCCTCGGTGCTGTGGTTAGTTCACTCCAGCATGGTATGGGTTGAAGATTCAACCTTACTCAAAATGCTTAGATTCAGAAATGTTTTACATTTCAAAATTCTTAAACTTTTGGATATTTATACAATGTGACCTGAAAACTCAGAGATTTGAAATATACATTCATTCACTGAAGTGTTGGAGGTTGGACCTAGGGCTTGGGGATATTAGACAAGTGTTCTACCACAGGGGTGGGGTGCATCCCCTAATCTTTGTTGGCTGGAGCAGGAGATTGCAGGTGTGTGTGTGTGTGTGTGTGTGTGTGTGTGTGTGTGTGTGTGCATTTGTGTGTTTCTTTGGAAATTTTGCTAATTTGATTTACTGCCTTTGAAACATGTTCTAGTTTGAGTCTGTTATTATGATAAAGCACTCTGACCAAAGCAAACTGGGAAGGAAAGGGTTTGTCTCATCTTACACTTCCAAATCATAAGTTATCCCTGAGGAAAGTCAGGGCAGGACCTAAGCAGGAGCTAAAGCAGAAGCCATGAAGGAATACACAGTACTGGCTTGTTCTCTGGCTCATGCTCAGTTATACAGCCCAGGTCAACCTGCCTAGGGATGGTGTCACCCACAGTGTGCTAGTCCCTCCCACATCAACCATCAATTAAGGAAATCTCTCACAGACATAGTCCCTGATCCGATCAAGGCAATTCTTCAGTTGAGGTTCCTTCTTCCCAATTAACTCTTTGTTGGTGTTGACAATATAAAACCAACCATCTCAAGACAGAATCTCCCTGTATAGTCTAGGCTGGCCTAGAACTTGTGATCCCCCTGCCTCAGTCTTCCCAGTGCTAGGATTTATTTATGTGCGTATGTCTAGCCAAATTAGTAACCTTTTAAAAGTGCTGATATGATGCTCAGAAAGTTTCAGATTTCATAGCATCTTGGGGTTGGGGGTTTCAGTGGTCTGACCTAGGTGTGGGAGCTGTACCTACAGGCTCTACCAGTGCTCTGCCAGTGGGGCTAGACTCTGGAAAAAGGAGAGAAAATCAATAAGTGAATGACTTCAGATCCACGTTGGGAGCAAACCCCAGAACTCCAAGGGCCTCAGGTGACCTCCAAGCCAATGAAGAACAGTAAGTGTTCTGTCCTGGTGGGGAGGCTGGGCAGCATTGGCTACCTGGAGTTCTTAGCCAATTCTGATCAAGAGAGCCTCATCATGCTGGGTCCAGGCAGAGAATAACCTCCTGCAGCGGGCACAGCGTCCGGACAGTTCTCTGGAGCTGGCCATCTGCAGTGGCCAACCCCATTAACTGACCCTCTATCCATCCTCTCCCATTCACTTCAAAGGACACCCCATGAGGGAGAGAGACAAAAGGCTGTCAAGGGGAGTTGGGGGGGGGAGGGAGGGAACTGGCTGAATAATTAGCCCCACAACTTTCAAAGTAGTCTGTAATCATTAATTAATCCACCCACCTGCGGTCCGCAGGCAGATGGACCCTCATCTCCCTCCTCGAGCCGAGCCGCCCCTTACTAACTGGAGCCTGGGGGCTGTGTGAATGTGTACGGGGGGGGGGGGGCTACAGTGCCACCTGAGAGCCAAGGGACAGAGACCACAGGCTTTGGCTTTGAGATCTGTTGAGGATGAAAATCTGCCATTAACCTGGGTGAGGTGGCAGACAGGAATCTAGAGGCTTTGAAGACAGACTCCACTCCGTGGCTGGGGAAGTGGGGCAGAGGGTGGACGTTTATTTCTAAAACACTGAAAAGGTGACAGCTCTGGATCCGGAAAGCCATTGTGTGGCTGTGTCTGAATGTCTGGCTGTCCTGAGCATCCCTAAGGGAAGAGAATCCTCCCTCCTCCCAGACTAGGAGGAGGACTGCCCGGGTCCCACTGGGCAGGTGGAAAGACAGCTGATCCCACCTGCAGCAGAACTAGGTATACACAGACAGGTGTCTAAGGCAGGGAACACGTCCCCACTGCAAGGCTTCCAAACCAGCTACATGCGTGGCCTTTGCTAGAAAGCTCAGCCCACAGGAACTTGATTGGCCGGCAGACTGGAGTTGGGGACACTGCAAGGAATCCTGGGGACTGATCGAGTCATGTCACTCAGGCTGACAGCCACTCTATCATTGAGCTTCATGCTCAGCCCTCTTTTTACTTCTTACTCAGAGCAGGGTATGGATGCTCACACCTGTAATTCCAGCACTAGCGAGCCCAACGCAAATTGATTATTACAAACTCAAGGCCAGCCTGGCTTACTTACCAAGTTCTAGGCCAGCCGGGACTGTATATTGAAGATGCTGTCTATAAAACAACACTACAAAAATTAAAACAAAAAACAAAAACAGGGTCTTAGTAGGTTACCCAGGATGGTTCTGCATTTGTGATCTCCTTTCTTCATCCAGACTTCCAAGTAGCTGATACCACAGGCCTCTACCGCCACATCCAGCTGTCTCCTGGATCTTACATCTTTCAGTCATATCCAACCTGTAATTCGAAGGCCCCCAAGCATCCCAGGACAGCTATGAATACAGTGCAACTCCAACTTGTATGTTTAATTGAAATACTATGAGGTTGTTTTTCTTGGCAACTTGATTGGGTGGCTCTCTGAGCATGAATTTTGTCACAGTGTCAAAAGGGTTAGACAAGCCAGGGGAGAGGGTCTTTCACTTCCTGATAGGCAGACTATAATATATTGTACTATATAATATATAATAATAAAATCAGGCTGCATCTTAAGAACCTGTCCTCACAGGTGAGTTCACACTTCCCAGTTCTGCATTTCTAGCAAGCCTCAGGAGAAACCTGTCGCCTGAGAGATAAGCCAACAAAACCTCACTGTGAACTTAGTGATTCTCATCCCAGAAAACTCATGGGAATACCTGTCCCCGAAGCAGGTGGATCCCAAAGACAGTGTCTTAAAACCGTTTGGACCAGAAGAGAGGAATCGTGCTAACAATATGAACCAGAGACAGGCAATGCAGCAGTGAAATGGATGATGACGATGGCACCTGCTGCTACCGGATGCTCACTGCAAGCCAGCCGCACCCCAGAGGACTTTTACCCATTGCACATACCTCCCTGTTCCTTCGCTCATCTGTACCCAGGAGGGAGCTGCTCGAGTCACGCCCGTTCTTCAGAAGTAAGAACTGAACGTGCAGCTGACTCCAAGGGTCATGTGAGTGGAAGAGATGAGTTTCAACCTCTGGGAAAAAAAATCTGTTCCCAAGAAAAGAAAAAAACGTGCCAAGGCAGCTGGCAAGCTGGCAGGCAGCCCTGCCTGGCTGAACCCCTTCTGCACAAAAGCTTGATAAAGAGTTGGGTTTTCCAGGGGAGCTCTCCTGAGATGGAATCAAAACATGTCTTCCAAAGACCTCTTTTGGCTCCTGCAACCCTGGCCACAGCTAGACAAACCTCCCAGGCAGTCTCCAGTACAGTTCCCAGTGGAGTGTGTCCATGGGGTCAGCCTGAGGCCTCGCTCTCCCCTTGCAAGGTCCATGGAAGGACCCATCTCCAATGGAGTGAACTTGTGTGCTGGTCTCTATCTCTGAGGGCACTCTCCAAATCCGTTCTGTTCTGTTCTGTTCTGTTCTGTTCTGTTCTGTTCTGTTCTGTTCTGTTCTGTTCTGTTCTGAGTCCCAACTGAATTCAAAAAGATTATCTGCAGATTCTACAATAGTCAGATTCATAGATAACGAACATTATGGAGGCTCCTGGGGATGGGGAGAGGAGTGGGGGAATTTCCACATGTGGATGTATAGTTTCTGCTAGGGACAATGAGAGTTTCAAAGCTGATGGTCACACAGCATTGTGGCTGTGTGGACAGCCACTGAATCAAACACTTACAAGAGTTAAAACGATAAACAGCACCTCATGTTCGCATATTTTTACCACCATTTTAAATACATTATGACAGGAACAAACTTGACGATGTTCTGTGAAGTTAAAGAAACTGACCGCAGAAGGGCTGATTCCGTATGATCCGTGTCCTCACTTGAGGAACAGAACCAACCGAATGATACACATTAAAAGGGGATTTATTACATTGGTTTACAGGAAATGGTCTGGGTTGTCCAACAATGGCTGTCTTCGTACTGGAGAACCCAAGACCCCTACAGCTGTTCAATCCATGAGGCTAGGTACCTGGACCATCACAGTTGGATGCTGAAGGCCTGGAAGATTCCTGGAGAGCCTCTGGTCTTCAGTCTAGGTTTGAAGGCTGGAGAAGAATAACAAGAGCAGCAACAGGGTAGATGAACCCAACAGCAAGACAGGACAGAGTAGATGAACTTGCAAGTATGACTGGAAGGCAGCCAGGCAAAAAGCAAAAATTATCCTGTCGCCCCACTCTCACCCCCAAGACTTCCTTTTACCTGGCTGTCACCCACACTTGGATGAGACCTCTTTTCACTCCATGTACCATCATTAAGAAAATCCCTTACCACTATGCCCAGTGCTTCCCTGCTGGTCAATTCCAGAGGCACAAGGCTATCTATGAGATGTATCTAGAAGTCTCTCGACTTTCCTAATGCTGCCCTTTAATACAGTTCATCATACTGTGGTGACCCTTAATTCATTGCTACTTCATAACTGTAATTTTGCTGCCAATACGAATGATAATGCAAATATCTATGTTTTCTAATGGTCTTAGGCGACCCCTGTGACAGGGTCGTTTGACTGACAGGGGGTCCCGACCTATAGGCTGAGAACTGCTGATCTAGAACATTCATAGAAAACAAATCTTCAGTTAGATGAACTGGGGGAAGGGGTTGGGAAGCCACTGCTGAACAGAGTTCAAATGTTGAAAGGAAAACAACTAGGGATCAACAGTGGTGACTGTCACTCTGAATGACAGTGTTATGTAGAGTCTCTCCAATGTACGCTTTATAAATACTGAATCGTGTATATTTTGCTGTGATAAACAATCTTTTCTTTATATAAGGACAATATTGGGCAGTGCACCATCTAAGACTTTGTGTGAGTGTGAAAATTTTTAGTCAGGTACAGTAGTATGTATACACCTGTAACTTGTAACCCTAGCCCTGGGAAGGCTGAGACAGGAGGATAACCATTCTGGGCTACACGGTAAGTCCCCGTCTCAAGCACAACAAAGCAAAAGCAGGCACTTTTCATAGAGTAAAGAGATACTGATCGGTTCCCTCTGCTACCAGGACAAAGACCACCATGGCCTTTTTAAACCCAGAAAATACTGTGGTCACCTTCATAGATGTCGCCCGCCCCCCACACCCCACCAGAGATTCAGTCCATAAGGAAACTGGCCAGCTGCAGGCAGGCTCAGTGACCCTGCAGACTCCACCTTTGGGAATTGCTACTGAAGAGGTGTCCCCTTGCTTTCTTGAGCTGGCCTATCCTTGTGACCCTGGTGAGAAAGGCTAGTCCCCAGTGGTCTGTTCCTTTCTCAACTCCAGGAGTCAGTGCAGTGAGCAGAGGCTGCAGCAGGTGTCTGTGTGATTTTGCCATTGACAGCAACAAGCATCAGCGTGAGGCCTGCTCAGAAAATCACTGATGGCCAGGCATGCAGACCTCCACCGAATGCAGCTGGGAGCCTGCCCAGGCTGATGTCTTCAGGCTGGTCTGTTCTCACTTCCTGACAAGGGCCTGCACTCCCCTGCCTCCCTGTCTGCAGATTCCTTGGGCTCAGCCTCCAGTGGCAGCTGAGCTTTGGACAGGGTTGGTTTTTATGACTGGAGCTGTCGGCTGGAGAGACATGTTTTAAAATTCATGACCTTTCCCATTAGGGTTCACAAAACAGATCAGACTCAGAGATGAAAGCCGAGTTGATTCTTTCACGGGTGTCTCCATCCCCCTCCCCAAACCCTATACCCACCCCTCCTTTTGCCTTTTTCCTCCTCCAGATTTCCTTCTCTATTGTCCTCTTGATCTTTTGCATTTAGCCCTGTTTTTAATCCCAAGGCCAAATGAAAATTGCCCTGTCTCTAAACAGAGGCCGCAATGAAGCCTGACTCTCAAAGGTATCTCCCTTGGTCAGGTAGGGAGAGGCCAGCCAGGGGACAGCTGTCCCAGAGAGATAGAGCACACTCTCAAGTTAAAAGGGAGCCAGGCAACAAGGGCTGGGGAGTAGAAAGGCCCATTCTGGGACAATCCTTCTAGGCTGGGGAAGGCCAGGACACAACAGGGACCACAATCAGGCCAATAGGCATTCTGCAAGGCATGCCTTGCCAGGGAAATTAAAGAGGATGCTTGCTTCCTGCCAAGGTATAAACAACAACAGAGTTCCCAGGGAATCTGTCCTCAGCTGCCCTTCCTTAGAGCATCTCTCTTCTGGTTCTGGGCTTCTCTGAGGGCTTCAGTGAAAAGCAATGCCCAGCAGCCTGGTTCACCAGAGGACCAGGACGACTCAGGCTCTGCCCCAGATTGCCATACAGAAAACCTGTGGAGTCTTACAGCACAAGGAAAGGGAAAAAGAAGAGAAGAAAACTCTGCTGACTTCAGGAATATTTGACACCAAGGACTCGTTACAGCCACAGTGAGAGATTGCATCCATTCCCCGAGTGATGGATAAATTTAGTGAGAATGTATTCACTAAATTCTCTGTATATATAGAAAGCTCAGTTAATCTGTTCATAAACCTCAGAAAGTAGAACATTTCAGCCATGGGTCCTGGTGAATCAGCTCAGCCACGGTACTTGCATACTTGGTCAAATGCCTATTGAGATATAGGTATTGTCTTAGTTAGGGTTTGTATTCCTGCACAAAACATCCTAACCAAGAAGAGAGTTGGGGAGGAAAGGGTTTATTCAGCTTACACTTCAACATTGCTGTTCATCACCAAAGGAAGTCAGGACAGGAACTCACACAGGGCAGGAACTTGGAGGCAGGAACTAATGCAGAGGCCATGGAGGGGTGCTGCTTGCTGGATTGCTTTCCCTGGCTTGCTCAGCTTGCTTTCTTATAGAACCCAAGACTACCAGCCCAGGGGATGGTACCACCCTTGATCACTAATTGAGAAAATGCCTTACAGCTGGATCTCATGGAGGCATTTCCTCAAAGGAGGCTCTTTTCTCTGTGATGACTCTAGTTTGTGTCAAGCTGACACACAAAAGTATCCAGTACAGGTATAGAGTTAATCTGGGTGTAAGGTTAATACTCAGACTACTGACTTCAATAGTCTGAGTAAAGTAGATTACCCTGGATGTGAGTCTTTTTCAACCAACTGAAATCTCAAGGAAAAAGAACCAAATTTCCCCCCAGAATTCTCGGACCTGGGAGGACATGGGAACTCTGCTCTGGATCTTCAGATTTGACCTGCTACTCAGCCCCATGCTCAGTGTTCAGCCTGTCAATCTACCCTGCAGATGTCAGGATTTCCACCCTGGAGCCAATTCCTCAAGAGAAAAGCCCCTCTCCTCATGGAGAATCCTGACTAACACTCTTGCTGTGGCTTGAACATGTCTCCAGAAGTTCATCTGTTGGCAACATAACTCATGTACTGGTGGTATTTGAAGGTGGGGTCTTCGGGAGGGGCATCATTAAGACTAAATTCAGGAGATTATGACGGTGGGAGTCCCATGATAGTATGAGTGACTTGAAGAGGCAGAAGACAGGCTTCCTCGTAACCATGTGTGTCAGCTTTTTCATTGCTCTGAAAAAATATCTAAGATGACCATCTTGTGGCGGGGGAGGGTTGGGGTGAGGAAGAGTCTATCTCGGCTCCCAGTTTCAACTGTGTCAGTCTATGGTCACAGGACCCTGATACTTTGGGTCTGCAGTAGTACCTTCAACCACAGTCACCATGCATGGCACAGGAGGTCCTCAAGGCAGCCAGGAAATTGAAAGTGTAATAGGAAGGAGATTGAGGTCCTTTGCCCTTGGACACCTCCTCAGTGACCTCCTGTTTTACACTAGGCTCCACCTCTAACAGGTTCTGTAACCTCTAAGTTCAGACATCGGCTCCCACCCAAGCCTGTAGACCACAGACTTTGGAGGACACTTCTAAACCACAGCACACATGAATAACACAGCAGGAAAGTTCTCAGCAGACATCAGGATCTGTTTGATCTCCCAGCCTCCTGAGCTATAGAAAGTATTATTTTCTTCTCTGTAAATGACTCTGTCTCAGGCATTTTGTTATAGCAAGTCAAAGGGGTGAAGACAACACTCATACACCCACTTTGCATATGAAGAAACTGAGGCACAAGCAGTTTGAAGTCCTGGCCCATATATTGAGGCTAGTTGTGTCTTAGTCAAGGCAAGAATGTGCGCAGCCTGGAACCAGATTGGGCCTCTTGCTTAGACATACTGAAGTCATGACTTATCTCACAGGAAGTCAAAGCTGCCAGTTCAGCAGCAAATCACAGGAGAAGAGAGGTAAGAATTAGAAGTATCTGTAGACATTTCAAACCAGTGATGTGTGTTATCCAGCTAGGCTTCACTTTGATGCGAGACTTTAAGTGTGTGATTTAAATCTCGCTGGGGCCTCCACAAGAACTTCATAGGCTGCTGATGGATTAAACAGGATAATTTCATGAGCAAGTAATCTTTCCCAGGATAGGAATGCAAAATCACATGGATCGTGGGATTAGACAACAGCTCCTGATTCTAATAGACTAAGTCTCCACTCACCTGACCTACCAGAAATAGTCTATAAATAGCTCCCTTTCAAATAAATTCCGATTAAAAACCTCTTATCTGTGTATCAACTACTCATGCCGGTACCTATGGTTTGATCCCACCTGCCTGTGTTCACAGCCAGACAGCCTGGCTGTCCTCATGATGGAGTTGACTCCCACCTGGAGCCAAGCAGCACCTCCAATAGTGGCAGGTTGAGTTCCCAAGTGGGACCCACCTCTGTGACAGCATCAAAAGATCATGAAGAAGTGCTCTATTCCCAGCTGGTGGCATTACTGAGAGAGCATGGTATAATGGTCATGCTAACCTAATCAATAGATTAGTCCATGGATCAATTCATAGCAGAATAAACCAGTAGGGGATAGGCTCTGGTTGGAGAAAGTAGGTCATGAAAGTCATGCTTTCATGGATGTGTCTTGCCACCCAACCTCCCCTGTGCTTGATTCCTGGAGGCCACGATGTGAGTAACTTTGCTCTCCTGTGTAGTCACACCCTCTGCCATGATGCTTGGCCATGTCTCAAACCCAAGTGACCATGGCCTGAGAGCATAAACCAAATACATCTTTCCTTCTTCAGTTGGGTTAGTTATCTCAGGTATTGACTGCACCGGTGAAGGGCAATTAAGAGGCCCAGTACATTCTTCAGAATGAACTCCATATTCCCCAAATCCCTCTCAATTTTTAGTTTAAGTCATTTTCATTGAGTTATATATTCATTTGTACATTCTTGCAAATGTATATCTTAAGTTCCCAGAGAGACTGTCAAATTCCAGAAGAAGATAAACCTGCCTGGACTCTACAAATATTTACTAAGAGGGCCTGCATGGTGATTTGAGTGGCCCCTATAGGCCCATATGGAGTGGTGCTATTAGGAGGTGTGGCCTTGTTGGGCTAGGTGTGGCTTTTTTTTTTTTTTGAGGAAGTGCATCACCAGGAGGTAAGCTTGGAAGTCTCAGAAGCCCAAGCCAATTCTCTTCCTGCTACCTGCAGATCAAGATGTAGAACTCTCAGCTATCTCTCCAGCAACATGTCTGCCTATGTACCACCACGCTCCCCACAATGGCAATAATAGACTAAACTTCTGAAACCCCAATTAAATATTTTCTTCTTAAGAGTCACCATGGTCATGGTGTCTCTTCACAGCAATAGAACTCTAACTAAGACAGCCTGCTATATATGACAAAAGGTGTCTGTACAGAAACAAAAAGGAGACTACCTGTGGGATTCAAGGCAGGAATTTAATTTTCACCAAATGGGGGCCCCCACACTAGGGTCAGAATGGGCAGATCCTGCTCTGGGTCCTGCAGCACTGAGGGTTCCAGGGAAGAGACAAACACTCACAGGATTCATCTCTCTGCTATTGATGTCTACCTGCCCTGACACTGGCTTTGGCAGAACCTTCCAGAGCCTTTCCTTCTCTGACATCCAGAGAACCAAACTATCAGTTTGCAGAGGCACTGCAGCAGCTTTTGATTAGATAGGGCCCGACTCACAGACATCCTCAAAGAATTACAGTAGTGACGATAATGATGATGATGATGATGACATAGCTGATAATGATGATGATATATAGCTGAGACAGAAATGAGACAGGAAATATAAACAAAGCAATGGCTCTTGAAGTTGGGCTTCTTGCTTCTGCCGACCCATCCCCTGTGCCCAGCTGAGCTCCTCTGCCAGCTTGGAGCAGCAGCAGCAGTTTGATGCCAGTTTCTCGCGGGGTGCCACACTCCCTGAAGCGTGCCATCCAGCCTAATCTACTTTAGCTGTATCGAAATGAAAAATGAATAGGAGGTAGATCTCGCTGCTAAAACATATGTGTCAGAAAATCATTACGAGTATTAAATTACAGCAATAAAATGAACCAGAACTAATCTTGCAAATTAAGATCCAATAAATTCTTTTTTCATGGACACACCTTTTCTTTTAAAAAAAAATGCAAAATAAGATTGAGACCAGCTGTATAAAAGCTGAGTGTATGGCTTTGGCAGACGGAATTGGGAAGAGTTATGAAACCAGACATTTCAATATAATAAATAGGCATGTGTTCTTGAGGGCAGGGGTGCAGGCTGGCTATTGGAAGGCTATTGCCCCTATTTCAAATGCTGTAATGATCGGATTTTACACTGATATACCTATGTGTTTACCATGTACAGTTTATACATACATGTTCCTGTCCCTCTCCTCAGCATCCTGCCCTGCCTTGCTCTTTACTCCTTAGCTGGGGCCCTGCTGACATAAGAAACTAGTACATTTCTGATAACCTCTTATTTTGGAAGAGAGGACACTGCCGTTCAAATTAAATCTGAAACTATAAACAAGCCTTTGGAGAGTTGCCTGCTCACTGGAATAACAGGATAACGTCCCCCTCTCCACCCCTGCGGGAGAAAAGAGACTGTAATTAGTTCATTGTCCGTGAATAGGCACAAAGGAGGCGAAGCCCCAGACTGGGCTCCCTTTCAAGGGAGGATCTTGGGGCAGATGTTAATTAAGTGAGTAACTTCTACCATCTCCTGGGAATGCAGAGGAACACCGCTCCCCTTCCAAAAGGGACATTGAGGAAGGGTGTGTACCCTGACCAAGGACATACAGAAAGAGTGTCCAAAGAAGAAGAAGAGAAACAAAACAAAACAAAGCAGGATCCATCTCCTTACTCTCAGCCCTCCTGCCGATGGCACTGGCAGAACATTCCAGAGCTGTTCTTCGATGCTCACCAAACCCAACTATTTATAGCTGCGCAATCATTATAAATAAATCTGTTTACACCGTGGAGTCTTGGCCCTGCATGAGTTAAATCTCTCGGCTGGCAGCTATAAATAGCTGTTACACGCTCCAGTGTGACGACTGACGGATACGTCCTCAAATTGTGACAAATAATGACAAGTTTGTTTGACAAACATTCCGCTGACATTCATCTGATTTTGAATAAGTGCTGCCTGCTTTCTTAATTTGGTCCCTGAGGCCCAGGATCTGGGAGACGTTCTTTTTTCTCCCTCCCTCACCTCCTGTCCGGGAACTGTCCCGCAGTCCGAGGTTGTTTTCTCCCCTTAATCAACTGGAAGGGATTGAGGCCATTTAAGGGGAAGCTTATTAAAATCCACCATTTGTCTCCTGAGACAGTTCTGCTTTACGGGCTTAGCAAGGGTCTGGGGAGTTTTGTTAATGACATGAGAGCCGGAGGGAGAGAGAAGGGAATGAGGGCCAGGCTGGGGTGTTGGGCAACACAAGATACAATAGGGAGAAGTGAAATTGAACCCAAAAAGTTGGGCTCTCAGGCTTCAAGTAGGATCTGAAACATAGATGTTCAGAGAAAGACGAATGTGTGGGCAGAGGGACTCACAGCCTGGTGCTCCTGCTGAGTTGTCTAAGAGTACGTTGAGGTCTCCAGACCCTAAGGTCCTTTCTCTAGGTCAGCTGGTATTAACATGCATCCTGAGTTACACAGAATCTTAAAATACACACAGGCTTTGTCACCTGTCTAATGTGACAAGGTCCTTATGCTGGGAGAGCTGGGACGAACTAAACTTCTGCATCCGAGGTTCCATGTTCATCACAAGCATCGGGTGGCTTACTTACTTTAAAGCCCTTCCAACCATACCTGCCTGTGGCTGCTAGCACCCTCCAAGGGCTGGCAACTATGGGAGCAGCCAGTACCATCTCCTGGTCTCTATTGCTGTGTCAGTGGTGACCCTTGCAGGTCACTGTGCTGTCCCTCAGTGCCCTCGTGGGCATGTCTCTCTGTGTACTAACTCCTGTTTGCTGCGTCTCATTCTCCCATGTGTGTTCTTTAAGTGTGTGTGAGAGAGTGTGTCTCTATATGTGAGTGTGTGTGTGTATGTATGTGTGTATGTGAGTGTATGTATGAGTATGTGTATATGGATGTGAGTGTGTGTATGTATGTGTGTGTATGTGAGTGTGTGTATGGATGTGAGTGTATGTATGTGTGTGTGTGTATGTGTATGTGAGTATGTGTATATGTATGTGAGTGTATATGTGTGAGTGTATATGTGTATGTGAGTGTGTGTATGTGTATGTGTGTGAGTGTGAGTGTATGTATGTGTGTGAGTGTGTGAGTGTGGGTGTGTGCATGTGAGTGTGTGAGTGTGTGCATGTGAGTGTGTGTGTATGTGTGTGAGTGTATATGTGTATGTGAGTGTGTGAGTGTGAGTGTGTATGTATGTGTGTGAGAGTGTGTGTGTATGTGAGTGTGTGAATGTGTGTATGTGAGTGTGTGTGTATGTATGTGAGTATGTATGTGTGTGTGTGAGTGTGTGTATGTATATGTGTGTGTATGTATATGAGTGTGTATGTGAGTATGTGTGTGTATATAAGTATATATGTGAGTATGTGTGTGTGTGAGTGTGTGGTGTGTGTATGTATGTGTGCATATGTATGTGTGTATGTGAGTATGTGTATGGATGTATGTGAGTGTGTATGTGAGTGTATATTGTGTGAGTGTGTATATGAGTGTATGTATGTGAATGTGTGTATATGTGAGTGTGTGTGTGTGAGTGTGTATGGGAGGTACATGTGCGAAAATAAGTGCATACTCATATAAAGAGTAGAAGAACCTCTTGGGAACTGTCAACATTGGGTTTTTGTTTTGTTATTTGTTTCGATTTTGTTTTTGTTTTGAGACACAGTCTCTTATTGGTCTCTAACTCACTAAGTAGGTAAGGCCAATGGACAGTGAGCCTAGGGAATCTCCCCGTCTCTGTCTCCCCAGTGCTGGGATTACAGGCGCATGCCCTCACACTGCACTAATTCTAACATGGGTGCTGGGGACTAGATTCAGATCTTCGTGCTTACGAGACAAATACTTTCTCAACTAAGCTATCGTCTGAGCCCTCCCTTTTCTGATCTGTCCTCCACAAAGTTCTCACCATCCTTTGAACGTTCGGCCCTCACCACAAAGCTGCTGTTCCCTGCTTACCTCCTTCCTGGCCTGAGATGGGACTGTAGAAAGGGGACCGCTCTCTCAGAGAGTGCTTGGGTCTGTTTGATGTTACTGTAAGGAAACACTGGGGTCAAGGAACGCACAAATAAAGAGCTTTGGGGGCTGAAAGGGGCAATGGCGGCTGCCTGTACTCCAGCATGAAGGCGGTGTAGTGTAGCGATGTGGATGTGTGTGAGGCAGACCGTGGCAAACAACAGGCAAGAGCAGTCCTGTGAGGCATACTGGCTTCCACAACCACCCACTCCTGGGGGAAGTAACTGAGGCTCTAAGAGAACTACATTAATCTCTCCCTAGGGTAGTGTCCCAGGGACCTGGTTAGCCCCCACTAGGCCCCATCTCTGAATGGTCCACCACTTTGGCCCTATCATACTGAGGGTCAAGCTGTCAGCACACAAAACTTGGGGAAGCATCCTCGAATCATATCCAAACCACAGTAGTGTCCTACGAGAGCAAGGCAGGGCAGAGTCTTAAGTTGTGTGTCGTAGTTCCTTCCCCTTGCTTACCCCACCATCTTAACCCTGATTCTTCTAGAAGTAACTAACTTCTGCATCCCACTGGTCTCCATCTGCCTAAATTATTGCAGACTTAAAGCTCTGGTCAGCCAGGCCTTAAATAACCAGCTCTATCCTCTTCCATAGCACAAACCTACGCTCTGCCTCACAGCGAGCTCCTCCTTCATCCCAGAGTGCATGCCCTCAGATGACCTGGTCCCTTTCTGTGCCCAGACTGGCTTTCTGGACCCCTAGTGAATGTCTGTGGGAGCCAGGGCTTCCACAAAGCTGGCCAGCCAGCTGCCTGCAACTCCCCTGGATCCCTGCCCTCTTATCCCTGGCTCCCTCTTAGCACCAGCCTGTCTTAATCCTGCCTCCTAGAGATCTGTGAGCTCACTCATGTTTAATCCTCTTTCCCAGTGGTCAGGGGTGGACTCCCTTAATCATTTTGGTACCATCTAGCCTGATATCTACCCAGAATAGGGTAATTGTGAGAGTCAACCTCCTAAAAATGCCAGGAAACTAAAACAAGCCAACAACACCCAGGGCTGAAAAGATGGCTCAGCTGTCAAGCACTTTCTGCTCTTGCAGGGGACACTCGTTTGGTTACCAGCACCTACATGGCAGCTCACAGGAGACTATAACTCTAGTTCCAGAGGCGCTGTCCCTAGGGTGTCTGAGGTCCCTTTCATGAGCTCATGACAGAACCCAGAACAGGGCACATCAGAGTCCGCAGAGGAGAAGCAGATGCAAAGTGCTGACAAGCTAACCACCAAAGTGCAAAGCCACAAATTAAAAACTCTGTAAAGAGCCAAATCCTTGCTTAAAAGTTACAGGGGTGGGGGGGAGGACTCCGGGTCCCTTTGTGCATTTCCGTATTAGCACAGTCACACTTGGCCATGCAGATGTCAGTTCCAATAAACACCAGGGCTTTCCAGGGCCCCTGCCTCTAATTGAAAGGATTGTTACTGTTGGTGAATGGCTGGGGAATTAATTAGTGGAGAGCAAACCAGTTCATAAATGCCTGCTTTGTAAGGGGTCCTCACGTCCTGGGGACCTCGACTCCTGTGGCCAGCTCGGCCCTAGGAACCCGCACCAGAAAACGGTATTTATTATCCTTATCGGCCACACCTGGAGATGGGCTTCCCCGCTCTAGGCACCACCGGGTTTGTTTCTTCTAGGGCCCAGCAGGCATTATGGGAAAAACTCCCTCGGATCTTCTGGCTCTTATTCCCACGGCCTGACTGAGTTTATGAAAACAGGCCTCATTTGCAAGTCAGAGATGGAAACAAGAGCGGCTTCACACAGCCCACGCGCCGTTCCCAGTTAGTGTGCAGGTTCAAACACGTGCTCACGCGTGCACTACAGCTATACCACGTGCATGCACACAGCTGCTCAGATCGTTGTTAAGCAGGGTGCAACTGATTCCAAACCCACTTTTGAGCTGAATGTAGCAAGCGGACTCTTCAGGTAAGCGGTATCCTACGGTTTAAGATGAGGCTTAAGATGATGTGGGGAGGGGCAAGTCTCCCAAGCCCCCTGCCTCATGTAAACACACGGCTCAGAATGAACACAGCTGCTAGTTTTGCAAGCTACCCCGGGTAGACCGCCATGGATGCCATCTTGAAATCTTTCTTTAAATTGGGGAGTGGGAAGGAAACTTTACGCTGTTAAGTATCTGGAAATGAAGATGAGTTTTTAGAACTGAAGTTTTTTTTTTGTTTGTTTGTTTCTCTTTGCATGGTTTATGCTAAGCTGTATACATGCTCTATAGTAAACTATGTTTTATAGCCCCCTCCCCCACTCCAGTGAGTGAGGTTAAAATTTTTTTGCATTTAAAAAAAAAAATCCCTCTAGAGCAGCCGTTCTCAACCTTCCTGATGCTGCGACCCTTTAATACAGTTCCTCATGTTGTGGTGAAACCGCCCCCCACCCCCAACCATAAAATTATTTTTGTTGCTACTTCTTAGCTGTAATTTTGCTACTGTAATGAATTGTGATGTAAATATATTTGAAGGTTGTGACCCCCAGGTTGAGAACTGCTGTTACAGACTCTGGCCGTGGCCTTGGCAGTTTTGTCTGACCTTTGCAATAGTGTTCTGGTCTTGAAAATTACCCTGAGTCACAGAGGAGTCTGCGACAGTCTCTGCACTGAGACCTTGTGTGGTTGGCCTTAGGAGAGGGAAAGTAAAGAAGGGATTTATGCCCTGGAAGTGACATTCTCTCCTCTTCTGTGGCTTTATCCCTTCTTCCCCACAGGGCTGCTTCTCTGGCTCCTGTCACACTCTCAGCTTTGGGTTAGGGTCTGGTATCAGTTATTTGCACTGTAGAATGAATTAACTCAATTCACACCTAATTCCAATGTCAGAAGCGAGTATTTCATTTTTATTTAGCTACCTTTGCTTTTATAATAAAAGTATAGGCATCTTAGAAATCAGAAATCAGGGCTCCTGGCTCCTGCATCTGGGGGAAAGGCAAGGTCTGGGAGCAGCCACATAGCTCTGTGATAAATATCTCCACTTTAGCTATAGCATATCACCATTTATTACTCCTGTCCCTTCAGAAGGAAACCCCTCAATGGGCATACTGCTAAGAGGATGACTATAAATAACGTGTCATCTGCAAATGCTCATGGGCCTGGGAGGTTGAAAAGTAAAACTCTTTATACCTCAATGTAAAATTGTACTTTTTCTCCGTATGTATGCCAAGTAACAGTGAAATAAGAATATATTGTGATCTATGGTGCTAGATTAAGAGATGACTAAATAACATTCCAGAGAAGTGAAATCTTTAAAGGTTAGCCACTGATCAACGAACTAGGTGCTTGACCTAGGAAAGAGGCAGGGTGGTCTCTGGCTTCTCTTATTTCAACTCCAGGTATTTCCAAGCAATGAAAGGGATGGAAAATGGCTATTCCTTGATAGTGGAAATGATGGACCAATCTGGGTTTGGTGGCACATTGCTGTGAATCCAACACTCAGGAGGTAGAGACAGGAGGAGTAAGAGTTCAGGGCCATCCTTGACTACAAAGCAGGTTCAAGGCCAGCCTGGGGTATATGAGACTCTGTCTCAAAAGGGAAAGAAAAAGAAAAGAAGAAGAAAGTCTGAGCCCAATCCTCCCAATGTTCTCTCCTCTGGGAAATCCTTGTTAAATAGGCTTCGGGAGTGAGGCTGACTGTGTGAGCCTCCTCTGTGTATCAGAATCCGCTCTCAGAGAAGAGCAGTGCAGAGAGCATCTTAGAGAGGCCAATCACTTGATGCTGCTGCCTTCCACTATTCTGACCCATACCATGCTCAGGACCCAGAGAGGGGCAAGTATCCCAAGGTCCCACAGGAGCTTTCTAGTGTTGAGCTCCTCCATGGAAGACAGTATCTCAAAGCAGAAGGATGGCGGGATGGTCATCTTCTGTCACAGATAACTCAATTGACTCAGGTTTGTAGTAGACCTAAGGTCTCCCCCTGACAGGCCCAACATGGACATACACCCCCCCCCCCTTGTCCAGACTTTGTGTTACTACAGTTCTCCCAGCGCCACCCATCTCCTGTCACCTGAGATCAGTGGAGATCCAGAGTGTGGCCAGCCTACATAAGACATGAAGCTCTCATTTAGGTATTTGCATTCGGCTATGATGTGGTTCTCATGTACCAGGCTCTGAGCCAGGCTTTGCAAAGAAAAAGAGAAACCATTCCTATTCTTGACAAGATAAACGTAACAATGAGAAAGAAAGAAAAACTCAGAACTAGGGAGACTGCAGTAAAGGCTTATGGGATTGGAGCTAACCTGGGTTAAGTAGTGAATTCAAGGTTAGCCTAGGCTATATAGTGAGACACCATCCTCAAAACCAAGCTAGAGTATCCAAAGAGAGGTAGGGAACAAGTAGGCAGGGAGGAAGAACAGACTGGCCTTTATCTTTACTTGCATGCAGATCACAGAGAAGAGCCACCTCCTCCTTCAGCAGGAAGAGTAGCAGTGGAAAGCAGGGCACCAGAATGTCCTCTGCCACAGCCTCATCCCAGAGCCAGATATGTCCTGTTGCAGAGAGATGCACATGAGACTTTGGGAACCATGCTTGTGGGGTGTGAGACATGAACCACACTCCTTGCTGTGCCACACCTCAGCTGAACCATGTCACAGGTGCCACTTCATTTATAAGTCCTTTGTTAGCTCACTTTCAAAGTCTCTGGTCATCCTAAGGATGCGTTTGCTTTCTGGTTATTGCGTGGGTGACATTTAGCCTGCGGTAAGCCTTCCCTCAGTAAGGCAACTCCCCAACACCCCAACACCCCAACACCCAAAGCTGATGTGAAATGATTCTGCCATACTCCCTCCTAAACCAACAGCAAACAAACTAGGATATAAAATAACAGCATAGCATGTGGTGGGACACATGTGCTGGTTATTTTTTGTCAATGTGACACGAGCGAGAGTCCATCAGAGAAGAGGCCTCCATCAGACTGGCCTATAGACAAGTCTCTGGGACATTTTCTTGATTGGTAATTGATGTAGGGGGTCCCAGCCCACTGTGGTCAGTACTGTTCTTGGGCAGGTAGATCTGTGTGGTATAAGAAAGCAGACTGAGTAAGCCATGGAAAGGAAGCTGGTAGCAGCGTTCCTCCATGGTCTCTGCTTCAGTTCCTGCCTCCAGGTTCCTGCTTTGCTTGAGTTCCTACCTTGGTCTCCCTTGATGATGGACTGTGATCTGGACATATAAAGTGAATAAACCCTTTCCTCCTCAAGTTGCTTTTGGTCATGGTCTTTATCATAGCAACCAAAGGCAAACCAGGATGAAAACACACAGCGAGTATAATCCTAAGAAAGCCCTGAATGATTATAGCCTAGCATAATACAGCCATTAAAGGGGCAGTGGATGGATGGATGGATGGATGGATGGATGGATGGATGGATGGATGAATTCGGTGAATGCTGACGTCCTTTTGTATTCATCACTTTTCTCCTTATTGTGACCAAATACCCAACAAGAAGCAACTTAGGAGAAGAAGGGTTTAATTGGGCCAACAGTTTTAGAAGAAATACAATCCACGATGGAGGCATGGTGGCAGGTGGCTCCATCTGGCAGGTATGTGCAGATGGGACCCTTCACCTCACAGCTTGACAGAACAGAAAGCAGAGAACAGACAGGCCAGACTGTAAACTCCAAGGCCTGTGCTCAGTGACCCACTTCCTCTGAGGAGACACCAACTCCTGAAGGTTCCACAACCTTGCAAAACAGAGCCAACAGCTAGGGACCAAATGTTCAAACACAGGAGTCTATGAGGGGCATTTTAACATTCAAACCCAAACACCCTGTTACCCAAAGTACAATAATATATTGTACAACATAATATGATACAAGTATGTGGTATAAGAAAAGGCCTGCTTAATTGTAGGCATAGTTATAGCGTGGTACAAGGTGGGCATTCAGTAAATGCGTGTTAAAGATGTGAATGGTGGGGTTAGAGAGATGGTTGCATGTAACAGCCACACAAGGATGGAGACTGAATTCAACTGTCCAGAATCCAACAAACTAGATACACCCATGTACCCCTGTAATCCTGCCCTGGAAAAGCAGAGGTGGGAAGATCCCTGGGACTCACTGGCCAGTCAGCCTAGCTGACTCTCTGAGTCCTGGTTCATAAACATAAGGGAGAGAGAGACTGAGGAAGACTCCCAGTGTTGTTGACCTCTGACTTCCACATGCACATGCATGCATTTGCATGCCTGAGTATGTATACACATGAGGAGGGGAGGGGAAAAGGGAAAGAGGGAGTCACTAGGCCTAGTAATATACACCTGCAATCACAGTACTTAGGAAGAGGCAGGAGGATCATAAGTTCTAGCCTTGCATAGACTATATACTGAGACTGTCTCAGAAAAAGAAAGAAAAAGGATATACGGATGAGAGCTATACAAGGATTTTAAGCTACATAAATACCTTCCATCTCATTTAGCCAGCTGTCAGGGTTATGATTAAATTAAATTCGCTTAGCTCCATCCACCCTCTTCAAGTATGAAATTTAAGTAGGTGAGACCAAAAACGCTCTCCCTTTCTTTCCTACTTCTCAGTAAAGCAGGTCTTTGGCTGCAGGGGTGGCTAATCGGTGCTGGTGACTAGATGAAGATGGCTTTCTGTCGCCTTCTCTCAGGCTAGCTTGACCCTGTGGAGGGCTCATCACATTCTTCTCAGCAGCAAGTCTACCTTCTTTCTTTAAGCCTGGTTACCAACATCCTCTTTCTTTTCTTTCTTTTTTTTTTTTTTTACTGAAAGACAAGAGGGGCAAGCAGCTTCCAACCTTCATTGTAGTGTGTGTGTGTGTGTGTGTGTGTGTGTGTGTGTGTGTGTGTCGTAAGGACAGACAAAAATTATGACATTTGCATCCTTTGGGTGGTGTGAGTACCAGCCTTCTCTTAAAAGAAACAAGACAGAGAAATTCTACCATGATAAGGTAAAACAGAGAAATTCCGCCATAATAGCAAGAAGATAGGCTGGGTAACAACAAATACTGCTTCTGTGTGACTCAGTGTATGACTAACTTGGTAGACTCTGGCTTGGAGTCACATGTGTCCTGCTGTGAATAGAGCCAATGTCCTTCTGGTATAAGCAACTTAGCATAGGTAGGCTACTGAGCAGCCCATGTCCAACCCCGATATTAGAGTACTCATCTCTTCTTCACCCTGATCGAACATTTGGATGTAATGTAGTTGCTTTGCCAGGCTGCTGTGTCCCATCTCCCTAGCATACATCCCTGCAACTCTCGATGTGGTGACCTGCCATCCATGCATGGGCTGGGTTCCCATGAGGCAATTCTAGGCTGGGGCAGCAGCACAGAACATTCCAGAAGCAGCTGGGTCAATCCAGTTGCTGACTATTCCTGGCTTGGAAGGAAAAAGTCTTTTTCTTTTAACCCTTGGAAATGACAAAAGATGACTTCTCAAAGGCCTATCTTGTGAAAGGACAGTCTTCTGTGTGTCCACTTCTGAAGTGCTCCTCTCTCCCCAAGTGCAAAGGTCTGGGGTATCACTAGTCTATTCACATGCATACTATAGCATGTGCTTCAGGTCTAAATCACACAACTGTGGAGAACGATAAGTGCTCACTGCTCCCAACACTGTAACCTAAGAACTGTCCCTTCTCAGTCTATGTCCCTGACTGGGCTCTGCCAACAGAGTTCCTTCAGCTAGGCTCTCAGATGTCAGGAAGCAAATTCTGTGGTTGGTTTTCATGGATTTGGTTGGTTGGTTGCCTGAGATAAAGTCTCACTACACAGCCCTGGCTGGCCCAGAACTCACTATGTAGACCAAGCTAGCCTTGAACTCATGAAGATCCACCTATTTCTGAGTCCAGAGTGCTGGGATTGGAGATACAAGCCAGCATGCCGGGCTTTCATGGATTTCCTGAAGGCAAGCTATGTTCTATGTACATCTTCTACGGCTGCTGTAACTCATTAATATAAACTTGGGGATTCAAAACAGTAGAAATTTGGATTCTTCAAGTTCCAATATCCTCAAGTCTGAAGTCTAGGTGTCGGCAGGGTCACATTTCCTCGGGAGGCTCCAGAGGAGAGTCCTTCCTTGTCTTACCTGGCATCAGGTGGCTCCTGGCATTTCTTGGCTTGTGCCTACATCACACTAATCCAGTGGTTCTCAACATGTGGGTGGAGACCCCTTTGGGGGTTGAATGACCTTTCACAGGGGTCACCTAAGACCATCAGAAAGCACAGATATTTATATTATGTGATTCATAACAGTAGCAAAATGACAGTTTTTTACTACAGAGGTAGCAAAAGAACAATTTTATAGTTGGGGTCACCGCAACATGAGGCATTGTATTCAAGGGTCACAGTGTTAGGGAGGTTGAGATCCATTGCTCTGTCATGGTCTTTTCTCTGTATGCTCATCTGTATGGTCAGGGACATCTGTTGTTGGATTTAGGATCCACCCAGATAATCCAGATCTTATATTGTGAAATCTTTAAATTGATTCCCTCTGCCATGTTTCTTTTCCTGCATGAGGTTACATGTTCAGAAATTTGGGGAGTCATGATGTAGACATTGCCCCTAGGAAGACGTTGTTCATGATACCACATTCTCTTACAGTGCTGCAGCTCACCCCTAAGTCAGAGCTAGATCAATGTGCTATAGGGCAGTTAACTGCTGTATTAGATGGTCTTCTGCTACTGTGACAAAATACCCAAGCAATCAACTTATAAAGATGAAAGGTTTACTTTAGCCCACAGCTCAAAGTTTCAGCAATGGTCGGTTGTTCCATTGCTTTGGGGCTTGTGAAAGCACAGTACATCACAGTAGAAACTCACGTTGGAGGAAGCTGCTTACCTCCTGGCAGCCAGGAAGCATCAGGGACAGAGTCTGAGGTCCCAGATCTCCTTTAAGAATCCCAGTGGCCTCCCTTCCTCTCCACTCCCCACAGGTTCCTCCACCTCCACACAGCAGCACAGACTGGTGCCCAAGCCTCTGACACAAGGGTCTTTGGAGGACACAGGCTCAAACATAACCCGATCACCCCACCTTGTGCTGAGTGTTGTTTGTGGAAACGGACACTCTCTTGGTGTCCATCATAGGAAGCGAATGAGGAGGTGTAAGTTCTTGCTCTTCAGAAGTTCTCAATCAAATGAGCGAGAGACTGCAACATCTAATCATCAAGTATACACCATGATTGATGTTATGAAAACCTGGGAAGTCCTGTTACTCAAGAAACCTACAGCCCACCTGCTGGCTCTAGTCAGAGTCATCATTTTGTCCATGTGTTGCAGAATTGGCCTAACTGGGAAATGAAGGCTGTTGAAGGAAGAGGGGTAGCCTGGGGATGAAAGAGGGTCCTTCCCTGGAGAAGTTTCTCCAGAGCATAAACATGCCTGTCTGAATATTGACAACAAGGAGAGACATTTAGCGCAAGCCCCGCACTGGGTGTGTAATGCATTTGACTCCGAGCAGAGAGCATGGCAGAGTCAGAAACTGCTCCCCTGTGGACAGAAGCAATGCCTTCCAGAAAAGCCGTCTCCAAATTTGTGCACAAATCAACGGCTTGGACGGAGGCCAAGAGGCAAACTCACTCCTTCACTGCCGAGTTATTTAAGCATTTAATGCTTCAGGCATGAGGGGCTGTGTGTGAGCTGCCACTCGAAAGCTGTGTGTTGAGTGTGCTGGACGGGAGATGTTCTGGCTCACACACACACACACAGAAACAAGCCGTGCCATTTTTGTTGATCATGGACCTTTTGGCTAAGACTGGATCCCGGGTTTCCTAAGCAGGTGAGTGCTGTGGTGGTTTGAATGAGAAATGTCTTCCAGAGGCTCCTGTATCTGAACACTTGATCCCCACTGATATTGCTCTTTGGGGAAGTTAAACAACCTTTAGGCAGTGTGATCTTGATGGAGAAAGTACATCCCTGCAGATGGGCTTTGGGGGGGTAAAGCCTCACCCTGCTTCCTCCTCTTCCTCCTCCTCTTCACCCTATTCCTCCTCCTCTTCCTCCTCCTCTTTCTCTTCTTCCTCCTCTTCTTCCTCTTCTTCATCTTCATCCTCCTCTTCCTCATCTTCTTCCTCTGCTTCCTCCTTTTCTTCCTCATCTTCTTCCTCCTCTTCTTCCTCCTCCTCCTTCCTCTTCCTTCCCCTCTGTAGCTTCAGTCTTCCATAATATAGGAGACATAATTTAGCGTTGGTACACAGGCATAGAAGGAGGCATAGTCAGTGTGCAAATGACCTAGACTGCTGTGACCATTTTATTTTATAGAGAGTCTCAGAGACTCTTTTCCTTAAAGGGCACATACTCTCTTACAGCAAAATGACTTTTCTAGTGTTTTGTTTTGCTTCTTAGTTGAAATGTAGTGGACATCATGAATAAGTTATTCCAAACTAGCCCTTGTCTTAAGAACCCTACCATTACCTTCAAAGAAAGAAATTAGCTCTGGAAGAAAAATTTTAAGGAAACTGGTAAGGGCCTACCAATAACCACCAAAGTTCAAAGACAGTTTCTAGAAAGCCTTGCTTTGGTAGAAACTTCTGGAAACAAACTCTTGTCTGAGAAAAGTGGCTTCTGGGAAACATGGGTGTGCAGATTCTGCCATTTGCTTCCAGAATGACATATGTTGACTTCTGAGTAAAGATGTCAACATGCAACCTCAGCGATGATCAGAATTGGCATAGGGTGACACCTAGGAAGCTGACCATGCAGCTGGCACATTCTACCAGGGCAACAGGAACTGACCTGCTGGGTTCCCAGGTCCTCAGAGCATGTCCATCAGCACAGACAGATGACTTCTGCTGACCTTATACAGCTCTCAAAGAACCAGCCAGGCGCTGGCTTACATATGTAAGTATGCCCACCACGAAAATCAGTCCTGATTCACTTTTCATTCATTATTCAGTCTCCCAGGAGGTGGGGGAAGCAAGTTCAACCTTTGGAGAATACAGAAATGCAGGTGGCTAATTCTGCCCAAAGATGTCCTTTGGGAAGATGGTGGCATGTCACAGTTTACCTTAGACAATCTCCTCTTTATTTTTCCAGACCTTACTGAGACACACTAATTTTGCAGTACACATCATATGTGGGCCTACTATGTGCCAAGCATGTTGGCTAAACATGCGCGATGAAGAAAAGTTAGACAGTCAATATGCAGTCTGCTCTCCATATCTAAAGTTTCTAAAGCAACAGATTCAACACTTGTATCAAAAATAATTGAGATCTGGCTCAATGGGTAAAGGCACTCACTGCTAAGTCTGATAACATAAGTTTGATCCCTGGAACCAACATGGTAGAAAACAGAGACCCAGCTCCAAACAGTTATCTTCAGACATCCATGCATGCAAATGTATGAACATACACACACACACACATGGAAGCATGGGAAATAAAAGTTAAAAGAATAATAATTGGGAAGGTGTGCCTTTACTGCACACGTTCACACATTTCCTCTTGCAAGGACTCCCTAAGCAGCACAGCATAATAATTATTTCCCTGGCATTTACTTTGTGTCAGACATTGCGAGTGGTCCAGAGGTTATTTAAAGCATACAGGAGGGTGTGTGTAATAGGTTCTAAGCAAACACGACATCATTTTAAAATAAGTACCTTCAGATTTGGGTCCCCACAGCAAGGAAAAGGGTCTCCTAGAGTCTGTACCATGTGACTACTCAGCTGGGGTCACCTTCCACCATGTGGGTTCCAGAACAAAGTAGTGGAGATTTGGCAGCCCATCCATAGGCCAGTGGATACAAAACTTGATAAATGTTCTCAATCAAGTTTTATCTATTTATAAAGAGCAAACCTGTCATATTCAGGGAGAAAAAAAATGGATAGAACTAGAAAACATCATGCTAGGAGAAATGAAGCAGACCTGGAAAGGCAGACACCACATGCTTGCTCTAAGATGTGGAACATGAGGGGGTCTATGTTTGTTTGTTGTGTTTGAAAGTGGAAGGGGAGCTGTCTGAGAAATGAGATCAGTGGAGGGAGGGAGGGAGGAAGAGAAGGGAGAGAGAGAGAATATGAACAAGGATGGCGTGTCCATGTTTAACAGGTCATATGGAAGTGATATTTTGTGTGATAAAAATACTTTGAAATGCAACTTTAGAAATAAACAATGAAGTTTTTCCCTACACTTGGTTATTCAATGATGTTTAAATTTAGCAGTATTTACAAGGAAAGCCAATATAACCCAAACTTCTATTTAGAGTTTCTTGAAAGTGGAAAACCAACCTTCCCCTCCTAGTCTGAGCACATGGTGCTCTGTTCCCATACCAACCTTGAATGGTGGCTCTGAGAAATACTGACTGGAGGCCCCCAGCCCCTCTGCCCACCTACATGAACGTGTTTCAACATATCCTTGATGGAGCACTTGCCCCTGCTCCTTCCATCGAGCAGTGAGAGCTCAGCTACAGCCACCTTTATTGCTAACCAGCCCTAGTGATTCTAAACTTCCTTCCTCAATGGCATCAAGCCGACTTGGCTACCCAGGAGCCCCCCACTCTTCAACGCTCATTCTTCAATCCAGCTGACAAGAAGAAACCATTGGGGAAAATTAACTCAGGCTGCCTTGCTGTCAATGGCCATCCATAGCAGCTTGAAAGACACTTCAAGAACTCAAGAAAAGGTTGAAGGAGATACAAGGAAGGCAGGAGGGGGTAGTGAATTGGTTTCCTATCAGTGGTGCTCAGTACCTTTTTTAGGACATGACAAGTAGAAAAAGAAAATCTTTGTGGGGTCTATTTGATGCTCATGGCCAGATGGGGCCATCTCAGAGCTTGGGTCCAGCCTGTACTGTTTCTTTGTTGTCACAGGGTATCCTCACTGTGTCTCCCCAACCTTTCCAAACACTGCTCCAGAATAGAGCTTCCAGGTCTCAGGAATGCTGGTACAGCTGCCTCCTGAAGGACACCAGCATCCTGGGCAAGACTGGAACACAGTAGGGCCAAAGTGTAGGAAAGCCTAGTGGACAGGCCATTTGCATCATGTATACCATCCACCAAAAATAAAAGGTGACCAAAATGAGGACCAACAAATGTTGGTAGGGTGGCTGGAAGAAAGTGCCTCCAGGCGGGAAGTTAGGCACAGCAGCTGTGGCTACAGTGGCTCATTAAAGGCCTTCTCCACAGTTCCTCACGGTAAGAAAGTCCTTGGGTTTCCAAAACAGATTTACTGGCATGATGGATGATGGTTGAATCTGGATGTGCACCCCTGTGAAACTCATGGCAGACATGAGTTAAATAGGGAGGGAGAAAGGGGGGAGGGTCTGGGGAAGAATGCTTAATTGGCTCCACCCTCTGGCCTTCAGGCATCTTATTAATATGTAAATATCTCTAAGGCCCGAGGCCTGTAGTCAGGCCCTCTACCAGTGCTCTTTGGGTGGGGCTGCATTGCCCTGAATGTGACTGAACTGTGCAGGTCAAAGGAGTTCTACATGTTAGGAGCAACATGTTAGGAGCCTGGATTCTGGGAGCCCGGAGGAATAGATGCCCATCCCTTACAGGCAATGGACACCTGTTGGGTCTCTGGGTTTTCTAGCCAGTGCTTCAACCAAAACCAGCCATGCTATCACGGTCCTACAAACAAGTACTGAATACATTTATTTTATATGGAACCATAGAGAGAGACTCTCTGTATTTATCTATATATCGATTGATTCATACCTGCACAGATTCATTTCCATTCATATAACACACAACAGCATTCTACAACCAAGTACAAAGAACTTTTTTTTTATCTAAAAATTTATTTTAAAAAATCCTTAAGTCTGGTATTCTTGTTTAAAAGAAACTAGTAACTATATTTCACCCACTAGCCATTAAATTAGATATTACCAAATGTGTGTTTATATGAACGATAAAGGGAATGCTAAAGAGTCCTTTGAAAACTGTACTTCCTCTTGCAATAGTTATAGTTTAGTTTTAAAAAACAAAACAAAACAAAAAAAAACAAAAACAAAGTTGGCTGGGACAGCTGCAGAGTTGGTAGAGTGTATGACTAGCATGCATGAACCCCTAGGTTCCAGCCCCAGTATTTTATAAACCAGACATAGTGAGTGACACATGCCTGTAATCCCAGCTCCTTTGGGAGGTGGAGGCAGGAGGCTCAGAAATTCAAGGGCACCCCAAGCTACAAAGCACATCGGAGGCGAGGAGACATGAGTCCTCATCTTGAAACAAAACAAAAGAGAAAACTGTATTTATTCACAACACATGCCTTGTAAGTCCCTTGAGAACTCAGCTCCCCAAAATTACTTGCACCTTTCAGCTTTTATAACACTCAAATCTCTGCGTGTTGATCTCACCCACATACACGTTTATCTTGATACCTTTTGACCAGTTTCCATATGTCAAGATGAGACTTTTGTAAGTCAGCTGAAAAGTGACCATTTTGAACATTTCCGGTGGTACCAGCAGCCAATGGTTGTTTCTGCAATCACTGGAAATTCTTTATTGCATTTTGGGCCCATGGTTTTATAAAAATAAGTGTGGAAATGGGAAATAGATGTGCAGAAATGAAAACCTTATGAATGTCATAAAATGAAGACAAAACCAGACGTCATGGGTCCACTGTGGTTACCAATGTTGTGACTAGGTCGGGAAAGATCTAAGGGCAGAGGACAGTTAGAGATCCAGTCATATTTTGCAGCCTGTGATGAGGAAGACCTTTCCTCTTGGACGACTTCTGTCACACACTTGTGTGAAGAAGAGATGCTCAGGAAGTAGTTGCTTATAAAATTAGTAAACTTGCAGAGGACCCGAGTTCAATCCCCAAATCCTACCGCAGGAGGCTCACAGCCTCCGGTAACTCCAGGCTCAGGCTTGATGCTGGCTGGCCTCCAGCCGGCACTAGCACAGATGGTGTGCCCACGTGCTCTGGACACACACACACACACACACACACACACACACACACACACACTCAAATGAATAAAAAAAAGAAGTAGCCCCAGGTCAGTGAAGGAGGAAGCTAGCCTTCCACTCCTGCAGTCAATGCTTCATGTAAAGAAGACAAGAGCTACAGGCTGGATACCTGACCCCAATCCTCATGTCTTAAGGGATGGATTTCCAGCCTCTGGCACTACTGGGAGGTGATGGAACCTGCAGGAAGTACATGTAGTGGGAGGAAGTTATGTCACAGGGGTGGGAGTGGGGTGGGCACATACCCATGAAAGGAATACTGGGACTGTTCCTTTCCTTCTCCCTTTTGCTTCCTTGCTGTGAGGGAGTTAGCTTCCTGTATCCCCAGCTCCCATCCCTACAACTATGGTGTGCTGTCTCACCATAATCCAGAACCAATGAAGCCACTCGATCACCAAAACCTCCAAACGAAAAGCCCAAATCACCCTCTCCTTTTTTGAAAAGCTGCTATTTCAGGTGTTTTGGATATTCTCCCTAATAATAAAACTTGGACTAGCAATTAAAGAAGGCCCTTGGGCAGCTCTCTGTTCCTTTTTCCATCGTTCATTCATGTCTCTCTGCTCTAGGTCTATGGAAGAGTCTTGGCTCAGCCCAGAGGGTCTCAGCAAGGGACACTTTTGTCCCCAGGAGACATTTGACAATTTCTGGAGACATTTTGAGTTGTGATTTAGGATGGGGTTCATACTAGCAGCTAATGGAGACAAGCCAATGGAATATTAATTACCCCTACCCAGGGCAGCCCTCCGTATGATAAATCTCATTACCCAAAATGTCAACATCAGCAGCTGAAGAAAACAGTAGTCTTTAAAGTCTACCTGTAATTCAGGAACTCAACCTCTATTAAAATTCACCAAATCCAGGTCATCTCTCTAAACCCCTTGGACTGTGCATTTTCCTCCCCCGTTGACATGGGATGAGTGACTACATCCATGTGGATGGAAGAGCTGAATAATTCAAAAAGAGACTGAATAATCACTGTCATTTGCTGAGTGCTTCCGGCAATCTGGCCAAACACAGTTTTCAGAGCTTCTGTGTATATTAGCACATTTTATTCCCGATAAGAGCTCTAGGCGGGTCCACTGTGTTCCTTGTTTTACTGACAAGCAGTCTCAGGCTAAGAAAGGTTAAGGGATGCAATCCAAGTCACAGAGTTAGGGTTATACTCTAGAAAGTCTGATCAAGGGATAGAAGAAGAGATACGGTCAATCAGCGAAAAGCTGGCAAAGCAGCCAAGGTTCCCACAGGAGATGCAGAGGAGAGAGGAGGTAGATAGAAAGCCAGCTGGAGCAGGTCTGGTGGGTCAAGATGATGACCGCAGCTTTTCCCTCCAGCATCTTAATGCTGACTCTGCCAGAGAGACTGCAGTTCTGAGTACCAGGTCTCTGACATCAGGGCCCACTGCATGCGGCCCGCTGTTTAATGCCTTCACACTGTGGCTCCGTCATGGCATATAAACCATGGCATAGTGAGAGAGGCTTCTGCCCCCTTCTCACACTCCTTACAGTCTGTGAGCCGAGGCCTTGCTTTGTTCAAAAAGCTGCACACTCGTGAAGGGGACAGAAAGCATGGGCTATATTTAAAATCTGCCACAGCAATATGCTGACCAGTGAGGCTTGTTTATTAAGATCTTTATGTGGGGTGAAGTACCACTGTGCTTGTGTCAGCTGGTTTATGGAGAGGCCCTGGTTTCAAGATCAGGCTTCTGTTTGTCTTCTCTGCTGAGCTGACAGGAGGATGGTTTGGAGTTTCCATCATGCCCCAAACATCTGTATTAGAGAATCAGCAATGAAGACCCGCAGCTCCAAATGGAGTTCCGACTGTGGACAGCCCTTGTCTGTCAATAGATTAAGTTGCTATTTTTACCCAAAGAGAAAGCTAGTGGGAGGATAAATGAGTTAAGGACAGCAGAAACTGGCCTGCCAAGTTATTTTTGCACACTCTCAAAGGGACACGGGGTGGGTTTAGTTTTCTTGTTAATGGTGTTTGAAGGAAAAAAAATACTTAGAGATCTATCTCATCTCAAATCTAGATGCTCACAGATAAATTTACCCTCCTCTATTCCCCCAACTTGAATAAGACTCTGAATTAGAAAGGATGAATGCCCAGGAATCTGCCTCTGATTAAAATCAGGCCCTTTATCCTTTATACATCTTCTTATTTAAAACCTGAGCTCCGAACTTTACCCAGATGGGACAGGTCTTTGGAGAAGGAACTACACTTATTGCCAATACCCTCACAGGACAGTAAAAACAGTGACAGTAGTAAGTAGTTGACACATATACTGGCCTATTAATCCCCACGTTTTTCTTGCTTAGCACTGATATGACCTACTTATTAAAACCCTTCCTGAAGAGTAACATTACATAGAAACTGACATAAATTTTTAAAGACATAATTCTGTGAATTGTACAAACTGGACACACAGAAGAAACCAATAGGATGTGGGTGGCCCTGTGATGTGGCACGAGTTCTACAGAACCTTTCAGGACTCTTAGCGGGTTTAACTCAGGGGCTCCAGTCCCGGAAACTCAGCCACCACTAAAGCCACCCGAAGCCAGTGGCTTCTGAGCTCATTGGCTCGTGTCTGAGAAGCAAGAATTGTGGGCAAGGAAAGGCAGGGTGAACTCATATTTATTAAAAGGAAATGAGAAAGGGTGCCTAGAGTGGGAGGGACCAAATGGATGCCTACAAAGGATGAAGGATGAATACAGCCATGTTGCCCTGACAGGGTATGTGTGCACATGTGTGCGTGTGTGTGTGTGTGTGTGTGTGTGTGTGTGCGTGTGTGTGTGTGTGTGTGTGTGTGTGTGCACATGTGTGTATTATGAAAGGAACTGGATGTGGATTGAAAGTAATTTTTAATAGAATTTGTCACTTTCAAGCCCATGAATGGCCAAGCCAGTAAGGAGTTCAAACACCCTATGTATGGCACCCCTCCCCTGACATTAGGTAATTCCCACCTCAGCTTATGACAGCACAGATTTGGTTCCCACAGCTTTTACTTTGCACACATGCTAGTGTAAACGTTCACTTAGCACATATGTTGGTATACACTTTCACTGTGCACACATGCTGGTGTACACTTTACTCTGCACACACGCTGTGTACACTGCGCATACTCTCGTGTCTGGCCTGTCACTCAGCGCTGGTGTGTGTGGTTCACCTGTATTACTGTGCACAGCTGCACTTTGTATGTGGCAGATTTCTTATCCTCTCTGCTCTAGAACTCCTGGTACATGAATATGCTGCCACTTTTTTCCCTACTTTAATGTGAATAGGTTTTATACTTCATTTTAGGTTAAAGTTTCAGGGTTTTTTTTTGTTTGTTTGTTTTTTTGTTTTGTTTTTCGAGACAGGGTTTCTCTGTGTAGCCCTGGCTGTCCTGGAACTCACTCTGTAGACCAGGCTGGCCTCGAACTCAGAAATCCACCTGCCTCTGCCTCCCAAGTGCTGGAATTAAAGGCGTGTACCACCACTGCCCAGCCAAGTTTCAGGTTTAAGGTTAAAGGTTCAGGTCGAAGGTTAAGAACACAGAGAGGAAAAAGACTAAGATTAACTCCTATGGAGAGTAGACTTGGGCTTATAGCTCATTCTGGCCTGACTCCAAAGCCCAGGCATTTGAGCACCATGCTGTCTTGTCTCAGAAAAGCAGGGTTTGCAGGGGCTTCTTCCTATTGGGCAAAAAGATATTTTGTGTATATAACTGGGGAGCTTCTGGGAAGGGGACGTTTGAACAGTATGACGTGGGTTTTCATCTTCCCATTCCTGTGGAATGATTGCCCTCACACATCTCTCTTGGCATCAAGTCCATCTGACAGATCTTCCATTCTCTGTTACTTTGATTGCCTCTTCCAATAGCCCTGTCAGGGTCTTTAGCACTGAGGAGCCAAAGCTGGAGAGGCACAGAGCACCTGAGACCTAGAGAGACACGGAGCACAGCATATGCTTAGAGCCTCAGCTGTGGCGGAGGTGAATGTGTCAATGGATTCACAAGTGACAGACTGGGCTGCGTGTTCCCAGTCACTTATGCATGCGCACATTCACGTTATTGGCTCAGCTGTCTTCCCTGCTCACATTTCTTCCATGAATAGTCTATGATGCTACTACCAGATCCTTAGCATGACCATGCCCATGTCCAATAAGTAGGCTAGCTGTATCCTCATTAGCACTCATACCACCTGCACATTTTCTAGAAGGAGAAGAGGAAAGAATACCTCAAAAGAATATTTATAGGTGCAGCAACTATTAGTGGTCGATCTGCTGCTAACCATTTGCCCTCTTTGACTAAATAGAAAGTCAACATAGAAAGGACATCAGCCCAGCACCCAGAGAACGTACTGTAGGCATCCTTTTTGGCCTGCACAACCAGAAATGACCCAAGAGATCATTCACAGATGAAGATCCAAGAGACCACCTGTAGATGAACTTTGGGAACCTTAAGGAAGATTTCAGACCAGCTTGCTACCCTGTGAATGGGCACAGAATCAGCTGAGGCCTAAATCTGCAAGGTTATCTGGTGGGTTCACAGATGATTATGAAGCAAATGCAGTTTGGTTGAGTTAGTGAGCACAGTTTGTTAAGATGACAGAAGGCCCTGGCTCAGCTAAGGTGGAAACCAGTTGTTTCATTTACATAAGCACTATGGTGGTGCCCAGGCACCCCGCCAGAAGGTCCCACCTATGTCTCGCAGTGTCTGGGGAGATCCTTGGCTTCTCTCCTCTGCCTCCCCTAAGAGGCAGGAGAGGGTGCTAAGAGACCACTGGCATTTGTCTGAAGCTGCCTCTCAGAAGATCTCAGACTTTAGAGCAGATAGTTATGAAGAAAATTAGAAGTCCTTTCAAAATTCCTTTTTCCAGGACACTTTGCCAGACACTCTGATACTGTGAGTCTAATTTAGACAGATCTGAGGATGCAGGTGGCCTCGGCATCATCCTCACACAGACTCAACGTCTTCCATCAAATTCCAACATTCTAGGGGCTGCACAGAGAAACTAGACTTCAGCAATCAAGAGGTTCCACAAAGAGAACAGAGATGAGAGAGGGGTTGGGTGTCTGCAAGGCCCTGCCTCTGCCTGTGTTTTAGACTTGGGTCCACATTCCAGACATTTAAAATAATGCCTTCTTCATTGTATAAATATGTTCAAATTGTTTTCTAATCACTTGCAACCAAACATGCCTTCCGAGTTTGGAGGCAAAGGCACAGAGCATGGGCTTAATTTCCTCATATTCCTGTCTGCATCATAAAAAACATGAGCCCCAGTAGAAGCATCTTGGGCTGTGTTGGGGAGAGCGGGAGCAGTGGTCATGTGCAGCTACTGACTATTGCTATCTTAATAGAGGTGGTTGAAGATGAGCATACAGGACTTAGCCCTGAAACCCACTGCAGTCCCATTCTGTCTGGAAAGACTGCAAGTTTATTTACCCAAATTTTGCAGCTCCATTTTTCTGAGGTGGAGATTTACATGCAGCAAGATTTACTGGCAGCATTAAAGGGCTGCCATTCTGTTCTTTGATGCTATCTAGCTGGGCACATGTCTGCTGAGGCAAGCATTGGTCCTTAGGTCTCTGAGACATCATGAGCCACTGACTGTTGGAAATTTCCAGTCTCAGGAACTCAGCAGCAGCTGCAGGTAAGAAGATATTACACTGTCACCTATCGTAGCCTTTAGGGATCTTGACTAATGTAAATCTGGATCCTTAGCTTGCCACACAAGAGGACTTCCAGGATGTGGCAGTATGAAGCAGCGTTGGCTTTTATTAAAAGAGATTTTAATATAGATTTTAAGCATTGGGTATTAAAGAGGTGTGGGCTTCTCCAAGGAGAGTCTGGCTTTGTTGTTTTTACCATTTTGGTGGCTCTTGATGCTTTTATCTTAAAGGACACTCAGGAAGAGGCCCTGGGGTATTTCCTAGTGTCCTAAAGGATGACAGCTGATAAGGTGAAACCCCAGCTCACAAAGCTTGCTTGGGAAGCTAAGATATTTTTAGTGTAAACAAAAGTTTTTGTCTTGTTTGTGAGATTCCCAGAAAATACCTTGGAAAGGAAAAAGGCCATAGGGGGTAAGCTTTGGTCATCATTACTTTAATACTCTTTTTTGTTTAAAAGGAATACTGTCTCTGTGGCAAATGTTAATTACACTGGAGTTACTGATTCACAGCTGGTAAGAAGAGTCTTTGGAGTGAGTGGATCCCTTCCTTTCCCATGTCTCCTTAACTTTCTTTCCATCTCATTGGAGTCAGGCCAGGACCACCCTGAGGCATGGAGGTTTCCGATGAAGCCCTGTCAGCCTGCCCCTGAAAGTGGGAGGCAGAAGCCCCCTCTCTGCATGAGACTATCACTTCCCCAGTCTTTCCTCCTTTCTTAACCTCAAGGAATTGTCATAGAGATTTGAAGGTAAGGGCAGGTGTAGGGAGCAAGTCTGATGCCTGACATTTCTCCCTGTGGGCGCAGTCCTTTGAAACAAGGATAAGCCAGCAAAATATGCCAAGCCTGATGTTGGCTTTCAACTCTACTACATCCATCCCCCAAGGTAACAAACATTAGATAGCCTGGCTGCTTTCAGAAAGGGAAGAGCTAGGAAGAATGAGGGAGTGAGGGGGGCTGCAGAGAAGGAGAGGAAGGACATAGGTTAAGTCTTCAAAGCCATTATCTTGATGCAAGATACTGGGTGCCTTTCTGTATGACGGAAGTACGTATGACGGAAGTACGTGTGATAGAAGTACGTATGTGCCATTAATTCACTGGCTTCCTGTTTGCGTCCCTGGGTTCTCAACTCTCGCTAGCTTCTGTACAAGGCACAGCAAGTTCCAAATCTCAGCAGCTGTCATACTCTGCAGAGTCAAACTCTGCAGTGTGCAGAGGAGGCCAGCTAATCCAGCAACAGGACGACAGAGGTCAAAAGGTACTACGTGAGGCTCTTCATTAACTGAAGAGCAGGCAAATTTATGAAAATTGTGAATCAGTTAATCCATTACTCACGATGATTAATAGCTAATTAACACCAGGATAGAGCCTGACCCTACTTTTCATCTCTACTAACTCTGAGTACCCATTTTCAGTCCCAGCTCCAGGGCAGAAAATGGCCTGCATACTGACTCTGTGTTCAAGCTAGCCCAATGAGGCAAGGCTAGCGGAGCAGATGAAAGAAACCTGCTAGTAATGGCAGGACTTCCTCAGAGGGTGCGTGCGCATTTTAAACTTTAGATTATGGGAGATGGAGAGATGGTTTAGTGGTTGAGAGTGCTTCCTGCTCTCACAGAGGACCAGCGTTAGGTTCCTCGTGCCCACACAAGGCAGCTTGCAAATGCCTGTAAGTCCTTAGAATCCGATCCCCACTTACGACTTCTACATGCACCCACACTCACACATGCACATACCAACACACAAAGACATATATGCACCTCGCTTATAATAAATAAAATAAGTCTTTGTATTTTGGAAGTCATGGCTGCCACGAATTCTTACAGGTTGCCGTTGCCTCGGTGTCCTTTTGAATATAAATTAGATTTTCTCATTCTAGAAACAACACTCGTTTCGACAGTTTCTAGTTCTTTTCTTGGTTCCCCAAAATGATCAACTGGGAAGTTACCCTATTCAACCTATAGGACAGCTGGATACAATAGACTTGCTGTCCGCTGACCACATACCCTATGTGGCCACAGCCAGGCATGCTGCAGTGACTCCCTCAGAGACAAAATATGTCTTCATAGAACTCATTACCGCTTTCCCTACCAGGTGTGTCCAACTTTTTGATATTGGAACACAACATATTTATCCAGAAAGCTCATATTTGAGAACTACCTAATTGAAAAAATTCACAAAAACAATCTTATGTTTTAAGTAAGTTTATCATTCATATAGCTCTGTGAGCCCCAAGCGGCCCAGGATGAACATGTCTAGCTGGAACCACCCACTAGAACTTCTCTTAGGAATTCTGCTTAGATACAAATCTGGACCCTAGTAAATAGTAAATTTAGTTCATTCTTCTCTCTCTTGCTTTTCTTCTCTCTCTCTTCCTCCCCTTTCCCCCTCCCCCTTCTCTCTTTCTTTTCCTCTCCTTGCTAATTGAACATGTATGTGACTGATGGCTTCTCCTCTCCACAGACCCTGTGAAGCATGTTGCCCTCCCCTCTCTAGGATCTGTGAGCTGTGCACTGCTTCTGTGACAGCATAAGTCTTGTTGAACTCCTTCCTCTGTGACTCACCTGACTGATAAACCCAACTATAACCCTTTCCTGGTCAGGGCTTTCCTGGAGAGTGGCTAGTATCTTGGTAGGAGTAAACTAGACACTTAAAAAAGAAAAAAACCTATAGGAGTATCCACCAGTATAAACAAGCTTGCTATGAGAGGAACACCTGGTCACAGCATTAGACACTTGTTTGATTGGATTTAGAATTGCCTGAAGGGCACACCTCTGGACTGGGCCGGGGGGTAATTTTAAGGAAAAGCTGTTGATGGAGAAAGACCCAACATGAATGTGAGTGGCTTCATCCCCATGGGTTGGGTGCTTGGATTGAATAGAAAAGGAAAAACAGGGAGTCATGTAGGTGTCCATATTCCCAGATCTATGTGTTCTGATCTGTGGACATATGGGAAAGCAGCCTTATTGTCCTGCTGCTGGTCCTGCTGCCGTGACCATGATGCTCCGATTCTGTGCATTAGCCATTGATGGACTGGGCCACAATAAATCCTTCTTCCCTTAAGTGGATCCTTGACAAGTCGTGGTCACAATGATGAGAACAGCCACCAGTATAGATGCGTTGTTCAGATCAATCTGAAGGTTTTGGGATGCTATTAAGTTTTGTTCTTCCAAGGATCACAATAGCATATACAGCCATAAAGACTGGTTGTCCCTTTTATAATACCATTAATCACTGGTGATTATTACCTAGATAATTAATACTTTGGATTGGGGTGATCTTATCCTCCCAGGGATCATGGCAATGTTTATGGTTTTGATCATCATGGACAAAGGGATGTTTCAGGAATCTCATGGAGAAGAGTCTAGAGATCCGCTAAATGCCCTATAACAAAGAATAATGTGGTGTCAGGAGTGCAAAGCTGAGAAACTTTGGGCTAGATCTATCTACTCATGTGGACTTATAAAACAGTCTATTCTAGTGCCATTGTTCATGTTTTGTTAGCTAGAATAATTGTATAAAGGAAAACCTTCCTGCTCAACTATTTGGTTTCCCTGAGGTAGAATTCATGCTGTAAATGTCAGTAAATGCTTCCTTCTTTCATTAGCCAGTTTCCAAAATAATGAGTCAGTTCCCTCACTTCTTTTGCTAAGAACCAATGGGCTTCTTTTTCTTTTAAGAGTCACTCAACTTGGAATGGAAACATGTCCACTAGACATGTTTCACTTGGTCCGATAGCTACTGATGCCTAAACTATCCTATCTGAAGAGTGCAGCCTACCTGGTCAGTCCCTGAGTCTTCTCAATGTGCCCATGCACCCTAGCCTTCTTCACAAAGTTTGCTTGCATTTTCTAATCTCACCCCTGTGCTTACTGTCCTCAGTGGGAACCAGTCACTTTTCCAAGGAGATTCCTGTGAGTGGCATTTAGTGGTTACCATTTCTGTCCTAAGGACACTCACACATTTTTTAAGACATAAATATCCCTTAAAAATGTTAAATTTTTCTCTAAGAAAAGAATTTTATGAATTATTTTTTACACATAGGAAAACTGAGGCCTTCAAAAGAGTAGCTTTGTCCTGACCCAGATGTAAAGCATATGGGAATTTTGAAAGTAAGCAATAAAAGTTTTGCTTTCTTAATCTTTAGGTCTGAGTGGGGACAGATGGTCTCAAAAGTCCAATAATGAGAGGTCTAAACAGATCAGAGTGGGAGGACAGAAAGGCATGGAGATGCTAGAATTGGTGGATGATGCTCCAACCAACATGAGGGCCTTCCAGGCCTTTTCTCCTTTACAAATACAGCACTAGTGGGTGTGGGCCAACCTTGCCTGTAGAAAAATAGCACCCATAGGCAAAGACTTCTGCACGGAAGGGTGTCTGTGAGGATGACAAGCCACAGAAGAGTAACAATGTTATCAACCGTGTTGGGAAACAAAGGCATTTTCTTTGATAATAAAGATCAAAAGGTGGTTTGGTGGCTCACATCTCTCATCCCAGTTCTTTGGAAGAGTCATTCTGAGTTAAAAGCCAGCTGGGGCTATCCCAAGTTCCAGGCCAGACTGAACTACATTGTCAGAACCCCACATACAGAAAGGAAGGGGAGGAAAGGGAAGGAAAAAAAAGATCATATACATCATATAAAACTTTAATAATTAAAAAATGTATATGATGTATAAATGATAATAAAGCCAGTTGTCAAAGTCGGGTTGTTTTTTATTTCTCAATGCCATCCTCTAATACTGACAATGCAGAACCCAGACTGTTGTCATGAAGAAATAAAAACACTACAGTGGCCATTTCGTGTCCCATCCTCCTCATGGCATCCAGTGAGCTGCCTTCTTCTAGACTTGGATTAACATCTACCAAGGCAGTTTAGGGGAAGAAGTGACAAATGTCCATCACCATTACAGCAGGGAGGCACGGCAACAGGTAGGCCAGAGCAGTACGCTGAGAGCTCTCATCTGAACTGCAAGCAAGAAGCAGAGGAGGCAGATGGCAATGGTGTGGGTCTTTAAACTCTTAAACCCCACCTCAGTGACATACTTCCTCCAATAAGGCCATGCCTCCCCAAACAGTGTCACCAACTGGGGACAAATTATTCAAAACCATGAACCTATGGAGGATATGTCTATTCAAACCACCACAGCTACCCAGCCAGTGATAATTGTCAGCCACCCAGCCAATGTCTACTGTTAAGCAGCTAGAGTCACTAAGACATCATCACAAACCTTCTTACTTAACTTATGGATCTCTCAGAACATATTGCATGGAGTCTGCCTGCTTCCGTTCCTTCTCGACTCCTACATGTCCATAGTTTTCTCTCTCTAGAATGATCTATTAAATGTCTTGGAGTTCTGGTTGCTTCTTTCTCCTAGAGCAGGATTTCTCCTTCAGCCTTTGCCTGACCCCCCCCCCCCCCGCCCCCAGCACCCAACCACCCTGGATCACTTATAAAATATACACTACATGCAGTGCAGTAAAGGCAAGCTAAAACAGGAGGCATGGCAGTGGTTAGCCCTAGTGCAAAGCAAGAAATGGGTGTGCTGGACAAAATGCAAAAGCAACAATGATGTCATCAATTTGGTTTTTGTATTGCCGCTCAATAAAGGCAATCTTAAATAATGTTAGCAGTGAAAATTATTCCCTGTGAGCATTTTTTTTTCCTCCATTTCCCACTACTGGAACATTTATGGCTGGAGATAAATCAAATACTTCATGGTTCCTACCCTCAAGTTGCCAGTACCCTCACAGAGAAGGACAGCAGCTTGAGGAAGCGATACAGTAGGGATTTCCATCTCAAGGGAAGGGTTTGCTGGGGAGATGTTAGTGGAACTTCACAGGACAAGATCTGGGATTGAGCCAGGTGATGGAGAAGGAACAGACCCACAGCAACCCTGAGGCAGGACACACGCTGCAGCTGGAGAAAACAGTCCCTGAGATAGGACTCAGGATGCACCTGGGCAGGGACATATGTGCACCAGCAGAGGAGCCAAAGAGCCAGGATAAAATCACCTCTAGAAGAACCTTTGTCCTGGTGCTAATACAACAAGACATTCCTTTTTTCCTTAAAGCCTCACTGTAATTAAAATCCTGTATGTATTGGCTTCTTTTCTCGCTTGACACTAGAAGCAAATACCACACAAGAAGCAACTTAAGGAAGAATTTTGGTTCGTGGTTTGAGAGGAGACATTCCATCATGATGGGAAAGGCATGGCTACTGAAGCAGCTGAGTCATGACAACAGGGGTATGAGGCTGTTAGTTCACATCTCAGTGGATTAGGAAGCAGAGCCCTCAAGCCAGAAACAGAGCCAGTCCATAACCCTCAAATCCCACCCTAGGCTCCATGTGGTAAAGACGCCAATACAGTGCCACCATCAGGGACCAAGGATTTTAACACATGAGCCTCTGGGGAATGCTTCACACTCAAACCAAAACACTATAGAGTTTACCCATTTGAAGCAAATTATTCAGTGGCTTTTAGTCTATTCATAGCGCTAAGTCTCTGTCAGCACCAGTTTTGCATTCTCTTCCTTATTCTAGAGAGAAATCCTGTATCACTTAGATAGATGTGATGTAACAGAATAGAGAAAGCATGAGAAAATTGGGATTTTTTTTTAAAATATTGAACATATTGTTCCCACAACTAACACAGGGATGCCTGCTTCATGTAATCCCATGAAGTACTTAAAAATGACATAATTCTTTGAAGATCTTCCTAGACTCAGAAAAGAAAGCATCTTTCTTATTTTGGAGATGGCACTTTTGTGCTATTTCTGAGTCTGTCCAGCATGACACACAAAGATGCAAATCCATCCACCCATCCGTACATCTTTGTGATGCTTGTGTGGGGACCTACCTGCAACCCAGGATCAGTGGCAGCCACACAAATGCATCTACTTGCACACTAGCCCTCCCACACCTGTACCTTGCTTTCTTGGCAGGGAACACTTAAGGAAATTTAGCTGAGATGGCCTTTGCCTTGGCAAGTTCACACATCTGGGCTTTGTACTCTGGGGACTGGACTCCACAGCTCTTACCCTTAGATTTCTCACCTCTGGGCTGGTTCATTATTTCTGAGAACTGATTGCCTTCCCCTCCAAATCTTCATTCTTTACCTACCTCCCTGACCAAACCATCTACTTTTCCTTCCTCAAGATGGACATGGTCAAGTAGTCCCCAACAACCATAATGTGATCCCATGAAGTACTTAATAATGGCATAATTCTTTGAAGGTCTTCCTAGACTCAGACAGAAAAGAAAGCATCTTTCTCATTTTGGAGAAGGTGCTTTTGTGCTGTCTCTGAGCCTATACCACACACAATAGAACCCTCACCTTGCAATGGAAGGCTGTACCACTGCCTGCCATCAGTGAGAAGTGCTCCAGGCACACAGGGATGCCTGCTTCTTACCTCCCAACAGATCTATGTGCAGGACTAATAGAACATGTCTGGAAGGTCAACCAAGTCCCAAGCTCCCTGTAACTTTCTCCCTTGCCACACTTAGCTTGGGACTTTCATCTTCACGGTCAAAATTTCTCTGGATTCTGGCTTTTTTTTTTTTTTTTTTATCAGAAAGATAATAGCTTTTCTAGAAGTCTTGCTGAGTAGGCAGCTTCATCCATTTCCTGTTGCCCTGACAAACTACTACAGGCAGGGAACCTATGAGTAATAGAAGTTCGTCTGGCCCTTAAGGCTCTGAAGGCTGAGAAGTCCAAGAGCAGGACACTCACATCTGGTCAACATCTGTCGAGAGAGTCTGCTTAGTGTGTTGTAATATGACAAAGGGTGACATGGAGACAGAGCCACTGATGTCATCCTGAGGACCTCACACCCATGACCTCATTGAATGCTAATGATCTCTGAGAGGCTCTCCCTCCAAACACCATTAACATATAAACTTGGGGCTTACATTTCTAATAAAAACAATGACATTTCCAAGCCATAGCAGGAGGTATCACTTCTAACCTGTTGGCTCCTTAAGACTTTGTGATGTTTCTGCTATCAACAAAAACCCATGCCTGCTGTATAAGACAGAAGGAAAATGGATGCTGTGACTGAGACGTGCCAAGTGTTGAGTTGATGTGTTCCTGATCTTGTCACCTCACCTCTAAACAGAATCCAGTTCCTCTGGCCTTTCAACATGCAGCTGGCACCACATCCAAGTCTGGCTGCTTCTCTCCTGATCAGCAAGCTCTGCTGGACTAAAGCGCCATCCAGAGCTTCTATTGGCCATGAGCTGAGTTCACAGTCCCATGGGGAGTTGCTAGGCATCCCATGACCTGACTGTAGCCATCTTGAGTCATTAAATCTACTCCTATTAAGCCCTGGACAGCTTTCCTTACATGACTGTACAGCCATCAACACAAAGAGCGTGGCTGGTGTCTTCGATACTACGTGGGATAAGCCAGGTATGTCCTGACTTGGATAAAGTCCCTTTTGTCCCGACAGTAGATAAGCCTTTCCTTCTGAGTCACAGGAACCAGCTGCTCTTGCTTGCATCCAGCCCCACACACTTCTGTCATAAGTTCCCTTCATTACATCCTTTCTGCTTCGCTTCAGTCTCTGGCTCCTTGGATCCTGTTCTCATGGCCTGGGGCCAGGGAAGAGGTGGGTCATTTTATTAATTTTGCTGCTGGCAAAAGTCCCTGCTTTGAAAAGAGTTCTTAAAAGGCCCAGAGATACGCAAGGCAGCCTCCTGTCTCTCGGCTTCCCAGCACTCACTGAACTGCACGCCTTCATGAAAGAGCATCTAACGTGTCTGTTTCCAGATGTGCTATGTGCCCCCTTTGCAGAAACCAGACTCACAAGGACTCCAGCATACATTAAGTCTTAATCACCATTAGGAGATGAGTGGGGAGATCTGAACAGCACTAACCAGAAGGGTGGGGATGAGGAACAAAGGGGGATTGAGGAGGTGGAAGAAACAGATCCTCTTAGATAATACAGTACGAAGTCCAGCAGAAACACCCAAGTTCACAGGAGTTTAACCGTATGGCACACACACCTGCCTTACTCTCCACTCCCTTTGGTTAATGGGCCCAAATGGCCTAGAAAGCTTGGTTGTATGATAGGAAGGTTGGCCATGTGATATTTTTCCAAGAGAAAACAGTGTAGCAACGTTCAGCTGCCCACCCCAAGAAACCCTGCTCCTGAGGCTTGCTCAGTGAGGGTTACATAATTTTAAACCTTTCATCCCCCCTTTCATGTTAAACCCAACATGTCTTATGTTGCTAAGAAGAACACAGCGTGTCTGTGCCCCTCAAGTCAACTGGGGTCAAGCTGCCCAAACTCTCGGAAGATTAAACAAGAGGAAATCTGTCTAAATATAAAGCCATCTTGAGTTTTCAGCAAATACCCTTCGAAATTGTGACTCCTAGAGAAAACTGTAATAGTACCTGAGAAGTATCAGGTACTGAGAAGAATGCCGGGTTTTTTAAAACTCTGGCTTGTAGACCTGGATTCTAAACTAGGCAGAACACTTCCTGCCCATCCATTGGCTGCCTCAGCTAGGAAATGAGGATTTAAATTAAGGGAGATTAAAATCCACTTCTGTCCCCGATTCTATGTGCTCAAGTGCAATGGAGCACATGGGTCTTTCTGCATGAATTCTCTCAGAAAATATGAATCAAAGATGCTCAGGATAATGACAGTCGAGTGGTTACCAGGAGCCCTTGCAAAGCACTTTAACCTGTTAACTCTTAATCCTCACAGCAATTCTGTCATGAGTGATATTAACAGCGAAAATCTACTAATGAATTAACAAGAGAATGGAGAGATAAGTAGCCAGCCACTTCGTTTGAGCTCAGGTAGTTTCTGCAAAGCTCCAGTTTAATAAGCACAGAGCTAAACTTCCATCTCCCTTCCTCTACTGCATCCCAGCAGACTCTTCCAGGTTTCCACTGTTAAATAACCAGCAACCCCATCCCACATGCCATCCAGGCAGAACACCTTTGCTGTCCCCACACATCCAAGTCACCACAAGAATGCCATCTTTCCTTCCAAATAGATAAGGAAGCCACAGCCTCTCACTACCTGAAGTGTGTCCACTTCATACCTATACTACATACAGTCTGGATGGTTACAAGAACCTTCTCATTGGTCCTCCTGCCCCAAGCCTTCTGCTCCACCCTCACATGCACAGCTTTGCTCTCTATAGTAGAAAGGATGCTTGGTCAAAGAACACATATCATCTCTGTACTCAGAACTTTTCAGTAGCTGCGGCTGAAATCCAAAGTCTTTGACCTACAATGTTCTCCAAGAAATCCTTCACTCTCCACCCCTCCTGCAGGCCCACCAGCTTCATTTGCATGACACTCATTTGCATGGCTCTCATTTGCATGGCTCTATCCCCATCTCAGCCACACCTGCCCACTCATCTCCCTCAAGCAGACCAGTCCCTCCCTCTCTCAGACTTCCCTGGTCTGCCCTTTCCTCACACACACTAACATCATTCCTCATTTCCTGAACTCTGAACCTTCCTCTTCTGACCAGGTAAAGTCGCACCTCCCCCGTGTGCCTGTGTCCTCCTGGTTTGGTTTGCCTTGGTTTATTTTCCTCCTCGGTGTGTATCTATGTCCAGCATGTATTATATGATATGTTTATTTTCATTGCCATTTGCTCCCCTCAAAGCTAAGTTCTACAAGGACAGACTGGTTACTGTGTTCACCGGTAAATCCCCAGGGTCAGGGGCAGTGTCTGGTGACATTCAAAAACCCCACTCAATAGACAAAAGTGGTCGCCGCTATCTAAACAGAATTCTTTTTGGAAGCACGTGTGTGTATGCATGTGTGTGTGTGTGTTTGTGAGACTGGCAAGTTTGGCATAACAAGGGCCCATGTTCTCTCGCATTAAAGGGGGGAAGTAATGCCTTTTGTATGTCACCTGTGTTCTTTAATTACCTATAACACAACCCACTGTGGACTTCTGAATGATACAAGGCATTTAAGCCACCAATTACCTAATCATCTGACTCTTAATGAACTCATTAGTGAGTCTGTCTGTGACAGTGCGGACTATGGTTGAAGGGATTACGCTCTCCTTCTACACCAAGGCGAATCGCAAACTGGAATATAAACAAACAATAAATCGATTTGTTAAAGGCAGATAACGAGTACAATATACTTATGAAAATAAACTTTTAAAAAGCCATTTACTTACCTCTGAGTTACCTGTGAGAGATGGAAACTGCTGTTCCTCTTACAATTAAGATAGAGAGAAGTCAAACAGCGCTGGAGGGTGTGGAGCGAATCCCAAGGCACGCTCATTTCCCAGGTGAGGAATTTTATGCTCATTAGCAGGTACTTTTCAGTTCTTGGCGTTCGGGAGTCTTGGGTAGATGACTGTGAATCACCATCAGAAGCTATCAGTGAGGCGGTGGAATGAAAACAGCAAACATTCAAAATAGACATCTGCTTTAACCACATGACGAGATAATTAATTATCCACACTGGGATAATTTTGACAGTGAGAGGAAAAATAAACAAACACTATATAATTTTTAAGGGTGCATTTGTAGATTGACAAATTGGTTTCACTAATGGTGGGTCTATAAAATCATTTTAAGTCATAAATCATTGTCAAACAGAAAATCGTTTCTCAAAATTAAAAGGGCAATGCACATTAAAGCAAAAGTTTTAGAGTTTATTAGATTGATTTTGTCTAGATAGTTTAAGAACAGTATGAAGCAGAATCTCATCCCTGGTTCCTAATCACCTATTCTAATAGTGTTGGTGTTTTTTAAAGGATATATTTCAACATATGGGTGACATATCTCAACATATGGGTGAGTTTCATACAATTACCTACAGTCTTTTTCAAAAATGAATTGTGTGTTTTGTATGAAGTCACTGACACTCATGGATTCTTCTGCCCATATGTATTATATGTATTTATAAAGAAAAACTCTTTTTACCACCTCAGTGGTACTAGGATCGAAGCTATCACACCTGTTAGGAACAAGCTGTACCACTGGACCACATCCCCAGCTGGAAAACATTGTCTCTACAAGTGCAAAAGCAGCTCACAAACTGAGAATTCACCTTACAGAACAGAGGACAGTCTCAGTTCTCACGTGTCTTATTAAAACTGAAGAGATTTCAGTCTAAATCTCTTCAAGGGCGTTGTCTTTTTTCCATTTCGCCCCAAACTTGTGATCCTCCTGCCTCAGCCTCCACATAGTACCAGACACACACCACCATCCCAGGCTGTGCTCATGCTCTGTCATTGGAAGAAACAGCTCTCGCCTCAGAGAAATGAGAGCTGTGGTTTATTCTGGAGCAGATGGGAGTTGACAATGGCTAGGAATGTTCATTTAGGGCTCCACAAATGTACTGTTTCAATGAAGAAGCAGTTTTGTGGTGTTTTTATAGTAAGAGAACAAAAAAGTTACAAATCCAAGAATTTTAAAAGGAGATTCGTAGCAACATCAGAGGGGTGGTTTCCATAAAGGAAATCTTTCCTAGAGACCTCAAATGCCGCCTGATGGCATTCTTAGCTTTGGGGTTGATAGAAGCTTGTGGTCTGCTAAGTTAATAGATTCCAAAAGGTTTTTTATCCGCTAATCACAGGATGTTAGTGTTGACACAGGGCTGGACAAGGATAAGCTATTTAGAGGGCTTACACTAGCCCAAGGTAAGGTGCAATTAGACTCTGGACCTGAAACATTCCAACCTCACCACAAAGTCACCTCAGCTCTAAGTCAGGCTTCCCTGGCGCAGCTTCTTTCCAGGAATTCTCATTCAAAATCCTGAGAGAGTTTCTCTGGCAAGTGATTTATGAAGCAGAGCTTGTCACGTAAGCTACCTATTTATGATTTCTAAGACAGTTTTGCCAAATTTAGATGCCAAAAAGAAAACAAAGAAAAAGAAAACCATAGGCATTCTCTGTTTTGTTCCATTCTCATTTAGAATGAATTTCATTGCAGATGAAGCATCAGCAATAAATCAAGTTATTTCAAAGCAACATTAATCCCAAATTTAAATGATATCATTCGTTCCACATTTCCTTTGGTTTCCTATGTAGAAACCCTTTTTAAGCTCAACCTAAAAGAATCAAGTGTCACTGTGGGTTTTTTTTTTTTAACAGAATTTGGTTTTTCTGATGCCTCTGCTGACTTCCTCCCTCCCCACACCCCTTCTCCAGACACCAGAAGTTCTGTTTTCAACAATTACATTTCCCTAAAAGCTTAAAGGCCTGAAGTTCTTTGGCTCACAATACAGCTAATCCTTGTTTAAGGATTACCAGCTGACAGGAACAAAATGCAAACAATATTTAGAGAACTCATTTATTGAGAGAGAGAGAGAGAGAGAGAGAGAGAGAGAGAGAGAGAGAGTGAGAGTCAGTGTACACTGTGGTATGCTGAGGTTGACTCACAGGGCAGCCTTCCAGGGAGGACCCACATTTCTGAAATCTAAGAGGAGGCAGGAAAGCAAACAAGGCTTATTCTGCCATGTGCAGCGTGTTTTCAGTGGCGTATCATCTCAATCACAAATATTTTATAGTTCGATTTCTCTGTGTATAAATAGAAATGTTTATGTCTGTCAACTGTGGCTTCTATTTGGTTAGGAGACTCTCACAGCTGATTCGGGTGCAATTATAAACTATGAATACACTGCATCCAGCTCCAAATTGTTTGTTTTCCATGGATTTCTTAACTTAGTAATAACACTCTCTCCCACTTTGCTGAGCGCCCTCGAAATCCCCGTCTCTGTTACATTTGTCTTGAGTTGTTTAGCGTCTGCCTTCCTTTGAGAGAATGAACTTCCAAAACCTTTACTTTGAGCCCATGACTTGAGTGAAAAACAAAAGTCAAAACGTTTCAACTAATTGGTTTTCTCATGAAGAAAGTGATCTCAACAAGTATTGCTTAGCCATGTGTGAAGTTCTGTGAACGGAGCCATGTGATCATACTAGCAGCACACACGAAAAAATAGATTAGCAAAATTAACATGGAAGAATACTTTTTTATATATGAGAAAGTCATACTTTCTAGCATAGCAATTATAAACATATTGACACATGCAAACAGTAATTTTTAGATAACGCTTTTTTATAAAAAAAAAGATTTTGTCTTCTGAGTTTATACACTGCCAATATGTCACTACAAGCCCCGTCCATGCCAACTGACAATATGTGGACAAGGGTCACATTCACCATCCACAGTTTTAAGAATTGGTTATTTAAGATTTAAGTTTTTACTAAAAATCCATTCTTTGTTTTTAGTTGAAAGAGTTTGTGTATGTGTTTGTTTTTGAAAAGAAAACAAAGTGAAATAAAACAAAACAAATCACAAGGGGGATGGGGATGAAGAGACGGTTCTGTTGGCAAAGCACTGGGCATGCGTCCGAGGAGGTGAGTCTGCAACCCCAGCAGCCACAGCTG